>CM053790.1:6370873-6743373 GCA_028749045.1 Cupressus sempervirens | reverse complement strand
TATTTACTCAAATTAAAATCAGCCTATAAGCACCTGATATGGACACGATTTTAAAACTTCAAGTTCAGAGGTTGAACCACTTCGAACTGAAGTTCGAAGTAGTTCAAAGAGGTTCAGTGGTTCAAATAACCTATCCTACAGTTTCGAAGCAATTCAAATGGGTTCAAAAATTCAGATTTGTTAATTCAGAATAGTTCAGAAGTCCAAGATGGTTTATTGATTCAATATGCAAATTCAGAAACAAGATACAGGTTCTGTGTCTTCAAGTTTCATGTGATGCGACAGGTTCAAGATAGTTTGAATCAGTTCAATGAAATGGTTTGAAGCAAATTGTTTTGCAGGTTCATGGTATGTTCTGAGAAGTTCACATGTTTGGTTCAATGGTCTGGGTTTGGTGTTTTGTCTCTAGTTTAGAGATGCAGTTTGTCAATTCATGAATTTAAAGGCCTAACCCAAGAGGTTCAGGAATGGAAATACTGAAGCAAAGTTTAGATCTAATTTTTGAGTTTGAAATGGGAACACGAACTCAAATCTCATATAACGAAGGATACCATAGACATACGTTGGTATGCCTTCCCAAAGCCAAATGGTATGAAATTCAAAGATCCAAGTTCGAGCCTCATTAATCATGCTAGAAATTTTCATTTCTACAAATGGTATCATGTCACGATGATGATGTTTGATCTCTTCACTTCCATATCTAATCACGACAAGTCCCAACCCATTCAGCATCCTCTTTTCTTGATTCCATAAATATCAAAGACTCAATCGACCGACATAATGAATTTTGGTTCTAGAGTGATGAATGCACACTATTCAAATTATACAGACCTACATGAGCCGAGGCATTGAAATATCGAGGTCAAAAAATTAATTGATTTTCATATGGTGGGGGAGTTATCTAGAAACTTCATGTAAACATACAAACCCACATTGTGATCGAGGCCCCAAGCGTACATATATATGTAGTATGACTCATCATTTGCTAAGAAGGATCCTTATGAACTAAATCTCCCAGCTCGGTGTGGGTGAGAAGGTTTATATTCAAACAAAGAAATAGCATTAAAAGAAATGTTGTATTATGCCAATAATGCTCAAATGTATGATAGAGTGACAGAAATGTGTTTCATTCGGTATGTGCACGTTGCTTATTCGTTTCGAGTCCCAAATGATGCTGATATAGCATGTGTCTACCACTGATGAACTCATGCAGCTTTAAGTATTGGATTCCGCCATATAAGAAAGATTGAAACCCTGTGATTAATGACAAGTGAAGAGTTTTAGCGATTCTAACAGATTCCAGAACCCGTGCTTTCCTTAGGCACAATTACGTTGAATTTAGTCAAGCTCAACAATGGTTAAAATATAAAGGCTTGTCACAGATTACTAAGAAGTTATGAAGTGCTATGTGTGAGTGACAGTGGCAAAATCTCAAGTTCAACTAGCGGCACACAATCTTAAACATTTTTGTGGATCCTAATTTGGGGATAATAACCCTGAAGGAGACCCACAAGCCGCGGGCAGAACAATTGGACAGTGTGGTAAATGCTGAGACAACAAAGGTTCAAACACGATGAGATTATTAGTTTTCTACACATTCTTAAATTACCCATATAATGTAAGGGACACTAGCATCACACGTGTCATGATTCCCCAATAATGTTCGAGTCTTGGAGAAGCGCGGATTTTGATGTGCATCTTTCAAATGTTGATCCTTTTTACACCATCGATGATCTTATAAGAAAGCAAAACTCGATCGCAAATCCATACAATGAACTACCTTTGGTTACACATGCAATAGTAGCCTGGTGCATAGTGAAGAATTCAAACACATAGTTTAAAGGTTTGAAGAGCATCTAAAACTCAGGGACCTGCAGTATGGGATACCCGAATTAGATCTTAAAACGGTAGCCAAGTTTGGAATTTGCGAAACTTAGGAAAGGATTTGCTAATGGAAACTCAATCACCATGGTTCTGAATGTTCAAAGGTAAAATGTGAGCAGTCGTGAGTCAGCAAGATATGTAAGGTTAAACACAAAGTCACACGTGTTTTGGTTGGAAACATGGATTAAGAGAGCCACAGGTTCCACAACTCATGACATTCTCCATATGCAAGAATATAATAACTAGCGGGTACCGATGGAAATAATTTGTTCTTCATGAATTACATAGAGGTTAGCACTGGCAAAGCACATAAACTATTTGATAAATTTCCTATCCGAGTTTGTTTCCTATTAAGCTTTGAATAGAGGAACGACAGTAGGATCATCCAGAAATTCCATGGGAAGATAAGGGGTCAGTATATGTTAACCTGTCAAATGAAAACAGTGGGACCCGTGGAAATTTGAGGAAGTTATTATTGCAGAGATCCCTTGTGCTTAGTTTTCTTTTCATCGTAATGAGAAAAGGCTTCAACATTTCTCATAGCACTAGGGATATGAATTTAATATTGATTCTCACTTCCAAAGTTATAAACATCATGTGGATTTTCATGAAAAGTTTGAGTAACTTTTATAAATATTGAACTCCCAAGAATCAGTTATTTAAATTGCCAGGAAATCAAAAAGGCAGTGGGAAGTTTATTTATTGAAGATTTTCACATTACCTTGGGGGTTCCATTTTTTAGATTTTTGGCTGAGAGACTTTGGGCTATAGCAAAACAGAGGCTGTGGATACAGGGGGTTCCACTTCTTTTGGGCTGGAGACTTTGATGCTGCAGAACAGAGGAGTTGAGCTCGGGGTTTTATAATTATTTCCTTAAGGGAGATTTCATGCTGCCACAAGGGGAGGGTAGAAGGTTAGAGTTTTAGATAGGTAGATATTGTAAAGGTAGTAATTGATAGATATTGTATGGATATTTTAGTTTTTGAATGACTTTGTGCATGCAGAAATTCAATATCTGTATATGTATCATCTTGAATTCAGCTTAGAGACTTTGTGTTCTAGCCTGTTGAATCAACATTACTTGGTAAATTCTGATTTATTAGTTCAGGGTATTTCGTTACTGTCCTTACTGCAAATAGGTGTTATTATTCATTTTTGTAGATCAGTTAAAATATCTCTTTGTTGTTAGAAATAATCTATACCTCACGATCCAAGAATCTGTGAGAGATCCTTTCATACTTTTGGGTAAAAGTGTAGGATATTTAAATTCATTGAATATTTCATACGGGGAGCTGTACCTGATAAAATTCAGAGGAAGGTTATCAACCTCGTGATAACCTATCCAAATGTTAGTGTTGATTTGTCCTTTCATTTGGGCATTCGAGGTCAGAATTGCATACATTTTCTTGAAGGACAATCAGTTCACTAACACAACCAAAGGTTTTTTGAGGTGACAAAACCATTCTACATTAAGATAAATCATACACACACTACATGTTCTTAACATTTTCTGGATATGACTCAAACACAATTCTATGAAATGTTTCTTCAAAGGTTCCCTCAAACTAAAATCAGCCAAAGTTTTTTTGAGGTGACAAAACCATTCTACGTTAAGATAAATCACACACACACTACATGTTGTTGTAGGGTTCATGTTGAGTTTTCTATGCATTATGATGTTTATTGTTATATATGTTGTACTTTGCATACTAACAAAATATTGTAGGAATGTGGTCGACAATTACCTCCTAAGTCATCGAGAGAATTTATTGCAAGTGTACTATGCAAACGAGATGATGGGTGCATTTATTATATAATCACGTGTTTGAAAGGTTTTTGCCCTCAATGTGGTGGTTTTCAAAAGTTGCATAGATGCCTACATCTAGATAGCACACATGAAATTGGTAAGACACTAGTTTCTCTTGGAAAGCAAAAATCAGTTATATATAGTGTTAAAGATGGAAAAGAATTAAAGAGGTGTGAATTAGTGAAAAGTGATGTATGTGTAGCTGATTCCATGAAATTATTTCAAGAGAAAACAGTTTATGACTACATAGGTCATGCACATAGAGCTAGATGGTTAGATGAGCAATTTAATTTGTGTAAGAACACTTTTCCCTTGGGTACAATTGTGTCGATTGTTGACTTCACTGAAAACTATACACTAAACCTCAAAATGAAGTGTAACCAATGTATTACAACTCTACACATGTGTCAATTTTTGTACACATAGCATTTATTCATGCACATGATAACACAAAGGATGATGGAAAAATATTAAGAGAGTATCACTTCTATATCAGCGACGATCAAACTCATTCATCAGAGTTTGTACAAGGATGTTTTAGAGTTTTCTATGATAATTTGAGGGAAAGAGATGAAATATACAATCAACACATTATATGGTTAGACAATTGCACCGCACAATTCAAGAATGCAAGAATGTTCTATTGGTTGAGTAAGATGCATGTGACAAGTGTACTGCAATATTTTTTGAATTTCATTGAGGTAGGACATGGAAAGGGAGAACATGATGGTGCTAGAGTATGTGTGAAAAGAGCCCTTAGTAGAGAGGGATTAAGGTACGAAGGTGTCAAAATGCTGAAACAATTGTCCAATGGTGCAATTCTTCAATGGGACTAGGTAATATAGGTAAGTCTATGGTTTCTATATATTTTTGGTTGATACGTGAACCTAACATTGATTATAGGATCAAGTGAGATGCATTCATTTCAAAGTTCAAATGCAACATCACTAGCTATTCATACTAGAAAGGTTGTATGCTTTTTTTCTTCATGTATGCATCATTTATGGGATGCATGTGAATCAGAAGAGTGGGTTGACCAATGGTCTTGTAGACCTTTGCATCCAATTGATTCATATCAACTTCCTACAACACTACAACTCAACTAGGTTGAAGCATCAATAGATTTTAAGCATGTATCCAACCTACTTGAACCAGGTACTTTGTTATCAATTTAATACTTGGTTAAAATAGATTACTTTAAATTTTTCCATTAACTTATGCAATTATTGCATATGAGAATAATGATGAAGGAACATATTACTTTCTATGTCGATGTATTGAGCCCAAAAAGAAACTGATAGCTGTAGTCATTGACGGTGAGGATATTGAGTACCCAATAGGATCCATCGTTGTGATAGACACATGGCTTAGAAGGTAGTATATTTTTGTCCCCTACCATGAATATCTATTTAAATTAATTTTTCATGTATAATGTATTGAAATTATGACTTTAAATTTGTCTTTACAATTAAATGTAGGTACCATATTAAGAAACATACCATGTGTTTATTTGAGGATTTTGAGAACATAGACATATTCTTCATTACTCTAACCTTATTGTTACAACAAATATTTAATTGATACCATATCGTGGTAGGCCTCTTAAGAAGAAGTTGTGGAAAGTATGTGAATCTAATCATGAGGAAATACGTGATACAATAAGGGTTAGAGTTGATCTAGAAGGTTCCCTTGATTGATTGTGTGCTATATAGTTGAACCATTCTACATATGGTAGAATAATTTTGAAAATTTTGTATATATGTTATGTGAAATGTTGCAACTTTGCAATAATGTGCATATGTAGATGTCAAATTTTGCATATAAAAAAGAGAAGACATGTAACATGTGCATATTTTTATGCCATATTTTGTATAAAAATCCGATAAGAGATGTCACATGTGCATATTTAGATGCCAAATTTTGTATATAAAAAAGAGAAGACATGTAACATGTGCATATTTGTACGCCATATTTTGTATAAAAATTTGATAAGAGATGTCACATGTGCATATTTAGATGCCAAATTTTGTATATAAAAAAGAAAAAAAAATGTAACATGTGCATCTTTGTATGCCATATATTCTTTTTTATGGGTTTGATGATATCCTTAAAAAAATATTTAATTATCTTCAACTTATATGGATTTGGATGGCTGTCCTTTTGAATTTTTCTTCCAAATTTCCCAAACACTAGGAAAATAAATTATAGATTTGGATACCCATTTGGCTTCTCTACAACATATGCAAAACTTGGATGGGTTGTTTTGGGCCGTGTCCTTGCTATCACACTATGTCACCCCTTTTTAGGCTTAAAATAGCCCTCTGATTGGCACAATGCATGATGATGATGTCATCATGAGGTCAATAGGGTCCACAAAGAGTTAGGGTTAGGTTTTTTCCATAGGTAAGGTTTTTGGTTAAGTTTAAGGTAGGGTCACAAAAATTGCAAAAGTTGCTCAAGCAACTTTGCAATTTTTGAGCAATTTTTGCTTTTGACATCTTTTGGTCAAATGGGTCCATCTAGGACTATTCTAGGACCCTAGTTAAGATTCCTAAGATGTATTAAGTAACCCAATACCTCAGTTTCTCATCCCTAAGAACTATTAACCTACTCGACAAATTTTTTCCCATTGAGCAACTTTTGACCAATTTAGGACCTAATCAACAATTTTGGCTTTTCCTAGTAATCCACGGGTACTCCGTTAGCTTAGGTTTGTTTAGTTTAGGCTAGGACCAACCTTTTTTCAGCAATAATGTTCCTTCGATGATATCAACCACACTGAATGGAAGCATACGTAAGGGTCTCTAAGCATCATCAGGCTGCGATCTTTGATTGGATATTTCTTTGAGCTCATGCAAGGTATTGACAAACTATTAGGTGCTATAGGATTACATTATCTAGGCCCACAACAATCTATCTTAGTTTTTAAAGATTTGAATTTATTTGCATTTGGCACTTGTATCTCGCCTATTGCCAAAAGTTGCAATGTTGCTCAGTTAAAATGAGCAAGGTTGTGTATATTTCAAACTGTTGGTCCTAGGATCGAATTGTTTACTCTATTAGCTTTGATTGGTTAAGTTTAGGCTAGGAAAAAACTCATTTCAACCACAATGTCTCACTGATGATATCGACCACACTGAACATAAGTGTCCCTAAGTGACTCTAAGCACCATCAGGCTGCAATGTTTGATCGGGCATTTCTTTGAGCTCGTGCAAGGTATTGATGAACTGTCAAGTGCTACAGGATCAAATTATCTAGGCCCACAACACCCTATCTTAGTTTTTAGAGATTCAACTTTTTTTGGATTTGGCACCCATATCTTGCTTATTGCCAAAAGTTGCAATGTTGCTCAATTAAAATGAGCAAGGTTGTGTATATTTCAAACTGTTGGTCCTAGGATCAAATCATATGCTCTATTAGCTCTAATTGGTTGGGTTTAGGCTAGGACCAACCTTGTTTTAGACACAATGTCCCTCCAAAATTTTTGACCACACTGAATGGAAGCATCCCTAAGCATCTCTAAGCACCATTAGGCTGCGATGTTTGATCGGGCATTTCTTTGAGCTTGTGCAAGGTATTGACAAACCATTAGGTGCTATATGATCACATTATCTAGGCCCACAATGACCTATCTTAGTTTTTAGAGATTTGACTTTGTTTGGTTTTGGCACCCGTATCTTACCTATTGCTAAAAGTTGCAATGTTGCTCTGTTAAAATGAGCAAGGTTATGTATATTTCAAATTGTTGGTCCTAGGATCAAATCATCTAATCTATTAGATCTGGTTGTTTGAGTTAAGGCTAGGACCAACCTCATTTCAGCCACAACATCCCTCTAACAATATCGACCACATTGAACGAATGCGTCCCTAAGGGTCTCTAAGCACCATCAGGCTGCAACCTTTGATTGGGAATTTCTATGAGCTCATACAAGGTATTGACAAACTATTAGGTGCTATAGGATCATGTTATCTAGGCCTAAAATAACCTATCTTAGTTTTTAGAGATTTAACCTTGTTTGAATTTGGTACCCATATCTCGCCTATTGCCAAAAGTTGCAATGTTACTTAGTTAAAATGAGTGAGGTTGTGTATATTTCAAACTATTGGTCCTAGGATCGAATCATCTACTCCACTAGCTCTGGTTGGTTAGGTTTAGGATAGGACCAACCTCATTTCAACCACAATGTCCCTCTGACGGTATCAACCACACTGAATGGAAGTGTCCCTAAGGGTCTCTATGCACTATTAGGCTGCGATCTTTGACACAAATACAAAAATCATGACATATTTTTACTTTTCATGTCTTACTACATCAAAATAAGTGACATATGATTACATTTTATAATGAATTTGATAAACATGTTATATTTTCTGTATAAAATAACGAATGTTCATGTGTTTGATTAATTGCAAGAAAGTAAGGTGAAATACAAGTTTGTATGCACACATTGAACAAGTTGAATGGAAATTCAAGTTTAATGTATATGAAAATGAACAATATATTATGTCATATCAATCATATAGTTTCAAAAAGATGTTATGTCTCATCGGTACAATACAAAAGTCAAATACCCGATAAATGCTGAATGTGTACAATAGAAATGTCAAATGTGCACAATACAAACATTGAATATATACAATACAAAAGTTGAATACCTGATAAATATCAAATGTGTACAATATAAATGTCAAATGTGCACAATAAAAATCTTGAATATATACAATACAAAAGTCGAATATATGTCAATGTCATGTGATGACCACAACTACATATATATATCACTATCAATATCTATGACTATGCAGAATCATCAAAATTAAGCCTCTTTGATGTAATTTGTGGCTCACCAAGTATTTGCAAAAGAAAAATTAAAATACACTCTATAAGTAATATGAGAATAACTAGAAATTGGGTTCTAAGTTGTGGATAGTTGAGTTGTTCATTACCTCATCCTTTGTCTTACAATTGGACTGAATGATAGCAATAATGGGCTCCTTTGTCGATGGGTGGGACTCGTCACAAAATGATGAGGTAGAGTGACATTGGGAGACATAATTATTGATGAATCAATGCTCATGGGAGGCAAAACCTATATGATAAGCGATAAAATGTTAGCATTATAGAGTGGCATTAGGGATTACAAAAAGAGTTAAAAAAACAAAAAAGAGCTAGATCTCTATTGTTAGCTGGAGGTACAAGCATTGATGAATCAATGTTGCTATGAGACACAACCTATATGATAAGCGATAAAATGTTATCATTATAGAGTGGCATTAGGGATTACAAATAGAGTTAAAAAATAAAAAAATTATTGTAGCCTAAGCTAGATCTCTAGTGCTAGCAAAAGGCACAAGCATTGATGAATCAATGCTGCTATGAGGCATAACCTATATGGTAAGCATTAAAATGTTAGAATTGTAGAGTAGGCATTAGGGATTTCTATCACACACACAAGCAATCCAAATTGAGATCACAAAAGGGCTTCATCTAAGACTCTACATACATACCTCTAGCCTCTGTTGTGTTTAACCCTGTCTTTGAAGCTTGAGACTCCTAACAAAATGAAATGGAAAAGGATTTGAACGAAGTCTCAAAGACTATTGTAATAGGTAAAAGATATATAACACATGTTAATAAAACAAATTGTTGATAATTATTATAAAAATGAAAAAAAAAAACATGTACTCATTTGTAAATACAACTATTTAATATGTATATAGAACAAATGCACACTATAACCTAAAATTTATGAGAAGGAAAATATGAAATTTTACCTCTTCCATTGCCTCAACATCGACAGTCTCAGGAGCATTCATCAACTCTACAGAACTAAATTGTTTCTACATATATTCAACAAACAAGTCAACATGCATTCATCAATATTGAGTACATGTATATACATTCATTCTTATTAAATTTCAAAATATAAACTTGACATGTATTTTATACCCTTTTTTGTTTTGGTGTTCTTGCTGATTTCTTCCCCTTTCCTCCAGATCTCGAGCTATGTGGAGTACCTTAAAGAAGAAACATATATAACATAAGAGAAATCAATAAGACACATCATGAGTTCAAATCAAATCATAAAATTGATAGGTGTTCAAGCTATGATACTACATAGCTCTCAAGGCTAAAGTTAATGGCAAAAAGTGTGACATCATCAATTTGAGAAATTTCAGCTATCGACAAGCACTATAAAATAGTAAAGAGCATTGTTATAAATATGAGATAATGTTGTAAATGGAAAGAAGGCACAATAACAACAAGAAGATCATAGGAGGGAAAGAAGACAAAAGGACTTGAAGAACGATATTGGAAGGATAGTACAAGGCCTAGAAATTGAAAACAAAGAGACTGCAAAGGAAAAGAGAGATGCGAATAAAATTTTGGCACCTTGTCAAGAAATAAAAATGGAGATTTATGATCTCCACACTCCTGCAAGACACCTTATGTGATATGGAGGATGAACTCACATGAGGTTCATTAGAGGAGTTCAGGTATGCTAGGAGCAAGATATGTGGATGAAAACTAGATGGATTTAATGAATTTGGGAGGGTTTCAATGATGGTAGGAGATGGAAAGGTATTATTGTACTTTTAAGAATACCAATTAAGAAACAATATTTCAAATCTAATGTATTATTGTACTTTTACGAATATTTAAAAAACATTTCCTCAGGTGTTCTTGTTCCTAGCCTCGCACCTCTAGCAGAATGAGTACTATGCGGTGTTCTCGTACCGCTTTCTGCACCCTACATTGCATATTGTTTGAACATATCAATCTAAAGTTCTCTATAAAATTAAAAATATATTTACTTTTATGATATTTCTAGGTGATTAAATAATATCATGTCAGAACTAATGAGGTTCATTAGATGGAGTTTGGGTAATGCTAGGAGCAAGAGATGTGGATGGGAGTTGGATGGATTTGACGAATAAGAGGGTTTCAATGATGGTAGGAGATGGAAGAGGATCTATAAGTGGGTTGTTAGTGTCATACCAATTAAGCAATATTTTAAAGCGAATGTATTATTTTAATTTTAAGAATATTTAATTTTTTTTACCTCAAGTGTTCTTGCTCCTAGCCTCACACCTGTAGTAGAATGAGTACTATGCGGTGTTCTTGTACTGCTTGCTGCACCTTGCATTGCATATTATTTGCACATATCAATCTAAAGTTCTCTATAATTTAAAAAAAAAAAAAAACTTTTATGATATTTCTAGGTGATTAAATAATATCATGCCAACAACTCATCATCCTTATCCTCTAACTCATTCACAAAATTCAATGTAACCACGACGTCAACTTAGATTTGGTGAATCTTTATCTTTTAAATAATGTAGCAACTCGACACACACTGTGTTACTCGACATCAACTATGTTTTTCCTAATGCTCGACACCTGAAAATCACTCAGCACCAACTAATTTTTTTTCTGATGCTCGACACCTAATCTTTACTTGGCACACACTAGAAATGTCTGTTACTTGGCTTCTACTAAAAATTTGCTTGGCTTCAACTAACTTGCTTGCCACCTACTAATGATCTTAGTTTAAGCTTTACAATCAACCTTATTACAACTTCTTCCTCCAATAATTCTGAGTGTGACCAACCTCTGTATCTTTGAGTATGTCATCAATACATTACTTAACAATTGTCTTAACTGATCCTTTCACTTCATTACAACATCATACCTCAACCTTTCCCTTAGGTACTTTTGTTACATCTTGTTGATCAAATCCTCTTCATCAATCAACTAAGTGATAGTACTTGGATCTTATAAGCAAATATCATCCCTACAAATAGCAAGTTTGACATCAATGACAAAACAATGATTGAAAACATTCTTTTACAACAATCACCCTCTTTGATCTTCAACAACAATAAGCTTTTCAATCAAATTTCCAACAATCTCCCTCTTTGTCATTGATGGCAAACCAAACTGATCAACCATCAGACTAGAACTATTCAACCACAAGCTTACTAGGTTAGAACAGTAAGTCAAATGTCAAAAAGTAAATTGTAACATCACATCTCCTTCTACTATTATGATTGCTTCATTTCAGCTTCTCCCTTTTTGCTGTTGTATCCTTGTTCTTTGTCTTTCTCCCTTTGTATTGATCAAATTCTATTGTTCTAATCATCTTACAACTTCTCCTTCTATCTTTTTTGAAACATCTTCTCCCTCTTTTCTAATTCTTTATCTTCAACAGTTGTTGATCAGTTGTTTACTTCTCCCTCTTTGACAACAATGCCAAAGACATATCAGCATCTTAATATGTAGATGTAGCTCTTATAGGTTCATTTAATTTCTCCCCCTGTCACCTTGCTTGTGAATAATTTGGAATTTCAAAATTTTTACTACTTTAGACATGGATCCCAAAGTAAACATCTTCTGCATCAATGTATAAAGTCTTCAACATTCTACTCCTTTGATGCAAGACATACTTGCTTTATGGTTCAAGAAGCCTTAGCTAGGGGTATCACCCCTAACTTACCTCTAAGATACTCAAAAGCATCTTTAGGTAGTGCTTTTGTGAAGATATCAGCAATTTGTTCCTTTGAGCTAACATATTCCATCTTCACTTGTTTGTCTTCCACCAACTCTCTTACATAGTGATACTTGATTGCAATATGCTTAGCTTTAGCATGCATTACTGAATTCTTTGATATATTGATAGCACTTGTATTATCACAATAAAGTATTACAGATTCATTTACTTCTTCCTTCATACCTTGTAGAAAATGTTTGATCCATACAATATTGGTGCAGTTTATAGTGTATATGCTACTTTAGTATGTTAGAAACACTAAATTAAAACAATCAAAAGCATTTGCATACTAATTTAACATAACTTCATGAGAGACAAAGTGAAGTCCTCAAATGAGAATATGAGCCATGGATAGGCTCTCTCAATGAGGATGATCACTTGATGTAGAGGTGTGTCTAATAGCTAAGATGGCTTGATTATGTATGTATGCTCAAATGCTCAAATGGGCTTCAATGGAGGATTTTTGATAGATTTTGGTGAATGAATTTGATGTAAAAATGGCTTCTCAAAATGACATTATGGCTTTACTTTCTAGATTGTGTTAAAATGGCTTGGGAGAGGATTCCTTAAATAGGCAAAGGGCTTGAGGGATCAAGGGCTAGGATGCAAGGATGGAAAAAAGCTTATGGAAGGTTTAGATTGAATGAGAGGAGAGCACATGGATTGTGCTTCCTTACAGCCAATCAGGGAGTGACACATGTCACAGGGTCATTGGTTAGAGCAAGAGGGGTTGAGGGGTCAACAAAGGAGGCTCAAAGCTCATAACGACCCTCATATTGGCTTGTAAGAGCAATGAATGAGTTTGTAAGAGTCATTTATGACTTTGTAAGAGTCTTGAAGGCTTGGCGGTTGGGATATTTTGGAGGGAGTTGAGATTGTTGACTTTGGCTTAGCTTAGGAAAGTCTTAAGCTTGACTTAGGAATGTGCAAATGATTAAGGCTTGGATTAGGCTTGGGTTAAGATTAGATTAGGCTTGTTAGAGATGGGCAAGTGGATGGCATTTAACGAGGGTGGGTGAAGGAGAAGATATTTGTTGGCTTTGGCTTGGGTTAGCAAGTCTTAACCCATGTTTAGGGAATGTGACAAGGTTAGGAAGAGATTAGGATTAGGATTAAAGATAAGGATTGACATCTTCAAGAAGAGTCTAAGCTTTGGATGAGGATGAAGACTTTCTAGAAAAGTCTGGAACTTCCTAGGATGAGGATAAAAAGGGTTTTTTAGAAAATAAATCAAGTTTTATTTATTTCAAGGGTTTGGGTTGAGGAGATATTTATTAAAACATTTTTAATAAATGTGAAGATTAATATTTAATCTTAATTAAATATTTTGAGTTGGGATTAGGGATAGGAAATGATGGGATTAGCCTTTAATCAAAATTAAAGAAAGATTAGAAGATTTTGGAAGAGGTTAGTGGTCTTAAGGAAATTGGCCAAGTTTTGGGCAAAAAAAAAAAAAAAAATTTATTTTGGAATTTTTGGTCAACTTATTAATTAAATAATTAATAAATAAGGAAATAATGTTTAAATAAGATTTAAACATTTTTGGGAGGGATTCCTTTATTAAATATTTTAAATTAAGATAAAGGGATTTAATGGCATAAAAAAAAAAAAAATAAATTAATTAATTAATTAATGATGATGTCATCAGGGATTATTTTCAAAAAATAAAAATACTTTATTTTCTAAAGGATTTTTAGGTGTCTACATTTTGCCCCTCTTTGACATAGTGTTGAGATAACACTATTTCAAAGAAGTTCAGATATAAATGATATGGAGATTACTTTATGGAGCAACACAGTTGCCCCAATCTCGGATAGAAGAGAGAGAATGGACTGCATGATGCCCCCTTAAGAAGGCGGTGGGGAGAGAAAAAGAGGCTCGACGATTTCTTGAAAAATACAAGAATCCGGGATGAGCAAGGAGACTCAGATTGGCAAAGAGAAGGGGCTGAATTAGCTCAAACTTTCACTATGGGAGAATTATAAAGGAGAAGTAGATGCACAAGAGGAAGCAAGATTAAGACTTTAGGGAAGGTGGAGGATGAAGGAGCAGAGCGCTATAAAAAGGAATCCAGGATAGGGAGAAGGATGAGGGGATTATAAAGCTAATGCAATAGAATGTCAAAGAGTCAGATTGGCAGAAGATGGGTTTCGAAGATCCCTAGGACTAGGATTGTGGATCTCGAAAGATGAGGCTTAGTGGATTGATTGGATTGGTGGATCCCTAAGACTAGGATTGTGGATCCCTAAATCTAAAAGTGAAGATTGATTGAAAGAGATACTGATGCATAAGCTGGGGTAGGAGAAACAAATGTTGGATATGGATGGGGGATAATGGAGATGAAGGGAATCCATTGAAGCTTATTGAGCAGGGGGATACTTCAAAGAGAAGTACCACCATGTAGTTGAGCACTAGATTTGCTATAGGACTAATGGTTAATTGCCAAGGTTACCAAGAACATCAAGGCCATGTCACCAACCGTCTAGAGGACTGACAGACTTGACTCAAAACAAACACGCAAGGATTGCCCCAGCATCACACATGAGTCCAAGAGGAAGCAGTGTGGAACTGACACTGGGTAATCCACAAGCAGAAAAGAAAAACAAAAAAACAACCTGATCAAGACCTTACGCTCAGATTGCCCCATTCACAATATACCATGATATGGAAGATCGTGGCAACTTTGAGGAGGAAAAAAAAGATTGCTTGGAAAAGATACTTCAAGACCCAAAAGGGAAGATTCCAAATCAAAAGAAAGTGAAAATCCAAAAGACAACCATTTTGCAATGAGATGGGTAGGACAAGGTACTAACAAACCAAGATCAGACATAAGGAAAGCTATATCGTACAAGGATCTATCAGAGAGTGCCTAAGCTGATGGATCTAAACGAGTGATGCATCTGGCAAGCTGAACTAAGAAGGATAACACTTTGGTGATAGGAGATCTAGCTAAAGGATGCATTTGGAATAGCTAACCAAGGGTTGTGCGATGTATGCAAGATGCTGATCAAGGATGAACTAACATGAAAGTTGGATAGATACAATGGTACTAAGCTAAAGAGGATGTACAAGCTAACGGACCAAGATATGGTACAAATGTACAAGGTTGTTCATGTTTTTGGTTTTTGTGAGATGGAAATGTTTTAGAGTGTGTTGGATGTTTGTAATAGTTGATAGGTGGATAGGTAGATGGTTTGTGAAAAGCTTAAGTGAAAATGAGATTCTTTGTGTGCATGTGATAGGATACAAGCTAGGATACAAGCTTTTTTATATAATATAGGCTGGAATATGGTACAAGTTTTGGAAAAGATTTGGATATACAAGCTATGATACAAGATTTACAAGGTATGATACAAGATTTGGTACAAGATTTACAAGCTGTATAGTAGGTATTTACAAGCTTCATTAGATGTTGGATATTTGGTTGGAACACCAAGGGAACAAGCAGGTGTTTTATGGGATGGTGAGTGGATGGATGAGGGGTAGGATAGTGATAGATAATGGATTAGTCTTAGTACACAAGGCGCCTGAGTTACCAGGTTTTCACCAAGGTACCTATCCAAGGCACTTGAATTGCCAAGTTTTCACCATTGGACACTTATTTCTCTTTACTATTTTTTTGTATTTTTCAAAAACTGGGTATACCAAGGATCTTCAAGCATAGAACTTCTTGAGATGAATGATGTTAGTAGGATCATTCAAGAGTTCTCCTTCTGGTGTAGATAGTTGATAGGCTTCGGAGCCAAAGGATGCAATGATAACATAAGGACCAAGCCAAGTAGGTTCAAACTTGCCTTTCTTTTCTCGATCTGCTTGGACTTTCATGTTTTCTTTGAGGACCATGTCACCCAGCTAAAAGTGTCATGGGAGTACCTTCTTGTTGAAATTCCTTTTGAGATGAGTTTGGTAGACTATGAGATGATCATAGGCTTGTTATTGCTTCTTGTCTAAGAGATCTAGTTGGGTGAGTCTGGCTACTCTGTATTCTTCATTTGATATTTGCCCTTGCAAAGATATGTGCAAGGAGGGAAGTTCAACCTCTATGGGAAGTACTGCTTCGGCACCATAGACTAGGGAGTATGGAGTTATGCTTGTGGATGTACGAAAGGAGGTTCAATAGGCCCATAGGGCTGGATTTATTTGTAGGTGCCAATCGCGGTCGGAATCATTGACAACTTTCTTTAGGATTTTGAGGGGGGTTTTATTACTTTCCTTTGCCTAGCCATTACCTTGTGGGAAATATGGGCTAGAAAAGTGGTGATGGATGTGGAGGGAAGTGCATAATTCTTCCATGTTGAGATTTTCAAAGTTACCTCCGTGGTCGGTGAAGATGGTGGATGGGATGTCGAAGCAGCAAACAATGTGATACAAGATGAACTTGGACACCTAAACTCCTGTAGCCCCAACATTCTTTAGGCCAAAAGGCATCATATTGTAGAAAAAGGTTCCCCAAGGGGTAGTGAATGCTGTCTTATGCTGATCTTCTTTTGCAATCTTAATTTGATTATAGCTGGAAATTCCATCCATGAGGGGCATAATTTCATGTCCAGCTGTAAGATCTACAATCATATCTATGTTGGGTAAGGGAAAATCATCTTTTGGACAAGCTTTGTTACGATCTTTGAAATTAGTGTAGATTCTAATGTCCCCGAAAGGCTTGGTGACGAGGACCATGTTGGAGATCCAGTCTAAGTAGTCGATAGGTCGAATAACCTTAGCAGCCAATATTCTTTCTAATTCAGTTTTGACCAGTAATGCCACCTTGGGGTGCATTTTTCTAATCTTTTGTCTGATGGGCTTGATCTTTGGATCGACTACAAGATGATGAACTACAAGCTTTGGATCAAGTCTTGGCATGTCCTGATATGTCCATGCAAATCGACCAATGTTCTCTCTTAAGACCTCAAAGAGGAGGTCAGCTTGGTCTTGCGATAGGGATGCAGCAATGTGAACAAGTCGGGGGATCTCTGAAGAACCGATGTTGACTTCTCTAGTACCCTCAATTAGAATAGAAGACACCTTTGGTCAATTATCTTGAGGAGGCAATGCTAAATCCTTGTGTTTTGCTTGTGACTCTAGATTTTCTTGCTGAGGGGTCCTCTTCACTACCTTAGCTAGTCCTGGATTCACCTTAGTTCTAGTTTTGAGTGTATCAGAACTAGATTGGGGACTTCTCCAAAATACCCATTGGGATCTAGCTTATAGATATAGGCAGAATCTGGCTTTGTTTGCTTGTGAGGAGTTTCAACTCCCATGAATCTCAGAAGTGCTTCCTCTGATGTGAACTCATCAATGTGTATGACGCTTGGTTGGTCCCAATCTATGAGTTGTGGATGGGCGAGTGGTAGGTCAATGAAATGGATGGATAGTTCTTGGAGAACAGAGTCTCCGAGGGAGATTTGGTCTGGGATATCGTCGTAGGCTCTCTTTTCAACTTCCTCAGGAATGTCTTTGATTTCGACAAGGTTGCAGTGAATGTTTGAAAAAGCATGACCATTCTTATTGGTGCCCCCAGTTGTGGGTATGCCAAAGTCAAGACCTGACTTCATTTCCCACTTGTGTGCTTTGATGGGGCATTGTATGACTCTTTCTTCTGTTCCTAGACCACCACCTTGATAGTTCCATTTTTCAGTGATGAGCTTATGTTCTTGGGGATACTTCTAGCTGAAGTGATCAAGGCGTGCTTGATTTCTTGGAGGTGCATCCTTATGTAACCAATTGTTGATATCTAGAGTGAGCTCTTCATGAAGAGGGACTTTCGAAGATACAAAGGTTGTTGGGCCAAACTGTTTGTATCGAGGAGGTGGAATCTCCTTAGCTTTGTGATATGTCGGTCATCCATGGGCGTGTGGATCAAGTGGGAGTGCCCTGATAACAAATGCATCTGACAGACTATACTCTCCATAGCCTTTGTTATTGATTTTCATGGTAGATAGGGTGGAGGCGAGGATGGTTTCTGGGTCATTACAAGTGTGGGATGAGCTAGTGATGGCTGTGCCAATATCAATTCTAGGGCAATGGTTTGTATATGAAGCTTCAACCACATTGCAATAAGCAAAGGGTTCTGGATCGGCATGGATGGTTACCTTAGTGCTTTGATGCAAAAATTTAATGCACTAATGGTAAGTGGATGGAACAGCTTTCATGGCATGAATCCACGGGTGACCGAGGAGGATGTTAAATGGTAGGTTTAGATCAATAACATGGTAGAGTGTTTCTTGGATGACTGGCCCAACCTTGATTGCTAGCAAAATAGTTCCTTCTGTGGTTCTTTCCAAGTTGTCATAAGCTTTGATGGTGATAACCTCACTGATGATATCTGCCTCAGTATACCCAGCTTGTTTTATGAATTTTAGGGTGCAAATATTCAAGGTTGATCCATTATCTATCATTACTCTTTTTACGACAAAATTGGATACCATGATGGCTATGTGAAGCGGAAGGGTGTGATCTGGCTCGACCACGGGTATGTCAGTGGGTTTGAATGATAGGGCACATGAGGAGGATAGGTGTCCAACAAGATTACAAAAATTAGTAGCATTGATATCTGAAGGGACACGGGATTCTATGAGAGCACTTTAAAGGATGCTTTTGTACATAGGACTAGTGCGGAGAAGATCTAAAATGGAGATTTGGGCTAGCATGTTCCCAAGGTGTTCTAAGATATTGTATTGGCTTTTTGATGGAGCTGATGGTATTGGTGGAACTGGTGGGCCTGCAATGTTAAATCGTGCTCTTCAAGTGGTGACTGCACACTCATTGTTTGGTCCTTGGATATTGATAACATTGACAGATGGCTTTTTCTCGGATATACAAGCTATGAGGCTACCGTAGTCTATATAGGATGAAGTGTGGTCATTATTCTTCCCATGATGTTGGTTTGGCTGGCGGTTGTTGGTGTTGTTGTTTTTGGTTTGGATAGGTGCTTTTCCAAGATTTTGGTTATTGTGAGGGAGAAAAACATTTTGATAGATCTATAAGCCTGCATTGGGAGAGGCTTGGGCACCAATGGTGATTTCTTTTCGATCAATGAGGTCCTGCACATAATCTTTCAGTTTCATGCATCTGAGGGTGGTGTGACCTTTTACCCTATGAAATTTGTAGTACTCATTGTCTTTGTACCATGCAGCTTTGGATTGGCTTGGGTCAATTTGCTGGGTAGGAGGAAATTTGATGAGGTTTTCCTTAGTCAATTTCTCAAAAATGACATCCAATGGCTCACCAAGGGGTGTATAATTTCTAGGTGTAGGTTGGAATCTAGGCTTTTGTCCTGCAGCTACATTGATGGCATTAGCTTGATTGCTAGACCCTTGGAAGTTGGGTCTTGGATTGTGGTTTTGATAGCTTTGGTGGTTCTGCTATTGGTAGTTGATAGCTTGTTGATTGCTTGGTTGATAAGGTGGGTTGGACTGGTTTTGAGAAGGACCACCCATATTCACATGTCTAGTGTCAGTGATGCCATCTATTGCAACTTACTTATTTTTGTTCCAATACCTAGATTTTTCATTGGAATGTGATTGATTTTGGTTGGCCTCTTTGTAAATCTTGACCACACCATCTTTAATGAGTCCTTTCTCAAGGATCATTCCTTTCTCTTTGATATCTTTGTAGGTCTGCAAATAGTTTATGGTCATGTGGTTCATGGTCATGTGGTGAGCCAAGCTAGGATGGGCATTATCAATAAACAATTTCACCAAATGGCGCTCTAGCAAGGTGCAAGATATGTGAGTGGTAAGGGTTTGCCATCTTTGCAGATATTCAGGAAGGCTTTCTCCACCTTTTTGCTTAGTGTGGACAAGATCAACTACTGATAGCTGTGTCTCAAGAAGATGGGCATATTGGGCTACAAATGCCTCAGACAATTCAGCAAAGTTTTTAATTGTGCCATATGGGATTCTATAAAACCATTCAAGAGCTTGTTCGGCCAAGATTTTTGGAAAAAGGCACAAGAGGAAGACATCACTATATGCCACTTCTTGGCAGTGCATGTAAAATTCTTTGATATGTGTGACAGGGTCTCCTTTTCCTCTAAATTTGTCAAACTTGGGTGTCTCAAAATGCTCGGGGAATGGAGTCATAATAATGGCTCTATCAAATGGATAAGGACACATAGTTTCAAACTTGAAGGTTTTTGGATTGTTTCCCTCCTGGATGTTCTTCAAAGCTATCTTCATGGCTTCCCATTCTGAATTAATGGGTGATGGCTGTGGTGCCCCCAAAGTAGGAGTTCCCTGAGGTAGGTATGTGCTAGATGGGGCTACTGAATATAGATGGCTGTGAGAGATTTGCTCATAGGGATTGTACATTGTTTGGGCAACTAAATGGTGGATGATGGGTTGCTAAGGTGGAGGTGGCACATATTGCTGCATGTGTTGTGAGGCTTGCTATTGATATTGGATTTGAGGTTGGGATTGAGGAACATAAGCTGGCTGTGGGATAAATGGATTGCTTCATGGAGGTAAGGTATAAGATGGTTGTGAAGCTTGGGGAAAGGATCAGGGAGCTTGTGGAACTTGACTTTGGATTTGAAGAGTTTGACCAATATATGTGGGTTGTGCCCCCATTTGGGAAGGTATCTGCATGGCAAAAGAGGCCAAGTAATTGGTGGTTGGTGGTGGCGGATTTCCTCCTAGAAGTGGCATAGAAAAATAGTTGGTAATAGGAGGAAATGGATTAGTTGGTGGTGGAGGTGGTGGGAATTGAAAGCTTGGGAATGGAACTGATGGGGTTTGATAGCTTGGTGGCTAGATTTGAAAGCTTGGTAGAGTGGTGGTAGGAGCTTGGGTCACTTGAGAGCTTGGTAGAACATTGGTAGTAGCTTATGGGGTTTGATAGCTATGTGGAGTGAGGGTAGTAGCTTGTGGATTTGTGGCTGATGGTATTGAGCTCCAAGGACCTAATGGAGTGATGGAATTGTGTTCTGAGCTGAAGTAAAAAAGCTGGGGTTGGTGAAAAGTTGATTACTTGGATCAATGGGTGGCATCCCTATTGTATATTGTTGAGGTTGGCCAAAGATGCTAGTATTGATTTGGGAGATGGGTGGGTTTGGAAGGCTGGGTTGGAGAGCAGCAACAAGAATAGTAAAGGGAGTTAATGGTGAGGTGTTTTGGGTAAAGATAGTTTGGAGTGGTGATGTATGAACTAATGATGGAGTGGTAGTGGCTAGATTTTCTTGCAGAATGGAGATTTCAACTTGGGTGGAGGATGGTATGTTTGGGTCTGTTGGATCAAAAGGACTGGCTTGAGGCTCTTCTTTTGGCATATATTGAGGATAATTCAAATCATAAGAGCCTATGGGTGGTGGGAGTTTCCCAAACAATGGGTGAGATGGATCTGATAAGGGAGGAGGTCTTCCAAAGTCGAAGGCTCCTATGTTGTCCCTTCGAAATTTAGCCATGATTGTTTCTTTGTTCTTGTCTATAATGGTATTCACCAATACTGCGTTTCCTGGTTGGTTCATGAAAGCTTCAATGTCAGTAGGTGATGGTGTAGTTTTCTCTGGGCTAAAGGATGGCTGAGTGCTCAAGGGGGGCGATGTTGTTTGATCCAAATTATAGGGCTCTATTGTCTCCTTCTTCTTGGCTAAGTGAGTGACGGGTGGAATGAAAAATACTCCTAGGGATGAGATGCAACAATGCTGATGGATGCAAAGGGGGAAGGCTTTTCTATGCAAATGATTTCCTAGGTTGAGGCAAAGCTATATGACAAACCTAAGGAGGATTGGGTTGGGGGTTCTAACTTCAAAGATATGTTGCCAAAGTGTGAAAGGTCTGCTTTCCTATGTGCAAGCTTGGTGGTGATTGTGTTAAATTTAAGGATAGACTAATGATCCTTTAGGAAGAACACAAGATTGACCACTTGTGGATCCCAACCTTTAGCTCAAGGTGATGAGGGATGACAAGTGACAAGGCTAGATTACCCTAGATAAAGCTCTGTCAAGGGGATAACCTTGGTGAGATTGGTGGATTTGGAAGATGTTAGGAATGGAAAACTTTTGGCAAGGTGACAACAATTTTGAAGGCTTGGATGTGAAGTTTTTTTGATTGCTAGCTAGATGGTTTGGTTCTAAAGAAAAGAACTAGATGAGATGGATGAGCTAAAATGCTTAAAGGGATAACCTAGAATGGCTGGCTTTCCTACAAAGATGACTCTAAAGTGAAGCTTATGCAAGAAGATGTGGAGAAACAAGGGAGTCTAATCATAGAAATCATGCCTAGTTGGTAAGGCATAAGTAGGGTCAACTCCTGGATGTTTGCTAAATCTGATAGTGCGATCTAACCAGGCTTCTTTAAGGGCTTCGTCGGTCACTTTTTCTTCTACTTTGTGGAGTTTAGCAATTCAAGGGCTTGGTGTTACTTCCTTTCTCTTGGTGGAAATTTCTTGGTATGCCTGAGATGGCTTGAGTTTGGTTTTGTGAAACTTCTATTTGAGTTTGGGTTGTTCTGACATAAATTCCCGAATCTTCTTGGCTTTGAGAGATCTTGGTTATTTTGCTTCAACTCATTCAACTTTTGGAAGAGGCAATGACTACGCTAAGTATGCCCTAAGATAGGATTGACCAAGTTTGGCAAACATTCATTCAACAAGTAAAAAATCAAGCAATAGATAGGAACAACCAGATAGAAGTTTTTGATTCTCAGAATGTGATACTTGCGCCAAAGAGTGTGTATGTTTTACAAATGTTTCGATCAGTCACTTCAAACACATTAACACCCTAGATGGTTGTCTGCAAGGCTGACAGTTGGTTTAGCTAGGGAGTCCTCAATATACCCAAGGTACGTGAGGCCCAAATTCGTAGATGAAACAAAAAGATGTCACACAGCCAAGAGGAGCGGTAACCCACTTCTTCTCTTTCACTTCTCAAGGGTATAAAGTTTCTTGAGGCTTAGCCCGAGTGACAAAATCTTGATTCCAAGAGAGGTGTCTTTGGATTCACCTCCCGATCTTTATACTCCGTCGGAACGCTGGAGTTGAGGTCATCCCAAGGGGTGATGAAATCCCCAAGCAGGCCTCCTAAAACTTAAACAAGATTTTGGATCCTAATCTTATGCACCCAAGATGGCCTCGAAAGACGACAAGGGGAGATAAGACTTAGATGATCTTGGGCTAAAAGACAAAATTATTTTCCAACTGACACTTAAGTTTTTTGATCTAGACCTTGCAAACACACATGCTTAGGATGCAAATGTTCAATTCCAACTTGAAGCATTAACAAAAGTAAAATTGATCAAAGAATGAATAAACCAAGAAGATTTAGGGTCAACAAAAGTAAACTGGCATGCCCGAAGGCCCTTCACATCAAGTATCGATTGATTTTTTCTTTAAGGCATTCAAGATTGAGTGTGAGTTTGTTTTAAGCCCAAGATAAAGATGTGTAAAACTCGATTTCAAATGTATGCCTGGAGGCCCTCCACGATAAGAGTTGTTCAATTTTTATGCCCAAATGAAGTGTTAGCGAGATTAATGTTCATTCAAGAGATTTTCTAACTTAGAAAAACCACTAAAAACCCAAGTGAGTGGAGTTTGATTTTCATGGAGCACTTAACATCCTCTTAGGTAGACCCATCCCCATATATGGCGCTAAGATTGCAACCGATGGTTAGAATGATGGGTGATTAAAGAGGGTGAGTCAACTACAAACTCACTCAAAGCATTTTTATTAGTTTTTATAACTTAGAAATTTTTTAAAATGTGGAGTTAGGTTCTTTTTATGCCCAAAAATTGAAGTGTGAGATATTGTAATGGTTAGTTGATCCTTCGCATTCAAGATTGTGTTTGTTTGTTTTAAGCATGCATTCCAATTTTTTTTTTTTTTAATCCATGGCATTCAAGATTGATTAGAGCAACATTCATTCAAAGACAAGTGATTAAACATTCAAGTTTTTTTCTTTGAGCAGTCAAGATTGAGATTTTGCATGTTGTTTTAAGAACTTTGAAGTACTTTGTTTTAACCTTAGATCATTCAAGATTGTTTTGGACTCAAAAGTGAAAATGAATCTTTGGACTTTGGTTTTCATTCAAGATTTTGTGTTCTAGTTTGCATGTTTTAAGCCTAAAAAAATGATATTCCTAGATTGTTTTGATGCATGAAAAACTTAGGAAACATTCAAGATTTTGCAACAAGACATTTGTTTGAAACAAATAACAAAGCTTTTAGGACAATTTTGACAACCATTTAGGAATCTTATTTTTTATGAGATTTTTAAAAGAACTTTAAAATATTTGCAAATGAGGTTCATTTTATCCTTGATTGATGCTTTGAGTTTGATTTAGATTTTAGTGTGCACTTAGTGTTGATTTTGAACCTTTTGAAATGGAAACTTGAAGTTTTTTTAAAATTTTCAAAAATGAAGTGTTCCTAACTTTGCATGAATGCATCTAAAACTTTGATGTTTCAAGGATGCAAATGATTGGATTGCAAATTTTTAGTTTTTAATGGATTTAAGTATAATTTGGGGGTTCATTTTAAGCACTTTAAAAAAAGTGTGTATGATTTTTCTTCCTTAAAAAAAAAGGCCAAGATCCCTCAAGAAGAAGAAGAAGAAGTAGACAGAATAGAAGAAGAATATAGACAAGAAGAGAAGAAGAATTCCAAGTGCTTCGTCTACCTATAAGCTTGACAAATCTGCAAACACTATGAGATAGACTATGAGTTCCTTTGTCTTCTTCATGCTCATGTGGACCTACAAAATCAATTTATACAATCCTACCAATCACAAAAACAAGCAAAATTAGCCAAAATCAGCAAATGACATACAAAACTTGACTAAAAAAGCTAATGAAAATGACCCATGCGGGGTCCCCCCGAGTGTGCCAAAATGTATATGCTACTTTAGTATGTTAGAAACACTAAATTAAAACAATCAAAAGCATTTGCATACTAATTTAACATATCTTCATGAGAGACAAAGTGAAGTCCTCAAATGAGAATATGAGCCATGGATAGGCTCTCTCAATGAGGATGATCACTTGATGTAGAGGTGTGTCTAATAGCTAAGATGGCTTGATTATGTATGTATGCTCAAATGCTCAAATGGGCTTCAATGGAGGATTTTTGATAGATTTTGGTGAATGGATTTGATGTAAAAATGGCTTCTCAAAATGACATTATGGCTTTACTTTCTAGATTGTGTTAAAATGGCTTAGGAGAGGATTCCTTAAATAGGCAAAGGGCTTGAGGGATCAAGGGCTAGGATGCAAGGATGGAAAAAAGCTTATGGAAGGTTTAGATTGAATGAGAGGAGAGCACATGGATTGTGCTTCCTTACAACCAATCAGGGAGTGACACATGTCACAGGGTCATTGGTTAGAGCAAGAGGGGTTGAGGGGTCAACAAAGGAGGCTCAAAGCTCATAAAGACCCTCATAATGGCTTGTAAGAGCAATGAATGAGTTTGTAAGAGTCTTGATGTAAGGAAACTTGGAAATAAAGAATATAACCATTTCCACATAACCCATAATAGATTGGAAATAAACATGGAATTAAAATCCACATGCAAGAGAATAGAAAACATACCCACAAAATTGTGACACAAGATATACCCTGGGAAACCCTCATTGAGAGAAAAAACCCATCCTCCAAAAGCATCCATCATCATGTATTATTCAGCAAAATACCATTGCCATACAACCATGGAAGCCTTCATGACCATAGCCACAACTGAGCAAATTATGTGAACAAGCATGAATCCACACATCCCATGCCATGCTTTCAACCTTCACAAATGCTCCCTTGGCTAACCTGTCAAGCCTTGTCCTACTCGACTCTTGCCTTTTGTCTTCTCCTTGTCACTCTCTTTCTATACAAAAACTACCCTTGTGGCTGCTTATATGGTAGCAAGTCCCACAAAACCACTAAGTGGTATTACATAAACCATGTGCTAAAACCATGTGCTACCTAACCCACTGACCCCACATTTAATATTGGGCATTTAATTCTTTTCCCCAATATTAAATAATTACATGAAATATTTTCACAATGTTACAATACAACTCATCAAGAATATTCCATGGGAATCTTTACATGTTGCACGTCCATTTAGGTACAACATTACATAATAAAAATAAAATAATAAAATAACAATATTATGCAATGTGTCCAACACCCATTATCTCAACAATCTCCCACTTGTTGTATACATTGCATAGGGTCAATCCGTAGCCACACAAAATGAACAAGAGAACAATCCCTCCCAGCACATCCACCATCATGGATCAAAATACACCAAGTGCTCCATCTTGGTACCCGCAACAAAATCAAAGTATCCAACATCTCGAACATGAATGATCTCACCTCCTATTATGCCACTCCCACTGGACATACATAGAAGCCATCTAAAGAGAAAGCCACCCAACCTGTCGCATTAGAAGATCATAAAATCCTGTACCAAATAAAATTCTAAGCACAAATAACCTGATCCAAAGGTAATCACATGTATCTGTAGTTGTCAAAATATCCATAGCTGAAATAGCACCCACAGCAAAGTGCCAAACCCATCCAACTATCCATACCTCTAAGGTATAACAAGTGAATCTCATATCACTGACATATCCAATCTATAACCTGCAATCACAAGCCTCAAGAGCAATACCTACCACATATATACCAAGAAGATCCCACTGCAAAAGATAATGTCAAAATCTATAACCAATCCACTCACAACATCTCAAAAAAGTGAATCCATGTAGTATCAAGGACATCCACAATACATAATCCAATAGCCTGCAAGAATGAGTCTCATAACAAGTCTCCAATGCTCTCCCAAATTCTACACAACCAATAGAGGAAAGAGATAAAGAAATAACCATGTCATCTCTCACATGACATACATGAGAACAAACCAGTGATCACAATATCCAACCAATCTCAAATCCAATGTAGTCAAAACTGAACATCTAGGAAGATAACCAAGACTAGAGAAACCATGCAAATCATAACCTGTATCATGTCCTTCTACACACACCTCTAGATGTAAACTGTGCAAGTATGATCTCCTCCATAAAACCCCAACAAGAAGCCTCAACAACACCCAAACCATACCATATAACTAATTATGGATGTAAGCCTCTCACAAGAAGATCAAAACTCAATAAACCCATTCCTAAACCAAGGAATAACCATTCCTAATCCAAGGAAAATGCTCAATATAAAACTATCTCCCAAACTCAACCAGCACAACAACATATGCAAATGGAGATAACCAATGCTTAACCATCTCTCAAATGAACCCTCTAGAACTAAATCATGTACCGTAGCTCAAGATCCATATCCATGAAAGACAAGCATAAATATAATGCAACTGAGAGAAAACAATGGGCTATACCTCTCAAGTAGCAAACCGCCGAGTAGACCAAGAGTGGGGAATGAGAATGCTCATCAAGATACCCAAGTCTCCAACCAAGACTCATCTAAGAACAATCTCCTCTCAAGTCCATATTAGGTGACTGCCCCTCGAACTTCTTGCTGAAACCATCAACCGTCCCAACAAATACTTCTCTAATCCAAAAGAAATTAGCATCACCACCATCTCTAAGTATCCATGAGCACCTGTAACCAATCAATCCATGCCAAATCCAAATGCAACATAGCAATATCATGAAGTATCCAGCTTATGATCAGTGTACTCAATACCAAGAAACTAAACCAAGATCAATGTCAAAGTTCCAACCATGGCCTCAAGAACATAAACATGACAACATGATCTTACCATCTCAACTAAAGAGATAACATGCTCCATATGAACATACTATAACATGTCACAACTCTAAATGCGTATCAAGAGTATACCATGACATAATAATGAAACCATCCTCATACCAAGGATAACATGCCAAATAAAAATGTAAACCACACCTTTGCCAAGAACCCTGTGAGTCCTCAAGATGCAACCATCTCCACACACCATGAAGAAAACCATCTCCACATACCATGAAGATAACCAAGAACTCCATGAGTCCTCAACATCTAACCATCTTCAAACACCATGAAGATAACAAATGCACCATGCAAATGTTAAAGATGCTTCTGCAGCAACAGGATCTAAGAAAAACCTCCAACATTTGCAAACACTCAATAAATATATCAATGCCAACAACTTCCACTCAACTGTGGTACCAAGTCACCTATGGCATCATAAAATCCATCTCCTACACGAAGATCCAAACCAAACTAGGAACTAATCCTGCACTGTCACCCCATCACTGTCACAAGCTCCCACTAAATCATGTATCCAAGCTATCCATGACATAATGATGAAAAACCATCTTCTAACCATGAGAATCAACCAAGGCATCAAACCATCAAAGAACTCAAAGTGCACATCATGAGCTCCTCAAAAGAAAATCGAATAACCATGATCCTCAACCAAGAAGATATACCACCATAACTAAATCAGAAAATCCAAGCTAATGAACATCAAGGATGTACCTATATAACCAATCATGTCATGCCAAAATCCATCACACCATGATCACATCCATGAACTAAGCATCTGGCTCTCAAAGTGTCCAACCTATCAGCATAAAATAGTCAACCACAATCCTCCACCATGACTGTACCTGGTAACAACATCTCATCCTTTCTACATGAAGAATAAAATTAGCAAATCATGTGACTCAGGGCATAGACAACCCAAATCCAAGCCACCAATCTGAATATACATCAATAATGAAAGATCAATGGGCAAAGACAACCCATAACCAAGCTATAAATGCAACCTGTAAGTATAGACCGCTTACAACACTGCACAACTTGTAGACTCAACAAGTCATAATGCATATCCAAATCCAAACACTGATAACCATATCATCATGAGACCAATCTGAAATATGAACTGAGTATACAATGACATCAAAACTTAAATTTCTAATGCCATAAACTCATAATGTTACCATAGTCAAAATATACCTATAAGCTGTTCAGATAAATATATCACCAAATAAATCATGCCAAACCTGCACCA
Source organism: Cupressus sempervirens (assembly GCA_028749045.1). Classification (NCBI taxonomy): domain Eukaryota; kingdom Viridiplantae; phylum Streptophyta; class Pinopsida; order Cupressales; family Cupressaceae; genus Cupressus; species Cupressus sempervirens. Next base: position 6,714,169 of record CM053790.1, on the reverse strand, counting down.
AATCTGAACCAATTTGTAGAGCTCTCCAAGAGCTTTCTGTTGACTACTCGAAGTCTAAAATCCGACTCCGTATGCCCAAGTTATGCCCTAATCCGTGCTTAAAATAAATAACATCTGACTTTAGGGCTCTTAAAACCTGACAATTTTAAAATCATAGAACCAAACCTACACCATCTTGTAGTGCTCTAAATTAGCTTTCCAACGCCTGTAAGAACTCTGAAATTTGACATTCTGAGAGAAAGTTATGGCCGTTTTACTAAGACTGTCTTTTTACCATTTTCAGTACGATTTTTCATTTTTAATTTTTTTTCAGTGACGAAAATTCCGACGGGATTAAATTTGACGGCCATCATGGGCTGAAACTAAAAAACTCTTTCATTTTCTCTGAACATGGCCAAACTAGAGCATATTATATATCAAAATTTATGAATATGTCGACCCGGATCCAATGGTGAGGTCTGTTTTTACCCAGGAGGTCATTTTTACATGCTACCCCCCAAAACCCTCATTTTAAATGAAACATCCGAAAAAATCTTTTTGTCCAACAATTTCACATGCCCAAATCTATTAACATCCCATCATAACAGCAAACCCAAAACCCTCAAATCTGCAATAAATCATTCATATATCTTGCCCTTTCTTTTATCCTCTCATGCATTCCCATGGATTCAATCTAGGGTTACAATAATAAAACCATAGCTCTGATACCACTTGTAAGGAAACTTGGCAATAAAGAATATAACCGTTTCCACATAACCCATAATAGATTGGAAATAAACATGGAATTAAAATCCACATGCAAGAGAATAGAAAACATACCCACAAAATTGTGACACAAGATATACCCTGGGAAACCCTCATTGAGGGAAAAAACCCATCCTCCAAAAGCATCCATCATCATGTATTATTCAGCAAAATACCATTGCCATACAACCATGGAAGCCTTCATGACCATAGCCACAACCGAGAAAATTATGTGAACAAGCATGAATCCACACATCCCATGCTATGCTTTCAACCTTCACAAATGCTCCCTTGGCTAACCTGTCAAGCCTTGTCCCGCTTGACTCTTGCCTTTTGTCTTCTCCTTGTCACTCTCTTTCTATACAACAACTACCCTTGTGGCTGCTTATATAGTAGCAAGTCTCACAAAACCACTAAGTGGTATTACATAAACCATGTGCTAAAACCATGTGCTACCTAACCCACTGACCCCACATTTAATATTGGGCCTTTAATTCTTTTTTCCAATATTAAATAATTACATGAAATATTTTCACAATGTTACAATACAACTCATCAAGAATATTCCATGGAAATCTTTACATGTTGCACGTCCATTTAGGTACAACATTACATAATAAAAATAAAATAATAAAATAACAATATTATGCAATGTGTGCAACACCCATTATCTCATAACTTGAAGGCTTGGCGGTTGGGATATTTTGGAGGGAGTTGAGATTGTTGACTTTGGCTTAGCTTAGGAAAGTCTTAAGCTTGACTTAGAAATGTGCAAATGATTAAGGCTTGGATTAGGCTTGGGTTAAGATTAGATTAGGCTTGTTAGAGATGGGCAAGTGGATGGCATTTAATGAGGGTGGGTGAAGGAGAAGATATTTGTTGGCTTTGGCTTGGGTTAGCAAGTCTTAACCCATGTTTAGGGAATGTGACAAGGTTAGGAGGGGATTAGGATTAGGATTAAAGATAAGGATTGACATCTTCTAGAAGAGTCTAAGCTTTGGATGAGGATGAAGACTTTCTAGAAAAGTCTAGAAATTCCTAGGATGAGGATAAAAAGGGTTTTTTAGAAAATAAATCAAGTTTTATTTATTTCAAGGGTTTGGGTTGAGGAGATATTTATTAAAACATTTTTAATAAATGTGAAGATTAATATTTAATCTTAATTAAATATTTTGAGTTGGGATTAGGGATAGGAAATGATGGGATTAGCCTTTAATCGAAATTAAAGAAAGATTAGAAGATTTTGGAAGAGGTTAGTGGTCTTCAGAAAATTGGCCAAGTTTTGGGCAAAAAAAAAAAAAAATATTTATTTTGGGATTTTTGGTCAATTTATTAATTAAATAATTAATAAATAAAGAAATAATGTTTAAATAAGATTTAAAATTTTTTGGGAGTGATTCCTTAATTAAATATTTTTAATTAAGATAAAGGGATTTAATGGCATAAAAAATAAATAAATAAGATAAATAAATAAATAATTAATTAATGATGACGTCATCAGGGATTTTTTCAGAAAATAAAAATACTTTATTTTTTAAAGGATTTTTAGGTGTCTATATATAGTAGCTGCCACATATTCAACTTCAGCAGTAGACTATGAGGTGTAGCTTTGCTTTTTGCTTGTCCATGTAATCAACCTCTTTCCTAAGAAAAGTGCTTCTTCACTGCTGCTTTTTCTATCATCAATGTTGCCTCCCCAATCTGCATCAGTGTAGGCTTTCAATTCAGACTTCTCATTCCTCTTGTAGTATAAACCAAATTCATCAGTTCCTTTCAAGTATCTTAGTATTCTCTTCATTGCCATTAAGTGATTTTCTCTAGGATTTGCAAAAAATCTTGCTATTATTCCAATAGCTAATGTAATGTCTGGTCTACTATGTACAACATATTGTAGCTTGCCAATCATTGACCTATACAATGTCTGATTTACTTCAGCAAACTCATCATTCTTAGATAGTTTATGGCCTATTGCCATTGGTGTGTTGACTGGTTTGGAGTCTTTCAGCACAAATATTTTGAGTACTTCCTTGATGTATTTTGATTGGGTTACAAATATTCCATACTTCAACTGATGTAATCGTAATCCAATAAAGAATTTAATTTCTTCCAACATTGACATCTCAAATTCATGCTCCATTTGAATAGCAAAATCTTTGCATAAAACATCTTTTCCTCCAAATATCATATCATCAACAAAGATTTCTGATATCAAAATGTTTTTACCTTTCTCAGCTTTGATGTACAAGTTGCTATTGTCATCTGTTCTTTCAAATCCCATTTTCACAAGATATTTGTGCAACCTCTCATACCATGCTCTAGGTACTTGCTTCAATCCATAAAGTGCTTTGTGTAGCTTGCAGACCATGTCCTTGTTCTTCTAATCAACAAATCCCTCTAGTTGTTCTATGTAGACTTCCTCTTCTAGTATACCATTCAGAAAAGCAAACTTCACATCCATTTGGTAGAATTTGAAACCTTTGTATGCAACATATGCAAGTAATGTTCTTACTCTTTTCATTCTTGCAACAAGGGCAAATGTCTCTCCATAATCTAGTCCTTCTTCTTGTGCATAGCCTTTGCAAACTAATCTCTCTTTCTTTCTTGTTATCACACCATTCTCATCAAGTTTGTTTCTAAACACCCATTTTGTACCAATCACATTCTTATCAGTTGGTCTAGGAACTAAAGACCATGTTTTTTTCTTCTTGATCTAATCTATCTCTTCTTTCATGGCTTTATACTAGTCATCATCTTTTAGTGCATCTTTAACTAATTTGGGTTCAACCTTGCTTAGTAGACATGATTCACTTTTTGAGCCTATTCCTTGTCATTGGCCTTGCGTCCTTGTCACCAATGATTTGATTTGTAGGGTGATGTCTTCTTATATAGTTGGCCAATCCAGGTACAATCCTTCTTTCCATGTTTGATACTTCAGCTTTAGAGTCATTTCATTCTTCTTCATTTGGCATTTCATCATTCCTTTCTTGCATACTATTTTCTAAATTAGAGTGTGCATTTTTTGCATTCTGTAGCTCAGCTTTTGAATGTAGCTCGACAATCATTGGTTGAGACTTGAAAGATACTAAAGTTTGTTGCTGATTCCCAACTTGATTTGTAGTATTGTCTTCAACTATCATTCCTTCATAGAAGTATACAAAGGATCTATAATCCTCTATTTGCTTTGACTCATCAACTTGAACTTTTGCATGCTCATCAAAATTTACATTTGAACTCTCCACAACTTTGTTAGTGTTAGTATTCAAATACTTATATGCCTTACTTCTAGTGGAGTATCCAAGGAATATGCCTTCATCACTTTTTGCATCAAACTTTCCATTTCTAGTATCTTTTAGAATATAGCATTTACAACCAAATATTTTGAAATGTTTAACATTAGGTGAATAACCATACCATAATTCAAAAGGTGTTGCATTTGTACCTTTCTTGACTTGAACTCTATTTAGTGTGTAGATTGCAGTACTTATAGCTTCTCTCCAATACTTTAGTGCAACATTTTTCTCCATCATCAAGGTTTTAGCACAGTCAATCATTCACCTATTCCTCCTTTCAACAATACCATTCTGTGGTGGAGTTCTTCATACTGACATTTTCCTTTTAATACCTTTGTCATTGCAGAATATTTCAAACTCTCTTAATGTGAACTCACCTCCTCTGTCTAACCTTAGGAATTTTAGGTCCTTTTCTATTTCCTTCTCAACTCTAGCCAAATACCATAGATTTTTTCTTTAAGAAAATGGCAGTCATCATTCTGGAATAGTCATCTACAAATAGCATTATGTATCTGTCTCCTAGGTAGCTTTGCACTTCTATTGGGCCACATAAGTTTATATAGACTAACTCTAGTACTTCATTGGAAGTGTATGTTTTTCTTTTGAAACTAGACTTAGTCATCTTTCCTAGTTGACATTGTTTGCACATTGTGTTTTTAGGTTTCTTCAACTTAGGCAATCCTCTAACTTTCTTTTTCTTGCTGATACTAATCAGATGATCAAAGTTAACATGACACAACCTTTTGTGCCACAACCACACATCATCAAGTCTAACAACAAGACATGTTGCATCTTCCATATCTAGGTAAAATAGATTACTCCTAGTTTTTTCACCCTTTCGTATTAGATTTTCATCAGTGTCATAGATCTTGGCAGTTTTGTTTCCAAATTCAACTTTGCAACCTACATTGCCTAACTGTGATACACTCAACAAGTTGTAGTTCAATCCTTCAACATAGTATGCATTATCACATGAAATTTTCTCTGTAAGTTTGATAGAGCCTTTTCCTTTGATTTAACATGGGGCATCATTACCAAATCTAATACTATTTCCATCATATTGAGTAAAGGTAATGAACTTACTTTTATCTCTTGTCATGTGATGTGAGCATCCACTGTCTATGATCCACTTGTCATTCTTGTTCACATAGGTAACCAATGCTATTGCTTCATCTTCATCTTTATCTAATTCATCCTTTATGGCTACATAGACTACTTCATCATCATTCTCATTAGAGTCTTCTTCAACAATGTAGCATCTCTTACCTTTCTCCTTGTAATCTTTGCTGTCATCTTCTCTTTTATTCCTGAACTTGTTTCCTTCTTTGTAGTTCTTCTATGGACATCTTGTAGCTATATGACCTACTTCATTGCAATTGAAACATATGATAAGGAGCTTACCTTTGAATTTTCCTTCACCTCTATGGAATCTCCTAGCAAGTAGTGCTTCTAACTGTTCCACATCTTCCTCATTTGTGTTGCTGTCATTGGATGCATGTTCTCCTTTTCTTCTTTTCTTGCTTGATGTATCCTCCTTAGTATCTTTTATTGTCATTTTGGCCTTGAAATTAGATTCAAGGTTCTCAAGTCTGTAGTTGTCAAAATTGGATAGCTCAAATGCAGTAAGTCTTCCCATTGTTCCTTCAAAGGTTAGTGTGTTCCCTTGTACACACCTTAGCTCTTGGATGGCTGAAACTCTTATAGCATAGATAGGGAGCAGAGTTCTTAAGTATTTGCTGATAGCTATTTCTTCTTCCAATTGTCCACCTAGACTTCTTATTGCACTCACCACTTCTTTCATTCTTGCAACATACTGAGTAACATTTTCACCTTCTTCCATCGTCATGTCATCAAACTTTCCTCTCAGACTTTCTCTCTTTGCTCTCTGGACATTCTGATCTCCTCCACAAATTTTTGATAAGGTTTTCCACATCTTGAATGTAGTGTCACAATCTTTGATGTCATCATATGTTGAAATGTCTTAATAGGAAGAGTGCTTCTAAGGGGGGGGGGTGAACTAGAAGTACTGACCTTTTCTTAACTTTTAAATCCTTAATAACATATAATTGAAATTAACATACATGCATATAAATATTAAACAATCATGAGAAGAAAACATGCATCACTATATAACACTTTGAGATTTTGGTGACCCAGAAACCCTCCAGGAATAAGAAGGTAAAGCTAGAGTGGGGATGATATCCACAAAATTACTATAGCAATTGATTTCGTTAAAGGCTACAACACTGTTAAATGTGACCCTATTAAAGGATTTCTACACCCTATTAGAAGTGTTCCCTATTAGAGGACTTAAAAACATTCAACTTAGAATGCCACCCTATTAAAGGATTTACATAGAGCTGTTAAACCCACCTAACTCAATAGGATTTCCAAATTCCTAATACAATTGTGAGAGAATATTAGAATAATACACCTGATCTAATGCAATCTCTGATGCTGATCTCAAGTACTTGATCTACTCTTCTATCACTGATCTCTGCTAGATCTAATCTGTTGATTGTGTTCCTTGTTCTGTTCTGATCAACTAGATGTATAAATGCCATCCTTTCCACTAAATCTTTGACACCAAGAGTTTTGCAATGACCTTAATAATAGGCTTTGCTTTTCCTTCTTCTTTCAACTCTTTTCTTCTCACTTCTCTTTTCAATGGCATCAAGACTCCCTTATAAAGATTAGTGGTTCGTTATGCATCCTTGATTCAAGTGTTCCCACTCAAACCCTTGAAATTCACCTATTGGCTGCATGCAGTCTCAAATTTTTTGATTGGCTGCATGCAGTCTCCAATTTTATGATTGGCTACATGAAGATTGCATAGGTGGTTGGGAGGATTTGATCTTATCCTTTTATCCTATCATGAGTCATGCATAACTATTTTACATCTTGGCTTGTAATTGCACAAACTTTCATGCTAATCCTGCGTTGCTCGACACATGAAGTAATACTGATGCTTGGCACCATCTATTCTAGATTGTTCGGCATCCACTGTGTTTTTGCGTTACTCAGCACCTGTAGAAATACTATGTCACTCGACACCTATAGAATTCTTGTGTTACTCGACACCTATTAACTTCCTGTGTTACTCGACACCTATTAACTTCCTGTGTTACTCGATACCTATTAAATTCTTGTGTTACTCAACACCTATTAGTGACTCGACACATACTGTCTTTTGATCTACTCGGCACTATCTGTAACTCAACATGTGTTAGAGTTCTGGCTCAACTTCCATTGTATACTCGACATGTATAGTGAAGATGGTTAAGTGTGTTGACACTCATTCGTCAATCTTACTTATCTGATCAACAATCTCCCCCTTTGACATGAGTGTCAAAAACACTTAACTAATCATTCATGATCTAATCCTTATATGTACATTCTTCACTTGCTTAACTTACATAATAAATTTCAAAAAATATTGTAAACAACAATATACCTTATGACTCCCCTAGAGTTGATTATGCCTTATCATGTCATGAATTCTGATATCTTGTGCCAATGTGCCTAATGTTCTTTGTTTCTATCCTGTTCTTTCCTTTTGATCTTGTTATCTCCTTATCTTCTTGCTATATGCATTTCTCCTCCTTTAATATATCTCCCCCTTAGAATGATGTTCTCTATTCTGTCATGTTCTTGCCTTTTGATCCTGTTATCTCCTTATCTTCTTGCTATATGCATTTCTCCTCCTTTAATATATCTCCCCCTTAGAATATTGTCTCCTTCATTGTCTCCCCCTTTTTGACACTAATGTCAAAGGGTTCTAAATAGTAATGCCATGCTTGGCCAAAAATGTTTTATTAACCTCAAGGAGTATTTTGAGAGCTGCATCCCAGTTATTCAATGCAATATCCAATGACTTGTGTTGGATTGCAAGCTCTGCTACTAGATCAACAAGTCCTTCATGTGTAGAAATATTTGGATCCTTCTTAAGGACTATTTCAGCATACATTTGCTCCTTGTGTAAGACTTCCAAATGAGGAGTAATTGAGGCTTGAATCTGCATCAACTTTTCTTTAATAGTGGCCTCTTCTACTGATAATGCAATTAATTCCCCCCGAGTTTGAAGCATTTGAGTAAAATGCTTCTCACCGTGTGTAGGATTTGAGGGTAGTTGCATACTGGAGAGCTTTAGTTTTTCTCTCAAGGTTAAATTTTTTTTTGGATTTATTTCTTGTGTAAACCTGGAGAAATCACACAATTTTCTGTAAAGGAAAAAGATGTTTCCTAGTACAATCTTTACCTTATCCAATTTCTTGGCTAGGTCAACCTGTCCCAAAATAATTCCATTAGCTATATTTTAGTTGAACTTTCCTAGTGCTTCTTTTTTGACCATTCCATGAGTTTTACATTTGTATCATGGTCTTCATTATTTACTTGGTCAACTATATTAGATAGTTGCTCAAGGATTGGCCTACTTACATCTGGAGGTTGTAGGCTGAAGGCATCCATGAATATTGACACAGGAAAGAGGAGTGAATAACTAGGGCCAAAGGCTCACCCAACTATACAAACCACCCTGCAAGAGTTAACACAACAAAAATGAACACAAAGAACATCAACCAAAGGAGAGAGAAGAGAAAATAATTATATTGATTCATCAAAATATCTTCATACATGCCCAGCTGTGAGGCCTTCTAGGTTATGGCCAATTACAATACATTCAATTACAAAGATCCAACAACAAATTTGCACTTTTAGTTATGCTCCCTCATCTTCTCTCTTTGAAGCTTATTTTCTTTTCAAAACTTACTTAACTCTAAGCCTAAACTCTCTATTTATACTTGCCAAAATGGCTTACAGATCATTCTAGAATCATTACATAAGAGGAAGGCTGATACAAGATCCTATCAATAAATTCACAATCAAAATTAAATATGCAATTCGGCTCCCACTAAGAACCAAAAATAGACAACTCAACACCCACTGGATAACTCAGCAGCCACTAGGAAACTGGCACTCGACATCACTCGACATCCATTGAAAATTGGCACTCGGCATCACTCGACATCCATTGAAAATTGGCACTCGGCATCCACTGGAAATTGGCACTTGGCATCAACTAGAAACTGACACTTGACATCAATTGAAAATTGGCAACTCAGCATTACTCGACACCAACTGGGTAACTGGGCACATGAAGGAATGCTACAATAACTCAACACATGAAGAATGCTACAGTAACTTGACACATGAAGGAATTTCTAGGTACATGAAGGAACTACTAGGTGAACAAAATGAGTAGGCTAACAAGGCAACCTAGGATGCTCCTGCATCAGACAATTGGGGTTGAAAGAAATGATTCTCCTGAATCATTGAGATGTCCCAACTTGAGCTAAATTCAACTCAAATTGAGAAGTCCATGAAGCATCTTCAATATGTCTGTTCTTCCACTTCACCAAATATTCATAGTAATCTTTTCCTCTTGTACTCCTGCCAACTCTCTGATCCAAAATCTATTCAACTTCTTCAATCTACTTCTTAGGATAATCATCTAGTATAACAACTTCATCCTCTGACTCATGATACTTATACAAATAAAAAATATTAGATATAGGAGATATATCCATGTCATTAGGTAACTCAACTTCATAAGCATTACCACTATCAAACTTCTTCAGGATCTTACAAGGTCCAAATTTCTTCATCTTTAGTTTGCTATATGTTCCAACTAGGAATCTTCCTTTCTTTAGATGAACCATCACCTCATCACCAACTTGAAAATCATGGTGTCTTCTAGACTGATCAACATTCTCCTTATACTTCTGATTGCTTTGTTCCAACCTCAACTTCACTTCTTTATGAAAAGATTCCATGAAATCAAAAAATTCTTCTCCTGCAGCGCTTCTCTTTTCTTCACTAGCAACATCTCTCAACTCTGATATACCTCTAGGATGTGTTCTAGTAATAATCTCAAAAGGTGTCTTCCCTGTACTCCTATTCATAGAATTGTTATATGCAAATTCAGCTTGTACCAATACTATCTCCCAATTACTTGGTTTATTTCCAACTAAACATCTCAGCAAATTTCTCAAGCTTCTATTCACAACCTCTGTCTGTCCATCTATTTGTGAATGGAATGTAGAACTAAACTTCAATTTAGTACCCATCTTCTTCCACAAAGTCTTCCAAAAATAACCAACAAACTTACTATCTCTATCTGAAATAATGCTTCTTGGTAATCCATGCAATCTCATAATCTCTTTAAAGAAAATTTCAGCAACATGCTCAGCATTGATGTCTTCTTACATGGTATAAAATGAGCCATCTTAGAAAATTTTTCCACTACAACAAATATAGAGTCATACCCCTTCATTGTTTTAGGCAATCCAAGAACAAAATCAATACTAATGTCAGTCCAAGGTTTCTCAGGAATAGTAATAGGTGTATACAAACCAATATTTTGACTCACTCCCTTTGCAACTTGACAAACTCCACAACTCTTTACAAATTTTTGAACATCCTTATACATTTGTGGCCAATAATACTTCTCTTTCAACAAACTCAATGTCTTATCAATTCCAAAATGTCCAGCTAATCCACCACTATGGTTTTCCTTAATCAAATTCAACCTCATAGGACTTCTAGGAATAAACAACTGAATACCTTTGAACAACATACCTTCTTGAATGAAATAGTCATCATACTTACTTACGTGATTTGTCAGATTTGGTGCTCTGCACTCTCGCCATGCCTCAGAAAAATCAGGATCAACATCATACAATTCTTTCATTTCATCAAAACCAAGAACTTCAACCTTCATTTCAGTCAACAAAGAATGTCTTCTACTCAATGCATCAACAACTTTGTTAGCAACTCCACTCTTGTGCTTGATCACAAATGTAAAACTCTGCAATACTCAACCCACTTCATATATCTTTGATTCAATTTATGTTGACTTCCCAAGTATTGTAAAGCTTTATGATCAGTATACAACAAAAAATCCTTAGGCATCAAATAATGTCTCCATTTCTTCAATGTTTGAACAATAGCATAAAATTCTTGATCATACACATACTATTTCCTTTTAGCATCATTCAACTTTTCACTAAAGAAAGCAACAGGCTTACCTTCTTGACTTAATACAACTCCTATTACATTACCACTTGCATCACATTCAACTTGAAATACTTTGTTGAAATCAGGTAAAGCCAATACAGGTAATTCAATAACCTTTTGTTTCAAAGTCTCAAAACTCTTATCAGCTCCATGTGTCCACTTGAATTCCTTTTTATCTCAACTCATTGTTTTAGTCATAGCATTACAAACAGCACTGAAATTCTTTATAAACTTTTTGTAAAATAGCCAAACCATGAAATGATCTTACCTCACTCACATTCTTAGGTATAGGCCATTCCAAAATTGCTTTAACCTTCTCAGGATCCATCTTCACACCATTAGCTGAAATCACAAATCCCAAATACACAATCTCCTCTTGCATAAAAGAACACTTTTTTAGATTAATCAACAACTTTTCCTTTTTCAACCTCTGCAATACTTGTCTAATATGCTCAAGATGTTCTTTCTTAGTCTTCCTGAATATCAGAATATCATCCAAATAAACAATAAAAAATTTACCCAAGAATCTTTTTAGAACTTCATTCATCAATCTCATGAAAGTACTAGGTGCACTAGTCAAACCAAAAGGCATAACCAACCATTCATACAAACCATATTTTGTCTTGAAAGCAGTCTTCCATTCATCACCTTCTCTAATTCTGATATGATGATAGCCACTCTTCAAATCAATCTTGGTAAAATACTTTGCTCCACTCAAATAATCCATTATGTCATCCATCCTCGGCATAAGAAACTTATATTTCATTGTTATCTTGTTAATAGCTTTGGAATTAGTACACATTCTCCATTCCCCATTCTTTTTAGGTGCTAATACAACTAGTACAACACATGGACTCAAGCTTTCTACAACAAGCTTTGAACTCTCTCTAGACAATACTCTCAACAATTTTGATTCATCGTGGTCTTCTTCAAGTTCTGGATTATGGTTTGGTGCTGCTACTTCATCATCAATCACATCTTCAAGATGCACTCCTATCCTCTAGGCTATCTCCATAGCATCTAATCTGGCTAAAATTTGTCTCAACTGATCTAGTATAGCATTATCAACATTATTTCCTCTACCATGAACCATCTTTACAAATTAGGTTCCTGCAAGATCATAACCCTCTGCAAGTTATAGGTCAAATCCGAAAATCTGCCACCCTACAACCAAATCCAAATTAGGGTTCTACAAGATCCAATCTCCACAAGGATGAACCTCAAACTCTGATACCAACTGACACAAGTAAGAGGAGCAAATAACTAGGGCCAAAGGCTCACCCAGCTATCGAAACCACCCTGCAAAAGTTAACACAATGGAAATGAACACAAAGAACAATAACCAAAGGAGAGAGAAGAGAAAATACTTCTATTGATTCATTGAAATATCTTCATACATGTCGAGCTGTGAGGCCTTCTAGGTTATGACCAATTACAATACATTTAGTTACAAAGATCCAACAACAAATTTGCACTTTTAGTTCTGCTGCCTCATCTGCTCTCTCTTAAGCTTATTTTCTTTTCAAAACTTACTTATCTCTAAGCCTAAACTCTCTATTTATACTTTCCAAAATGGATTACAGATCATTCTAGAATCACTACATAAGAGGAAGGCCGAAACAAGATCCTATCAATAAATTCATAATCAAAATTAAATACACAAGTCGGCTCCCACTAAGAACCAAAAATAGACAACTTGGCACCCATTGGATAACTCGACACCCACTAGGAAACTGACACTCGACATCACTCGACATCCACTAGAAACTGGCACTTGGCATCCACTGGAAACTGACACTCGACATCAACTAAAAACTAGTAACTCGACATCACTTAACATCGATTGGAAATTTTCACTCGACATCAACTGGAAATTGGTAACTCAGTATCACTCGGCATCCACTGAAAAATTGCACTCAACATCAACTAGAAATTGGCACTCGGCATGAACTAGAAACTGGCAGCTCAGCATCACTTGGCATCAACTGAGTAACTCGGCACATGAAAGAATGCTACAATAACTCAACACATGAAGAATGCTACAATAACTTGGCACATGAAGGAATTGCTAGGTACATGAAGGAACTACTAGGTGAACAAAATGAGCAAGATAACAAGGCAATCCAGGATGCTCCTGCATCAAATATATCCTTGATCTCATTCATTGCCTGCTTGTATTTGTATTTCTTCCTCATTGCCTCTTGCTTCCTTCTTTTATCCAATGCACTTTGTATCTCATTCATCTTTTCCTTAGTTAAAGTGCTTGAATCATAATAGGGTATTTGAATTTGTTCATCAAGCTCAGGAATACCATAATGAATGGTCATGACTACCCTAGTAGAATTTGAGACTAGTGTCTAGACTTGTAAGGTCAACATGTCAGTATTCAGCTTCTAAATAGGTTTGGTAGGAGTTCCTATTTTTGGCAATTCAACCAAAGTTTGTATTGTAGACTCCTCCTTATCCTGTGTTTCTTCCTTATCCTCTTCTTGTGCCACTACTACTGGGGGTGTACTTGTTATTTGTACTGATATACCTGTGACTTCCCCTGTTGTTGCACTCAGCTCTTGATGAGCTTGCATGGCTATTCTTGGTGGTGATGGAGATGGTAGAAATGAAAGTCCAGTAATTTGGATGTTCTGAGGTGGTTCTTGTGGTGGCACCTCACCTTCCTTGATTTTATCTATTGACTTTTGGAGCTGATCTACAATGACCAATATGGGACTTGTACATAATTGTGCTTGAAGAGTTGTTTGGTCAAGGATCTTAGTGAGATCCTCTACAGTTAGTGGATTGATGTTTTGACTTGAGGTGTCAACAACATCCTTAATCTTTATGATTTCTGCAGGTGTGGTAGTAGAGTGAGGAGGGCTAGGAGGTGGTAGTTGTGTGTCTTGCAGACTTTGGTCTTGCTGCCCATTAGTACCCCTGTCTTCATCTTTTCCTTCCTCCTCTTTTCCTTCCTTGTTTTTCTCTTCTTCAACCTTTTTCTCTACTTCTGTCTTCTCTTCTCTCCTCTTTCTTCTCTCTTCTAGCTTAGTAGTAGCTTCTTCTTTGTATTCCTCTTCAAGGACATCTTCAGTTTTCTTATATAAATTCTTCCACGATCTTGTGCTTCTCTGTACAACTTCTTCTATTTTATTCTAAAGTATGGAAAATGCCCTATACTTAGGTGTAAACCTTTTATTATGCCTTTTGACTGCTTTAGTTATCTGTTCCCTTGTCAAATCAGGTAGTATGTTTGCTAGGGTTGATTCTCTCATCTCCTTCTCCATTTTCAAACAAAAATGCCATCTGTCTTTTATAATTTTAGACAATTCCTTTGGCAATTGTCCATCTAGTTCAAGAGCTGTATACTTGAACTGTGCCATCATTGCATAGATTGATTCTTCTATTCTATTTTGTTCCTCTTTAGTGAACTTATTGAAATCAATATTTTTCATGTCAGTTAAGTCTCCATTCCTAATCTTTTCACATAATGTATCAACTGAAGACTTAGGAGGATGACTTACCTTTTTAGATTGATCTTCCTCATCAGTATCAAGTTGAGCCACACATCTTTTCCTTTTTCTTGGCTCTTCCTATGCCTTCTTGTCTATCTTCTTCTTCTTTGGCTTTTTGTGTGGAGGCCCTTGTTGTAGCTCTGGTTGTTGGCTTCTTGGGTGTTGGCATGGTAGCTTTCTTTGGTTTATGTTGAGGAGTAGGAGGTGTCCTTGCCTTCCTTTTGATAGCCTTTTCTTTGATGGGTGCTTCCTTGGCTTCTTCTTCCTTGGCATCCTCATCTTTTTCTTCATCTTGGCCTTGTGTTAATTCAAGTGGCCCTTGTTCTGGCTCATCTTTATCTTTCTCATCATTACCTTCTTCTAAATTTTCACAAATTTCTTCTACTTCTCCTATTGCACTTGTTTCTTCAACACCAAATTTCTTCTTTATTTTCTTTACTAGCTTGTCCTTCTTCTTGATTGCTATGGCTATCTTTAGTTCTGTAACAACTCTTGATCTGACAGTGTCATAAGTTCCAAATGCCTTGGCAGTTTTGTCCATTTCCTCTGCAAGTAATTTTGTAATAGCTACAGAAGCTTGATCAACATCAAGCTCATATCCCAATGGTCTAATCCATCTTACTCTTGGAAGGACTTCCTTGATGTAAGTATAATCAATATCAACAAGAAAGCATATGTCATTCTCATGTTGATTCACCAATGAGACTAGTATCCTCATTCTTTTCTTCATTGCATTCTTGAAATCATCAAAATAGATAGTCATTTGATCATCAAAGCTATCTCCCATTTGTGCAATAAAATCATTTATTTGATCAACAATTATTTTATTCTGACTCCAGTTGACTTTGTCAAATGAAGGGAATTCCTTCATCATATAAAAGAACATGCATACCAACACTGACCCAAATTTGCATTGTGCTCCCTTAGACTTTCTAATTGCTCCAAGATTTTCATTTATCTACTACAACATGAGCTTTGTAAGGTCATAGGTGTGGTCTTTCTTTACAAGCTTATATGCGACATCCACTGCTATGCAGGGTACACTATTCAACCTGCTGGATTGATAAAACTTATGTGATATGATCCTTACAACAAAGTCTAGAAGGGGATCAGTTATGGTGTCTATGGTCATGCTTCTATTGTTCCACTTTGCTCCTGTGTTTTTCTCAATTGATTCCTTCTTATCACTTCTGAGTGTCCCTGGCCGATCTAGGGTTGGAAA
Source organism: Cupressus sempervirens (assembly GCA_028749045.1). NCBI lineage: Eukaryota > Viridiplantae > Streptophyta > Pinopsida > Cupressales > Cupressaceae > Cupressus > Cupressus sempervirens. The sequence goes on along the minus strand of CM053790.1, from coordinate 6,698,336 downwards.
ACTTGTGACCCTATGAACCATCTGCTTAGTAATTTTAACTGGTCCTTGCTCTAACCAGAATGATCCATCATGGATTCTACTAAGTACTATACATATCCACTCAATTTTGAATACTATTGAAAAAACTAGGGCTTTGGTTAAACCCTTCTTTTCCACAATTGAAAACTCATCTTTTAATATACCATTATCACAGAGTTTATCATAGGTGTTGAAGATTTCTAGGTCTCCTATGGCTCCAATCTTACAATTGTAACACTTATGCACATCCTAAACCATAACAACTTTTTCTAGAATCATAAACAATGCACCTGTGGGATCATTTTTGTATGCTGCCTCTGGTATGGGCCTAAACTTAGGTTGTTTAATCTCATTACTAACAAGTTGAATCTCATGGCTTTCCTTCCCTTTGGTGAGCTTTGAACTAGATGCCATTTTTAACTGAACTAGGGTTTGATGTTTAAAGTAAACTTCACAAACTGTACAATTCAACACCTGAAGGAAATAATTGGTTAAATACTTGAAATCACTTAGTATGTAATTCTGGGGTATGTGACCATACTGTTGACAATAGTGATAGCTTTTCCTTGTATTGTAGTCCCAATTGTAATGGTGTACATAGTTGTCCCTTCTTACATGTTGATTTGGTGTCCACATAGGCTCTGATCTACATTCAAAGGCTCTATGTCCACACTTCTTGCAATTATGGCAGTGTCCATCAAATCTTTGTGTCCTTGTGACTTTAGACCTACAATCTTGTGTCATGTGACCTTGCATGTTGCACTTGTGATAGTAACCCTTGCTTTTGGGTGTGTTTGGCTGATTGATCCTTCTACTCCTGCAAACATTAGCAGTATGCCCCTTTTTATTATAGTAATGACAAGTGGGTTTAGAATCCTTACCTTTATCACTTCTTTGCTTAGCTCTCTTTGATGATTCACCAACTTAAGTGCTGGTGTATCTAGGTCCTAATGTGTCATGGCCTGATCTTGGGGATTTCAACATCTGTTCAAAGTACTTGATAACTTCACTTGACTTGTTGAGATTCTCTACTATTTATTTTTCTCTCTTCAATTCATTCTACAGTTGTTCATTCTGCATCCTCAAAGTATAGATCTCAATATCTTTCATATTGAGTTCATGGTGAAGATTCATTAGTTGGCCAAGTGTATCCATCTGCATGTTTGAGATCCTAGTTAATGCAGTACATTTTTCTTCAAGTCTGTTTGCAAGATTTCTTTTGTCATCTTCCATCATGACTCTATCCTCAAATGCTCTTTTCTTTTTCTCAGTGATTTCACATAGCATCATGGCCTATGATTCATGCTCGATCTTAAGAGTTCTTATCTCTTCTGCTTGAACTCTATTTTTCTCCATAAGTTCTGCTATTGCCGCATCAAATTCTTTGGAATCTCCTTTGGCAAATACTTGTGTGGTGTTAATCTCCTTGTAATGAATATCATTTTTGGCTATAGCTATTTCCTTCCTTCTTTTTAAGGATTTTCTTAATTCCTCTCTAGCTTACTCTACCTTGTGTAGAGCGAGATGCACATCTATCACTTGGTTCTCAATGATCTTCCCAAGTTTGAAGACTTCCATCTTCAGATCTTTTCCTCCAAGCTATTAAGCTTCTTCTTAAGAGAATTTGGCTCTGATACCAATTGTTGGAATGTCTTAATGGGAAGAGTGCTTCTGAGTGGGGGGGGGGGGGGGGCGGGGGGTGGGGTTGGTGAATTATAAGTATTGACCTTTTCTTAACTTTTAAATCCTTAATAACATATAACTGAAATTAAGATGCATGCATATAAACATTAAACAATTATGAGAAGCAAACATGCATCACCACATAACACTTTGAGATTTTGGTGACCCAGAAACCCTTCAGGAATAAGAAGGTAAAATTGGGGTAGGGATGATACTCACAAAATTACTATAGCAATTGATTTCAACCACTTCTGATGGTTTGCCCTGTTAAAGGATACAACACACTATTAAATGTGACCTTGTTAAAGGATTTATACACCCTATTAGGAGTGTGCCCTATTAGAGGACTTAAGAACATTCAACTTAGAATGCCACCCTATTAAAGGATTTACATAGAGCTGTTAAACCCACCTAACTCAATAGGATTTCCAAATTCCTAATACAATTGTGAGAGAGTATTAGAATAATACACCTAATCTAATGCAATCTCTGATGCTGATCTCAAGTACTTGATCTACTCTTCTATCACTGATCTCTGCTAGATCTGATCTACTGATTGTGGTCATTGTTCTGTTCTGATCAACTAGATGTATAAATGCCATCCTTTCCACTAAATCTTTGACACCAAGAGTTCTGCAATGAACTTAATAATAGGCTCTACTTTTCCTTCTTCTTTCAACTCTTCTCTTCTCACTTCTCTATTCAATGGCATCAAGACTCCCTTATAAATATTAGTGGTTCGTTATGCATCCTTGATTCAAGTGTTCCTGCTCAAACCCTTGAAATTCACCTATTGGCTGCATGCAGTCTCAAATTTTCTGATTAGCTGCATGCAGTCTCAAATTTTCTAATTGGCTACATGAAGATTGCATAGGTGGTTGGGAGGATTTGATCTTATCCTTTTATCTTGTCATGAGTCATGCATAACCATTTTACATCTTGGCTTGCGATTGCACAAACTTTCATGCTGATCCTGCATTTCTCAGCACATGAAGTAATACTGATGCTCGACACCATCTATTCTAGATTGCTCGACATCCACTATGTTTCTATGTTACTTGGCACTTGTAGAATTACTATGTCACTCGAAACCTATAGAATTCCTGTGTTACTTGGCACCTATTAACTTCCTGTGTTACTCGGCACCTATTAACTTCCTATGTTACTCGACACCTATTAACTTCCTGTGTTACTCAACAAGTATTAGTGATGTGGTGCATACTGTCTTCTGATCTACTCGACACTATCTATAACTTGGCATGTGTTAGAGTTCTATCTTGGCTTCCATTGTATACTCGGCATGTATAGTGAAGATGGTTAAGTGTGTTGACACTCATTTGTCAATCTTAATTATTTGATCAACATCATATTCAACATAGTTAAGTGTAGAGGCAATCTCCAACATTGCTTAATTGTGCTGCTTCTTTTTGTTCAAATCATCTGCAGTAAGAGGTCCTGCTAGGGTTACATGTTTTGTTCCAATTGAGGTTTGTGCATAGTCACCTATTAATCCAAGGTGAAATTTCATCAAACTTTGCCATGCAACAAAGTTGTCTTTGTTGAGCTTGGGAACTTCTCTTTTGGCATTTTGGTTTTCTTACTTCTAGTACCTTGAAACTAAATCAGCAGATGGCTCTGATACCAATTGTTAGAATTGCTTTAGAGTAATTGAGAGGGCGAGGTGGTGGGGGAGGGGGGGGGGGTGAATTAGTTATTCAAAGTCCAAATGTCCTATTCACCCATTGAACCATTCATTCATCTAAGCTTTAACTTATTTAATTAGCAAGTTACTATAAATCAACATGTAAGCATAACACATAAGAAATCAACACATGACACAATGATTTACGTGGAAACCCAATTTGGAAAAAACCACAGTAACATGCTACTCAATTTTCACCCTTTTGAAGTGATGCCCTGTGAAAGGCCTACCTTGTTAAAGGCTTACAACACACTGTTAAATGTGACCTTGTTAGAGGATTTAACCACCTTGTTAGAAGTGGGCCTGGTTAAAGGATTTTAGAACATTCACTTGGAATGCCACCTTGTTAAAGGATTTATAAATGGTTGTTAGGCCAACCTAAGTCCATAGGATTTTTAGATCTAATACAATTTCTAGAGAGTATTATAAATCTTGACCTGACTATAACATACAACTTATCTTGTAGATCTCAGATCACTTCTTAGCTCATACCCTTGCCTGGCCTTCAATTTCTACAACTCTTGATAGCTTGCCCTCCTTTCAAGCTATGTCCCCTTGAGTCTCCATACTCAATGTACCAGTGCAATCATCTCTTCATGACCACTTGTAGAAGTAGAGCCTATGTGCTCTTCCTTCTCCTAGATGTCTCTTCCTTGACACCCTTCAAACCACTTTGTAGATTTGGCACTTTAGTAGCAACAATATCAGCAACTCTTTGCTTCTTGGTCAATGAATTCTTAAATAGAAGTCTTGGAATACCTTTTCCCACTTGATTATTTCATTTTTTAATTTTAATTCACATGGATTAGGTAGGATTCATTGCATCTAACCCATATTCTGTTTCCTCTAGAAAGTTCTTGAATAATCCTTTAGAATTCACCCAAAAAATGGTTTACGTAGGATTTTGTGCCAACAACTCATATTCCTTATCCTCCAAATCATTCAAAAAATTTAATGTAACCATTATGTCGGCATAGATTTGGCGAATATTCATCTTTTGAAATAATGCAGTAGCTCGACACTATTGAAATACTGGTGCTCGACACACACTGTGTTACTCGACATCAACCATGTTTTTCCTAATGCTCAGCACTTGAAAATCACTCTGCACCAACTAAATTTTTTTCTGATGCTCGACACCTAATCTTTACTCGGCACATGAAGATCACTCGGCACACACTAGAAATGTTTGTTATTGAGCTTCTATTGAAAGTTTGCTCAGCTTCAACTAACTTTCTTGACACCTACTAATGATCTTAGTTTAAGCTTTGCAGTCAACCTTGTTACAACTTCTTCTTCCAATAATTCTATGTGTGACCAACCAGGAAGCATCAACATTTAGTCTAGACAAATAATGGTGCTTTGTTACATTAGACTAATGCAACCTTGCATCTTCTACTCTGATATAGAAAGGTGCATAACCCCTAGCATACCTCACAAATACTCAAAAGTCTCTTTGGGAAGAGGCTTAGTGAATATATCTACCATCTATTCTTTACTCCAATCTAATTTCTTTTTCTACAAATTTTTCTCTCAACATGTGATACTTGATAGAAATGTGCTTGGTTTTTGAATGCAACACAGGATTCTAAGACATATTTACTGTGCTTGTGTTATCACAATCTATGAAAATAGGTTCACTGATTTATATTCTTATATCATTCAACATCTGCTTCATCTAAACAACTTTATTATAATTGTTTTCTACTACAACATAATCTACTTCTTCTATACTTTGTGAGGTACAATCCTACTTCTTACTGAGCCAAGAAACTAATATCCCTCCAAGAAAGAAGGCTCCACCACTGCTGCTCTTTCTATCATCCATACTGCCTGCCCAATCAACATCAGTATAAGCACTTAGAGTAAAGTCATTAGATCAGTCATACCACAATCCAAACTCTAGTGTCCCTTTTAGATATTTGAATATCCTTTTGACTACTGCATAATGTGCTTCTCTAGGATTAGCTTAGAATCTTGCAACAATTCCAACTAAATTTGCTATATCCAGCCTTATGTGAGTCAGATATTGCAAACCTCCAATCATAGATCTCTACTTCTTTTTCTCAACAATAGGTGTGTCATCCTTTGTAGATAACTTGTGTCTATTTACCATAGGTGTTCCAATGGGTTTACATGTTTCCAAACTAGACCTTTTTAATAAATCCTTCAAATATTTATTCTAATCAATAAAGATTCCTTCTTTATCCTATACAATTTGTAATCCTAGAAAATATTTCTTTTCTCCTATTATACTCATTTCAAATTCTTTCTTCATCTCTTTAACAAATTTGTCACTTTCATCATTATTTCCTCCAAATATGATATCATCAACAAATATTACAAAAATCATTAAACTATGATCAATTTCTTTCCAATATATATTACTATTTGCCATATCTTTGCTATATCCAAGCTTTTTCAAATGCTTGTCTAACCTTGCATACTAGGTTTTGGGTGCTTGCTTCAAGCCATACAGTGCTTTCTTCAATTTTCATACTATGTCCTCATCATCTGTCAAAGGATAACCTTCAAGCTTCTCTATGTGCACTTCTTCTTCAAGTTCTACATTCCAAAACGCTGACTTGACATCCATCTAATACACTTTGAATTTCTTATATGCTACATATGCTAATAATAACCTTACTGCTTCTATTTTTGCCACTAGAGCATAGGTCTCATCATAGTCTATTCCTTCTTGTTGTGAGTAACCTTTACATACATGTCTTTTCTGTGAACTGCAACTGATAACCTTTGTCCACTAGTTGTCCAACACTCAAAAGTTTGTGCTTTAAACCATCAACAAAAATATACATCCTTAGTGTTAGTTTTACCATCAAGAGTTATAGATCCAATACCTTTAACTTGGCATGCTGCATTGTTTCCAACTCTGACAATGCCTCCATCCTAACTTTTGAAGTTAACAAACTTGTTCATATCACCAGTCATATGATGTGAACACCCACTATCAATTATCAAATTAGATTTCTTTTCAACCTATGATAGAAAAGCTACTTTCTTTGGACTTTCTTCTTTAATTGCTACAAATCCTATCTCATCATCACTAGCACTTATTGCTTGTTCATTAGATTCATCTTCTTCATTTGCATACAGATACTCTGTACCTCTTCTAGGTCTGTAATTTGGTTTATACTTTTTCTCTCTTTTAGGACACTTAGATGCATAATGACCAAATTCATTGCAAGTCCAACATTTAAATATTTTCATACCATCTTTTTCTCTTCTTACCAGAAGGGCTACTCCTTCAATCTTTCTGTTCTTGTTAGATCTATCAATGCTAGCAAAAATCTCCTCTAGCACTTGTGCCCCTTGATAAACTAGGTCAAAAATTCAAGGCACTGAAAGCTATTTCAGTTCTAGCCAATTCTCTAGACTATCTAAGATCATAATAAACTGCTTCAAGTCTTCCAAGCAATGTCTCCTTTTTGACATCTTTGGTACAAGATATCAACGATTGTATCATTTGAACCACTGACTTAAATGGTGGTGTTAAAGGCTTCAACATCTTCCATATAACCTCATCATCTTCTTTAGTTCCTCCTTGAGATTTAATACCTGCAGTAATTTATGATATCTTGCCTCCATATGTTCTTACAAATTCATCTTCCATCATTTTAGCATCTTGAAATGCACAAATCCAACTTTGTAGCCTCAACTTCTTAGAATGTGCATCACCTTCAAAACTAGTTTCCAAAGCTTTCCAAATGAAATGTGAAGTAATAAGTGATTTTACTTGAATGTATTCAATTTTAGGAAGTGCAGTCAATAGTGCTTCTCTAGCTCTCATGTCACACATAAAAATATCTCTTTCTTCATCAGTACAAGTTTCCAAATCTTTTTCAACAATGATTGTCTTTGTTGATTTTGTCAAGATCCAATATCCTAGACCCATACATCGTAGATGTGTCTTCATCTTTTCCTTCCAGCTATCATAATTTATTATGGATCAAACTTCAAACTATCTTTCTTGAACATACTTGCCATAGATCTCCCAAATTTGTTAAACTTTACTTTCAAGGACCTGATGCTCTATACCAATTGTTAGAAACAATAGTCCACCAAGACAACTGAGAGGAGGTTGTGGGGGGGCGAATCAATTATCCAAAAATTAAAACATATATCTTCTTTAAACAAACTTAACCATTCAACAAAAGTAAACATCAACCATAATAAGAAGCACATAGACAACTAAACCAACTATGTTAACCAGGGAAACCCTTGATCAGAGGGAAAACCATAGTAGGAATGATGCTCACAAGATGATGTACTAATATAAATATTCCTTGTTAGAGGATTGACCCTATTAGGAGTCTATTACAACATTTAGTACATATGAGTCGTTGTTAGGATATTTTGAATCCTTGTTAAGAGTTGTAGTACAATGTATGCAAGAAGAGCCCATTGCCCAAACATGCAATTTCAATTACAAGAAGAGCTTACTGCTCAAACATTCAATTTACTGTTATGTTCTTGTTTCCTCTATTCTATCAACTAAACCAATCACTATCAAACCTTGTAGACTAGGTCACAAACCTTAGATCCAAATATCAAACCTCAGATCACACAATAGAACCTTGACAATGAAGTTTCCTTCACTTCTGCTCTACTCTGCTCAACTTCGCATTTCACTCACTCTGCTGCTTACAATCACTTCTGATCAATTCAATTCCATACTAAATGATAAAGGAAAATTTCCTTCCTTTATATTGATTACATAAAATAATTCTTTGAGTTGGCTGTTAGACTTTCTTAATTAATCATTATAGGACAACATTAAGAACATGTTACACTTAGCAATAACATTAATCTTTCACTTTGCAATTTGAATATTTTTTTGTGCACATAATATTATGATGAGTAAACTTAGTCATGTCATCATCAACATGTCTCCTTCACATCCTCAACCTCGATTCTTAGAATAACAACTTTGCTAAGAGATATAACAAGTTTACCAAAACACGCCTTTGTAAACTCTATCTCAAAACAATGTTCACCAAAACTTACATAACTTCTTCTAGACTTAACATTTCTTCATCCAACATTAAAAACATATACTAGATACTCAGAAGTATCTCCCATAACCTTGGATAGTGAGAATACTCAACTAGCCATTCATACCAACTTGATCTTTCTGCTATTCTTCTATCAGATACCACAAAAGACTACTATGTTGACATCAATGACAAACTTAGTCATGAATGTAACATATCTATAATACTCCCATAGGAATATCATCATCATTCATGTTTCTAATAGGTTTTTCATGTTGTATGTCTCCTCTCATGTTGTGGTATCATCCTATGAGCCCTAGGTCTATCATGTGCAGAGCCTCTCCCTCTACCCTAGAGCTGATAGATCTCAAAGTAATTTGGCTTCTCGCCAATGATGAAATCACAATATAGCTTTCTCAAAAAATATAGAGGCACCTCATAATTATTGCATGGTGGTAGGTCAAATACCATAGACCACCTATCCCAAAAACATGATATCATCCTAGCATGAGTGAACCAATGAATAGGAAAAGTTTTGGTTGTGTGTAACAGGGAGTTCCTAGATATAGGATTGGTGAAAATAGAACATATGGTACCTTTCTTTATGTCTTTATCTTTCACTTGCTGATATGATAATCCATTGGCATAAAATGAACAACACCTATCCCTCCATGTACCCCATTTCGTAACCTCCCTAGACACATCATTTGCATTTTGGGCCATTTGTTCAACTGTATTTGCTAGGGTTGAGTGGTGATCAAGTGTAGATGACCACAACCTATTGACCATTTGGGTAATGTTAGCACTATTTTGTGAGAGGTAGTTTATGAGGTCCTCTTGTTAGTAGTTAAATTATGTAATTGTATGCATAGAGGGTTTATAGGAGGTAGTGGTTGTTGAATAGGAACATTGAGTGGAGGGTTTTGTGGTTGTGTCACTATAGGTGGAGGGTTTTGTGGTTGTGTCACAATGGGGGGAGTGTTTTGTGGTTGTGTTGTGATGGGTGGAGGGTTTGATTGTATAGGAGGTGGTCTTTCTTCTCTCCCTCATTTTCTTGGATTCCTTGATGCATCTATATTAAAAAACTTAAATTTTTTTTACAAAACTTATAAATTACAAAACCAAATTATAAAATTTGATAAAAAAATACATAAATGATGAATAAATTGAAGAATTACCTTGCTTTTAGGGTGCCATAGATGGAGATGCAATCATAATTTATTTTTTATGGTAAACCTGATCGGGTTTTGCTGGTCTCCTTCGCAATTCATGCCTACTGTCATTGGAGGGTTAAAAAATGCCCTCAAACATGGACAACAATAAAAAAATATAGATTGGGTTTTGTAAACTATCATGGCCAAGCTTGGTTGACATTTCACTTTTAAAAAACCCCGATTGGGTTTTGAAAAACCAAATTGGGTTATCCAAATTTTTTTTTTTTTTTTTGTGGGGGGGGGGGGGGGGGGGCGGGGTGTCCACTTTTTTTTTTACACCATCTTGGTGCACTTACTCAAATGAGGAGTGACAAAATAAGTGGGAGGGGTGCAACTAGGTCTTTGTGTGTGGGAGATTCTAGTGATGGCAGTAGAAAATTAGTGGAAGAAGAGATCGATAGATGGGGGATGCACCTGTGGCCCCTTGGTTGGATTTCTACATAGATGATGTGTATAGGTCCAACTATTTTGGAGTCAAGTGATCAATGTTTTATGTGGACAAGAGGGTCGAAGGTTTTGAGAGGTGCTAGATGATACTATTCTATAGTTTCTTTTATTATGGGGGAGGCTCTTTCATGTGGCTATATATTTTTGGTGGGAGTTTCTACTACAATTTTGTTGGTGTGCCCTTGGGGTAGTTATGTGTCTCCCCAATTGGGTCTAGAGCACTTGGGTTTTTCTACATAGTTTCCCTCATTTGGGGGTTTGGTGGTGTTTTTCTTGGTGGTCAGTTTTGGGTCTCCCATTTCTACTTGCTCTTGGAACCTTGGAAATTTCTTTATGAGATTGTTAGTGCATCCATCTCAGTGTCATATTTGGGATCTCCTTTTTTGTTTTTTTCCTCTCAGATGCTAGGTGGACGTTGTTAGCTTTCAAGGACCCTACTTCCCTACTTGTTTTTGGTTAAGTGATTAACTCTTTTGTGGGGGTCCCCCCTCAGTGTTAGGAACTTCCCTTTTTTGATCTTATGGTGGACTCTTTTCTCTCTCCTATTTCACTCCTTAGAGATTTCTTTATATGTATATTCTCTCTATTGGCCTCTATGGTTCATCCTGGATATTTCTTTTTGTTTGAAGGCCATTTCCTATTATTTTCTCTTCACCACTCTACTCCTATTGAGGTGGAGATACCATCTTTTGAGGTGGTGATATATTCTATGGACAAGGATGATGGGAGGCTGGATATGCAAGATCCTTTTTCTATTTCTTGGTTAGTGACATAGTTTCAGAAGAGGTCTTCTTTGGGGACATTCTTCTTCTCTATTTTACCTATCGAGGTGGGGTCCCTTTTTATTAAGGTGCAAGGGAGATTTTCTCGGGGTTTATGCAATGTCTCCTTGTTCTTCAATGTTTCTTTCTCTTGGTGTGTTTGGGATTTTTCTTCAAATCCCTTTTATTTGGCTAGGATTTTGTTTTTGGTCATTTGATGAAGTTGGATTTTATTGAAGGGAATCTTATGGTCGCCATCTAGGTTGTGGGTGAAAAGTTAGATCCTAGGTCTGGATGGGTGAGGAGAACTTTCTTTTTCCTTTTAGATTCAGTTGGTTCTAGAACATGTACTATTAAATATTTTTGATCTTTTTGTACTCAAATTTTCTTGGGCTAGGTATTTTTGGTTATGGTAGATTGTATGTTTTGGGTCTTCCTAAATCCATGGGAGAAGTCTAGGTCTTCTTATGACAAATATTTTGAGTGACTCAATTGGTTTGGTTTGATGGTCCAGGAAGCCATATTTTCTCACTTAGATTATTTGGGGGTCCTCAAAACCCTATTGATTTATACTCAACAGTGTGTTTCAATGTGAGATCATCACTATTTTTTGGTTTCCTTAGGCAACCTAGTTGTTCTTTGTCTATTTTTTTCTTGGCTGCAGATCATATTTTTATGTTGGGTTGCTATATTTTAAATTGTTATATATGTGGTACACTTTCATGCTTGATTGAATTCTAGATCCCTAATAACATCTTCTTTTACCTTAAAAAAAAAGTCTTGTGTATGACATTTTGTGATTCATCATCAAGTGGGTATTCAATAATGAGTGACCACCTTTCTATTTAGATATCTATAGTAATTATAGGTTTAGATTCTATAATTTATCATTTAAAATTTTAAATAAATGTTCACTAAATAATACTTAGCTTTCTTCTAATCACATTTGAACATATTTGGTAATAACTGAATAAAATTATGTTTGGATATCTATAGCAATTTAGAGAGAGAAAAAAAAACTTCAAAATAAAAACTAGCTTTGAACTTCATTTATTTTGAGAAAATATTGTATACCTCTCTATAAATTGTCTAGCCACATAAATTTAAGGAAGCTTCTTAAGATATATAGACAAGATATACCTTTTTGCATCCTTGAAAAATGATTATAAAATCACCCATAATTTAAAGTTTACATAATAATGATCTAGATATAGATGAAAATTTGATATCCTCAACTAGTTACTTGAATTGTTTCCTATTTTTTAATAGCTTTGGGGATTTTTCATATTTTGACGTGTTATTTATTTTTAATAAATTTGATTATACATGCTCTGGTATAGACTATTGAGCTGAAAGTGGGCACATACTGTTACAATTGCATTAAAGAAATTAAAAGAGAAATCCATAGATTAGAATGTAAAAATATAGGTTTATATAATCAATACCATTCTTGAATATTTTCATATGGGTTTTATAAGTTTTGATATTTTTTAGCCAAAAGGATTTAAGGCTAAATCGTCATCTTTGGAAGTATAAATTTGTGGGTTTTGTGTTAATGGAAGGGATAGAGATTTACAAGATGGATATGGCCTAATGAAAGATGCCTATAATAAGGGAGGTTATATAGCTAAAATGATCATTGAAACACTTGTTAATTAGGAAATCCTATATGTAATTAATATGCTTACCCAACTAACCAAGCATTTTTGATTAACATGAATTACAACAAGAAAAGTACATATACAACAAAAGATCAAATGGAAATAACTATGTAGAAATTCTAAAAAACAATATAGAAATTATCTCTGTCTCTTTTTATAACCATATTGGATTCAAAATTTACTATGGCTTCTTATAGATAGGTAATACTAGATAAGAGGAAAAGCTTTTAATTGCACACTTCCTTGAAACCACACTCTCCTTCTTGTCATGTCTTCATGCCACTTCCTTGAAACTGCACTCTCTCTGATCTGCAAGGCACATTTTTCACCATTGTTGTGGCCATACTCAAAACCCCTCTCTCCACTCTTCTTGGAGTGCAAAAAGACAAGGGGTATGGATTTTCTATCCTGTGGATACAACTTCGGCCATGTGAACTCTCACAAGGTGATCTTGTATCTCCTGACCCTTTTTTGGGAACTGTAATCTTAATATATTATTTATTAATAAAAGAGGACTATCCATCAATTTTTTTTTTTAAATTGATAAAATTCCATGGGAAAAAGTGAAAATTTGAAAAAATCGAGAAGATTGCAAATTTGGGAAAATTTGAAAAGTCCTAGATAGTGGATTTTTAAAAAAATTTGAACTGTGAAAATTAAGAAATCCAAATGGTAGAAGGTTGATTTTTTTTTGGAAATTTAAAAAAATAAAAAGAAGAAGAAAAATCTCAAGGATGGACACAAAACTAAAAAATCAAAAGTGTTGTAAAATTTCAAAATTTTAATATATTTGGAAATGAAAAATGTGATGAAAACTTGAAAATGTTAGAAAAATGAGACTGTAGATAAAGTTGAAAACTTGAAATTTCGGAAAAATCTACAACATTAAGAAAAATTGATCTTCTAGCAATCTTAGCATGCTCGGTAATTTGTTCTACAGTTTCTGGGTCATAAAACATACATCAAAAGGACTCAATGGACATGTCTCTGGAGAGGAAAAAGGTTAATAGCCCTGGTAGAAGAGTCAAAGTTTCTCTAGAGATTTGTGGGTGTGATAAGGCATTTGGGAGTCAAATCATAAGTATTTCTCAGAAAGCCATGTTTCTCAAGTGCAAGTCATGTAGTCCTACTCCATATGCCATCTTGTCTTTGGTCCTAACTTTTTCGAGAAACCAAAGAAAACCTTTTTTTTTATCAATCATATTATCCTCTCATATGAATCTTGCAATTATTTTCTCAAGTTGTTTCATGGCTGATATAAGGACATTGAGGACTGAAATGAAATAGTTTGAAATTATGATTAAATAGATTTTAACTAAGAGTAGTTTGTGGGATAGTGAAAGCCATCTTGCTTTTCATTATGAAAAATAATATTCATTTTAAAAATTAAATAAATAATAAATAATAAGAAAAATGTCTCTAATTAATTAAATAGAATTATTTAATTAAATAGAAAAGGTAATTATGAGAGCATATCTCATTTTATTAAATTAAATATCTCACCAAAATCTCTCTTCAGTTCAAAAACGGAAAATTCTCAGTTCACTGTTGATCAAAAAGGAATTAAATCAGTTAACTCCTTATTCTACTCAAATTAAATCAGTTAACTCCCTTTAATTTGAGAATCTTCTTTTATGACTGAACTTCACCTTTAATCCTGACCGTTGATTGAAATCGATCTCAACCATTGATGGATTCCAAAAAAGTCTATTTAAGAGACCCTCATCTCTTCATTTTGAGAGAGGTTGAATGAAAATTTGCATCAAATTGCTACTAGATTGTGCATTCATTTGAGCTCCTTACTTTCATAAGATATTCATTTTCTAGTTTAATCTCATTTAGCATAATATGCATACATTTTAGCATAACTTTCTTTCACATGTTCTTAGATTAAAGGTGCATTTTCTTTTAAACAACAAACAAAAAGAACTTGTAGAAAGCATCATCCATTTTTAAAATTATCTGGATGCATTTCTCTTTTTTCACTTTCAAGACATTTAAAACTCGCTGCATGCCTTTCTTTCTCTAACTTCACTTCCATCAATTTTAAAGTGTCTGCATGCATTTCATTTCTCCTCCTCCATTTTCTATTTAAATACGTCTCATTTTTAGTTAAGAACACGCAAGGCCTCACTAGAATTGGGATTCAACTTGAATTTGTTGTTTTCAAGTGTTTTGTCTGGACTTTTTTTCGGCGCGAGCAGAGTAAATTATACAGCAAAGCAATAAAGAGAGTGAGCGATGGAAGATTTGAAGAAATTTTTGAAAGGCGTTGAGGGTGATGGTGAAATAAATAAATTCAGTTTGATTGAAAGAAAAGAATCTCATAAAACAGTAAATCTGAAAAGAAACTCTTCACATGAACATGAAAATGAAGATCATGATGAATATATTGAAACAAAAGAATCCCATGAGACAACAAATCTGACAAAAGAATCAGATGTTGTGAAAGAGGTCTTCATGATAAAGGGCATTCTTTCAAATCAAGATGTGGTATTATGTCTTTCACTCTTTTTCTTGCATGGCATTTGCTCATATATGAAAAAATGATGTGTTCTGAATTATTATAAGTATGATATTGAAATTAGGGTTTGTGCTGTATTTTGCAGGCCGAAAGCCAAGTGGCCAAATCACTGAGTAGACTGGACTCAATGTCTTTGTCTTACGAAATCCTCAAAGTAAGTCAGGATTTGAAGTTTACGTAGTATTTGATGTTCTTGTTTTTGGTTTGTAGATATTCTTGTTCTTTGAATATAAGTAAATCAGTATTTGAAGTTTACGTACTACTATTATTAGATTTAGTATTTGTTGATGTTCTTGTTCTTGGTTTGTACATGCTCCCGTTCTTTCAATTTTGAATATACCCAAAGAATTAGTACTCATGAATTAGTTATTGGATTTTCAGAATTAGTAGTGAATTGGCTATTGGGTCTTTAGAATGAATATTGAATTGGGTTTTTAGAATGAATATTGAATTTGGGTTAATACAACTAAGAATTAGTATTGAATCGGCTATTGGGTTAATACAACTAAGAATTAGTATTGAATCGGCTATTGGGTTTTCAGAGTTAGTATTGAATCAGTTATTGGGTATTTAGAATGAGTAGTGAATTGGCTATTGGGTTTGTAGAATTAGTAATGAATTAACTATTGAATTGGGTTTGTAGAATTAGTTTTGAATCACGTGTTGGATTTCTTGATTTTCTTGTTCTTGATCTGCCTTGGTGCAGGAATTTTAACTGGGGTTTGTTTGTTTCTTAACAACAGGAAAGTATGATTGGTAGAAATGTGAACTTGCTGCAGCAGCACATTTCGAAAGAAATCAGGCGTATGGCCAGGAAGCTTGTCAGGTAAATCTTGAACAAACTTTTGCGTCTTGGTTCCTAATTGATTTATTCCAGCATTCAATTATTCACTCTAGTTATAGGAATTTTAAAAGATTTAAATGATTTGTAACATGTTATGATGTTTTGCAGAAGATGGAGAGCAATTGCAGATGAACATCATGAACAGATGAAAATGGCTGCTGAATATGAAAATGAAAATGAAGCTACCATAGCAGCTGCAGGTAATTTGTGAATATAGATTTCAGACTGCTTTAATCATCTTTTCCTTTTCTTTTCTCCTTCCTAAGCAACTTACACAAGGTTTTTCAATATTTTCCAGTGCAATTACAAGTCCCACATCATAAAGTGGAGCAGCCATTGAAAGTGGATCGTGAAATTCAGTGTTGCAAACAAGAAACATCTCATGAAAATAACGCTGTTCTCAATCACAAGAGACAACGAGTAATTGTATGCCACCAGAATTTGCATCAAGACTCAGATTTCAACATTAAGCCTGCCTCTCTTCCACATATTGTGAGTAAAATGAAAACTTAATGTGATGTTATTTCCTACATTTTGAGTTAACTTCTCTGAAAAAAGGAAAGAATTGAAGACTTTAAAATCAGAATTATTTAGTAAGTTTTGAAGTATGACAAGATGGTATGGATATTTATGTATTTTGAATCTCTCACGTTTTTATGTAGAAATCCAAGCCTCCAATTCTCGATGAGAAATCTTACAAAGAAAAGATTGAAGCAACAAAGAAAAGGCTTCAACAAGGGTACCGACAAGCTGAAATGGGTTTGTGTTAAATCTTTTCTTTTTCTTATCTTTCTTTTGAATTGGCCTAATTACCAATGATGAGTGAATCTTTAATTAAAATAATTATTATTATTTGCAGTGAAGAGGCAGCACAAGGTCAAGCTGATTTGTTTAAAGGATCTGCCTAAACAGCAACAACAACATGAGCAGCAGCAGAGGAAGAGGATGAGGAAGTTGTAGTTGCACACGGCAGCTTAAAATGAGATGGCTCAGCCAGCTTAAAATCAGATTGCCATTGCTTTCATTTTGTAATGATTTTTCCCATTTAAAACAATATGGGTGACTATTTGTTAAGCCCTCTGATTGTAAAATTCTATTTGTGTTCAAATGGTGAAAAAATTATCTAATCAACAAAAATGTACATTATAACTCATTATTTGTAATAAACGACTTATATATTGATCAGCATTGATGGTTCAAAGTTTACGTGAGGATTGAAACACACTCAGCCTTTGATTTGTTGGACTGGACAAATTACAGTAGTGTTAAAATTGCTTTGTAAAACTTGTAGATTTCTAATACTCACTAATACCTATAAAACGTACATCATGATTTTAACTTCTCAAAATCATTATTATATGAAATCTCTCATCTTTCTAACTTTGCGCCTTGGGAAATATTCAAAATATCAATAGGTAATTAAATTTATTAAAATGAATTAAACTGAAACATTTAAATGAATTGAAGTAGTACATTTATAATATCTTATGGTATCTTTTATACATATGTTTTCATTTAATTTAATCTGGTTCTATATTAATGTATATATGTACCAATAATGTATAGTTAACTTATATAGATTCAATCTTAAATTATTTTTAGTTTCTTTAATATAAAGAATAAAATTGTTTTAATAAGATTTCTAAGGTTTGTATTTAATTTTTTAATAAAATTAATTAGTTTCTATATAAAAATAAACAATAAAAAACTAATTATAAAATTAATAGTAAAATATAATATATATTATTGTATTGTTGTAGGCTAGTTTATTGCAATCATTGTGTATAATTAGGAAATAGTTTTCTACCAATTTTATATATTAATATTTTAACATAATAGTTGATTAAATTAGCCATTAAGATGCATAGAATATAATTGCACAAATTCAAAAAGTAAAATATCTTACAATTTACTTTATGACATATCAAGATAAGGTATATTTGAATTTAGGCATCCTTTCTAGATAAGGTCCTACAATATAATATACACTAAGGTAGGCACAAAATAGTTTTCAAGTTGAAATCAAATTAGGTGCTTACAATTTAGGACTATATAGATATGATATAGTACTCAAAGAGGTTTGGAAATTCTCAAAGGCTCACTTAAAGGCATGAGTTAAGACAACCTTCTAAATAAAATACTTGTAAGAAACATGTGATATGTTCATGATACAAGTCACAAACGTTCACAATGCTACAATTCATTAAAGACGTTAATTAATCATAACATATGTAACTTTAGAGGCATTAAGGTCCATTGTGTAGGTAATGCAAATTTTTTTTTTTGTAAAGAATGATACTTAATTTTGAGTTATTGATCAAACGTTCTAAAGAAAACAATTTACTATAAAAATGACTTATTTTTAATACATTTGCATTAAAATTAATAAGAATAATATTTATGACAAGTTCATGCCTAGAATTTCTACTATTCATTAGAATTTGCATAATTTTTTTTTGATGAATAGTCCTTTTCTATTAATAATTAATATACTAAGATTACAATTCACAAAAAAAAGGGTTGAGGGATACAAGATCACCCTGCGAGAGTTCACATGGCTGAAGCTAAAATCATAAACTATTCATCAAAAAACATATAAAGCAACTTCAGGTGGCTAAAGTAATGCCTGCTAAGGGAGGTGGCTCATCACGATCATGGAAACTCCAATCAATTTTGGGATTGGAAGGCATACTAGGAATAGTCTAGCAATCAACAGTAGCATTAGTGGCCTGGTCATCATCCTTCATATCTGGCCACAGAGGTGAAATTGCTAGTTCTAAGCAAAAAGGCCATTTCCTAGAGACCACTCACCGAGCACCAAGAGGAGGAATTGGGGACCAACTAGTGCCACAACAGGGTGGGGAAACTAAGTGGCACCTCCATCCATCATCACCACCATTGGGAAAGCGGTGACCAGAAGCTTAGGAGCGTGGAGTGTGCGAGTGGTGACCTGAAGAGTTGTACCACTGACGACAGTCTCTAGGTGTCAAGGTATTAGCTGAGGCATCTGGAGTACCCCAGTGACAGTACAAGGGGCATTGCCCCAATGATTAAGTAGCTCTTGTAGGTGGGCCACCTCCAAGGCAACCTTGTTTTCTTGTACTTGAATTTGCATTATTACATTATTACAAATGCACACCTTAGTGTACATAACAATATTAATATCAAGCAAACTATGAGTGAAAAGAACAACATTTCTATCTTTCCACAGAGTGAACAAAATCTCCATCCTGAAGGTATGCCAAATTTAGGTAAATTTTTGAGGTATCCTGGTGGAATCACCCAAAATAACCATGTGCCAAGAAAAGGGTTTAGGCTGGAACAACTTAAAGAAATCATGAATCTAGTGCCAATAATTTTGAGCATGTCTACAAAACCATAAAATATGCAAGGACTCTAGTTGTCCATAGAATGGACATCTAAGATCCAAAACCCTAATATGCTTGAGCCGAGGCCCAAGAGGGACACCTTGAAAAGCCAGACACCACGCAAAATGGGCAATCTTGGGTTCTATAATAGCACTCCAAATAGTGTCAAAGCGCTTTCTCCATTAAGAAAGAGAAGATTGTAAATGCCATTTGTGATTGAGTGTATCCACCATTGGTAGATGGGGAGAAAGCCATCTATAACCCAGACTTGGTTTGTAACTAGTGAAAGGAGTGGTAGGATACCCCTTCTAATCAATCCATCAAGGTCTAACAAACTGAATACCCACTTTATGAATTAAGTGCACTGGAATTGCAGAAAGCAATAAATCAAAAGTCTGCCAATTTGAATGGGCAAGATGGTACTGGACTTCATACTTTCCCAAGATTTGAAACTCATGGAAATCCTAGAGAAAATATCTTTAGGAGTCTTGATGCCTCATTTGAAAAAACATAGAACACTAGCACCTTGAGTCTTGGCAAGGGGAATACCCTAGATGGAAAATAGGGGAGACCACCAAATGTTCTACTGATTCAAAGACAACCCATTATGAAACTCATCACTAGACCAGCAAAGCCAAGGCTTGACAGCTTTCCAAGCTTTCCATATGCTCTTGATAACAAAAGAGCCCTATATGAGCATGGGCTCTTGCATGATAAGAAGGGTGTGAAAGCCAATCCCCTTCCATATAGGCCCATTGACAAGAAATCCGAAAGAAATGCAATGTCAAACCAAAATCTTTCAGGCTTCATCTCTAGTGATGGCATAAATAATCCATTTGGCACATAGAGGAAGGCCTTGCTTCTATATGGAAAGTAGGCCAAGTCCCCTAGAATCTTTTGGGAGACAACAAAAATCCCAGGCAACTTTGTGAAAGCCATGATGATTAGAACCAGAGGCCCAAAGAAAATCATGAAGCAATCATTCTAATTTCTAAAAGGAGGCTTTAGAAGGAGCCCTACAAGAGTAATAATAAACATGAGTTATTGCAAGAACTTTCAAGAAAATTTGGAATTTTCTTGCAAGAGAAAGCTGTTTCGTAAGCTAATAATCCAGCTTCTTAGTAATCTTGGCAAGTACTGCATTCCACAAATCTACTAGCGACACTTGAAAAGTAAAGGGAATGCTAAGAAAGTGGAAGATCTCCCCATGAGTGACTCATTTCCATTCATATTGGCTAAGCCAAAGTGGCATTGGCAAAAAATACTAAAGATAACAAAGCATTTTATGCCATTGAATAGTAGAGCCAGAGGCTTGACAAAATTACCAAGCAAATTTAAGGCATTTTTGATGTTTTCTTCATCCTCCAAAAGAGTGAGAAAGGAATAAGCAACAAAATAACCATTGACCAACTGGGAAGATGATTTTGGAAAAGAAATGCCATGAACCAAACTTGAAGACACAGAGTGGGCTAGCAAATAGCCATACCCTTCAGTAGCAAGAACATAAAGCACCAGAGCTAGAGGGCAACCTTGTCTGATGGAATGAAAGAGCCCAGAAGCATAAGATTGGGAGTTATTGATGGTAATGCAAGTATTGGCATCTCCAAAGAGCATTTCCATGGACTGCAAAAAATTGGAACCAAAACCAAGAGCTTGGAGCATAGCCAAAATAAAAGGCCATTCAATTTGGTCATAGGCTTTAGAAAAATCAAATTTCAAAAAAATAGCTAGCTTCTTGGACTTGCGAGCCCACTCCATTCCTTCCTAGACAACAATAATGTTGTCAAGAATATATCTAGACTTGATAAAGCCAATTTTCTCAGGCCACACAATTAAAGGTAGGAGGTGGCAAGTTTTGAGAGAAATTGCCTTGGCAATAATCTTATAAGACACATTCAGAAGGGTAATGAGCCACCAATTGCAAATATCCTCAGGATCTCTAGCTTTAGGTATGAATTTAATGTTTTCTTTATTGATAATAGCTCCTAAAATTTTAGAATGATAGGCTTCAAGATAAAATTTTTGCGGATCAGGACCAATATACTCCCAAAGGTGTTTGTAAAATTCATAGCAAAACTCATCACACCTGGGGGATTTATCATCTGCCATGGAGAAAACTACCTCTTTAAGGTCTCGCAGGGCAAGAATTTTCTCACAGAAAGCATGTTGTTTAACTGCTAGGTGGTTTGGAGTAACAGATATACACTTTCTGAGACCTACCTCTTAAGCAATCAAATTTCCCTGCGAAGCAAAAATGTTCTCGTAGTGATGGAAAAATGCTTGCAAGATGTCTGGGGGATTGGAGAGAACAACGGTGCCTTGTTTAATTTTTTTAATCCCAAAATTGGTATTACGAACTTGAAGAGCTTGGAAGAACTCCTTTGAAGCTTTATTTCCAACCTCCAACCAATGGAGGTGAGCTTTGATTTGGGCTCCTTGAGTGGCATAATTATCGACAACCTATTTATCATGGAGAAGTTTGGCAAGATGGATTTGCAAATCAACATCAAAGGGATTAAGGGTGAGAATGTTAGAAGATTTTTTGAGTGCAAAAGAAGTGGATTCATAAGACCACTTCCTAAAAACAACAAAATTTCGTCCATAGATGCATAGAAAATGAGTGGTTTTGATAATGACATCATTCCACCATTGAATCCACCCTATTTGGGAATGCAGACATGGCTCCAGATTCTAGACACATAGGATATGAGCAATGGTGGAAGCATGCATCAGCACAGATGTGTTGAGGAAGAATTGTGACTTGACAACTTTTTGGGAAACTATTTCCATAAAATGGAAAAATAGTGGTCAAATAACATCACATTTGGAAAGGAAATGACAGGTAATCTAGATCCTTAGAAAAAGAGAAAAAATATTGTATAGTAATCATGGCACGATCAAGATGCTTTAAAATGCGGTTAGAGCCAGCGTGAAAGTTGGACTAAGTGTGCCAAACTGCACTATGTTGGTGGTGGTGAGTATTGGGATAAAAAAAGACCAATTTATTACTCATGTAGTACTAAGCTTCCCTTTCCCTAGCTATCTAGTGAAAAGGAAAAATGCCATCTTTGTCAGAGGCCACCTCAACCATATTGAAGTCACCACACAATACCCAAGTAGCTGAAGGCAAGTTGTCAGCCAGCCAACCCCACATTTGTGATCTTTCCACAACATCATTGGGAGCATAAACATTAATGAATCCAAAGGAATGATTGTTAATGGAAAGCAACATCCAAATAATTCTATGCATGGAGTCAAAACTATGCAAAATAATAGCAGAATGAAGACAAGGTAACAAGAGACTAACTACACCACTTCTAGCAGCTTCATATTGAGAGGAAAACATAATGCCATCTAGCCAAATGATGCGATATGCAGAAGAAAGCATTAAACCAGAGATCTTAACTTCTTGCATATAGAGAAAATCTAAATTTTTTAGTCTATGATGGGTATCCCTGACATAGTACGTTTTGGAGAGGTCTGTGGGACCTTGCACATTCAATGATAAAAATTCATAAAAATTGTTCCATATCTTCCTCATCATCGAGAGAGGAGTAGCTATTCTACAAGAAGGTTGAAACTGGGTTAAAGCCAGAAGGAAGATCCTTTGGATTGATGACCTGATATTTCACCTCTAGTTTCTCAACACATCCAGGAGGACTATGAGAATGCTGCACATTTTGAGTCACTATGGAAGAAGCACAAACCAAGGTGTTAGCCTTGGTGGCCACCTTAATCCTCTTTGAGACACTAGGGTTTGAAACCTATAAAACACCAGGGTTTGGTTATGAAGAAACTGCTTGCATTCCTAAATTGGCTGGGTTTTGCACTCCTATTGAGATTGGAGGAACCAAAATGACCACTGCATATGACTATTTAGGAGTGAAGGGAGCCTTTCCCTTGTACTTAATAGTAGTCCGTTCTTATTTTCTCCCTTTTGTTGGCTTGGCAGGAACCTCTTTAGGTGGGGGTTTAACCTTAGGCAGAGCCAAAGGGCAATCCCTAATCTTATGTTCCACTGACTAGCACCTATAGTAGGTGTTAGGTAGGGTCAAATAAAGCACCTTTTGAGAGAAGGTTTGATCCCCAATCTTTGTTTCCATAGAATCCTTGAGATCCTTTGAAAGGTCAACCTCAATGCAGATGCATTTTTAAGGGCGAGTGTTGAAAAATTTCTCATGTTCCTTTCTGATAACTTTGCCAAGGGTTTTGGCAATGGACTCAATAAAAGGCCAACATGGTAGGGGTAAACTTGGCAACTTGACCCACATAGGAATCTTAAGATTTTTGTCATTAGAGACAGTGAAGTCTCTCAACCATCTTTGAAAAACAAGTAGGGAGCAATGCACAAACCAAGGACCATTGTTAAAAATTGTGTCTTCTTGCAACAGGTTGGTAAAGAAAAATAAAAAAAAACTTTGGTAAGGTTTTGCACAGTGTCAAGCCAGACTCCATGAAGAGTCCATCTCTTGTTAACCCATTCTCAGAGCATAGCTTTAGGACGAGTCCTACCCACAAAATACCCTATTAAGGTATGCTGTTCTAACCAGTCACAAGCAACATTAAATTCTTACAAAGGAACTTGGATAATATCAAGATTACCTTATGAAAAACCTTCAGGATGAATTTGCGAGGGCATTTGTTCAATGGATGTGCCATGGCTATCTGAAGCAGCAATGTGAACACTAGTAACAATAATTGGGTCACCACTAGCCGAGACCATGATAACCTAGACTAAAAGCTCCCACAGTAAATGCAGTTTGACAAGTAGAAACAACAAAAGGAAAGCTTAGATAAAGAGCCTTACACAAGAAAGCTGAAAGTTCACATGAAACCCTAGTAGAGTGAAAAAATAGTTCATTTGCATAAAATTGAACTGTAACTTGGTCTTCACCTCTTAAATGAAAAAATTGACCAAAAAATCATTTAAATTTTAGGTGACACCAACCTTAGTAGTTACATTTTTAGGTGACTCTAACAATCCCACCCCGCGTCAAATAAAAGACTCAAATTACTTCTAAAAGAGAATGGAAAGATACTTATATTAATATGTGAGAATGATATATTTAATAATTGACATACTCAAAATATACATAATAATCAAAGGCATTAGATAGAATCAAATATCCACTAAATATGAATCATCTTAAACCAAACAATAAAATATTAGAGACATGTATAGGATGATAATGTAGAACCCACACTAAAAAGGTGGATCTATAAATAAGGTACAAACTCCTAGGTATACCATGTTATTATATGGAGCCTAATCAAAGTAATAGGTTATTTTTTTCCACTATTATTAGTGCAGTTTCCTCCCAATTTTTTTAATATGGGTTAAGGAGAAGAACACGTCTACGAGCAACTTACTTTTATTATTTTACAAAGGTATGGGAAATTAATTTAATATTGGCTAGAGTATCCTAACATTTTTTTTTTAACCAACATTTATAATAATATTGGGCTCTCTATTTGGTGGATGAATCCTAAAATTTGGAAAAATACATTAAATTTTGTCTTCTTGTTTCCATTTTGCCTGTCCATTTTGTCCCTCTTTTATTTTATTTTATCAAATATACATTTAAATATTAGATATAGTATTCTAACCCTAACAAGTGGGATGTATTCATTGATCCTCTACAAGAATGTATCACAATATAAGGGTAATCTTAAGGTTAATAAGGACTTATCTTTATTAGAAATACTTATAGTGGCCATCAGAAGGAAAAAAATACAAAAAATTACAAATATGTCTAATAAGGAATAAGATAATTTGGAGAGAAAAATATTTGGCAATATTTGTTTATACTTAGCGTAATTAGTAACATTTAATATTATAAAATTAAAGAAAACTAAAGAGTCGATATAAAACATGGTGGAGTTATATGCAAAGCCTTCTACCATGAATAAGGTATTTCTTATGATGTATTCATTTAATATAAAAATGGTAGAAGGTGAGTCAATTTTTGATTATTTAAATGAGTTTAATAGGGTTAACAATCAATTATCTTCTATAAATGTCAATTTTGATGAAGACATTAGGACTCTTTTGATTTTGTGCCTTTCCTAAAAGATAGAATGGCTTGGTAATGACTAATAGTAATTCTATTTTTTTTCAAATACCCTAAAGCTTGATGGTATTGTTGGTGATATTCTAAGTGGAAAAACTCATTGGAAAAAATCAATTGGATCCACATCAAGTAGTATTTTAAATACAAAAAGAAGGGGAAGGAAGAAGGAAGGAGGAAACAATTTTGGAAGTCAAGGGAAGTCATGAGGAAAATTAATGGCCAAATGGTGTCAATTCATTAGATTGAAGGATTGTTGGTACAATGGAAAACTAGGTGATTTTAAGAAATATTCTGTGTTTCAATAGAAGAAAGGAGGCAAAAAGAATAGAATAAGGAGGCAAATGTGGCAGGTAATAAACTAAAGGAGATCCTTTTCTTATTTTACAAAGGTTTTGGGAATTAATTTTCTCAAGTGGCTGGAATATCCAAATCCTTTTTCTTGTAACTAATGTATTGATAACAATATTGGACTCTCTATTTGGTGGGTATAGCCCAATATTTCATGAACCATGTTAAATTCTTTGTTTCCCTATTTCTATTATTTGTGTATTTTCTTTTTCTTTTTTATTGATCAAATATACATTTAACTGTCAGATATAAGTATTCTAACCCTAATAGGTAGTATAAGAATAGTTTGCATTCATTTATCCTCTAAAATAATTTATCACAATTGAGTGGGAGTAATGGTATAAAAGGGTAAGCTTAGGCTTGAGAAATTTTAGCCATGGAAAATACAAATGGAAGAATATCTTTATAAAAAATATTTATAGTGGCCATTGGATGAAAAAACTAAGAAATTTGAAAATATGTCTAATGAGGAATGAGATAATTTGGAGAGAAAAGGATTTGGTAGCATTTGTTTATGCTTAGTATATTTAGTAATATTTAATATTACAAAATCAAAGACAACTAAAGAGTTGATATAAACCTTGGTGTAGTTATATGCAAATCATTCTACCATGAATAAGGTATTTCTTATGATGTATTTAATTAACATAAAAATGGTAGAAGGCAAGTTAGTTGTTGATTATTTAAATGATTTAAATGGGGTTAAAATCAATTATCTTCTATAAATATCAATTTTGATGAAGAAATTAGGACTCTTGAGATTTTGTGCCTATCTTGAAAGACAAAATGACTATTAAAAATTCTATTTTTCCAAATACCCTTAAGTTTGATGATGTTGTTGGTGATATCCTAAGTGGGAAAACTCATAGGAAAAAAATAGTTGGATCCACATTAGGTAGTGTTTTGAATATAGAAAGAAGTGGGAGGAGAAATTGAAGAGTAAACAATCTTGGAAGTCATGAGGAATATAAAAGGCCAAATGGTTTCAATCCACTATATTAAAGGATTGTTGGTACTTTGGAAAACTAGGTGATTTGAAGAAATAATTTTTGTCTTAAAGAAGAAAAAAGGACAAAAAAATACAATAATGATGAAAATATAACATGTAATAAACTAAAGAGGGTTTTTTTCTTCCTCCCCTATATGATGTTGATGATTCATTAGGTTTTAGATTTAGGTGTCTCATTTCATGGTACACATCTTATTAATTATGTCAAAGGGGATTTTAGGTTGGTTTATTGGGGAGATAACGAACCTTGTCAAATTTTTGGACATAGAAGGAATTTTTAAAAAATTTGTATTATAGGAATAATTGGCTACTGCAAGAGGTAGCCATATTCTAAGGCTGAGTGGGAATTAAATTTCAATAGGGAGGCTAGGTTATGAAGGTTGTACTATCAATTTTAATGATAAAAATTGCAATGTTTCAAAAGGTACATTAGTGTTAGAAAGAGGTGTGAAAGTATATGTCGATCTCTACACCTAATTTTCCTATTAGTGTCCGAACACTTATTCATATACCAGGCAAGGTTGAAAAATCATCACTACGACTGACTCATCTAGTAAAGGCCAAGTACATAAGAACTTGTTTATCTTGCATTACATACCAACCAAGTTAGAGATTGCTAAGCACTCCAGTTGAGACCGAGTGCATATCTAAGCCAAGCTAACATAGTTGAGATCTAGTACAATTGTAAGATAGCTTTTTTTGAGGAAAGAGTAAGAAATAAGTATGTAGAAGGTGAGTACTAGTATGAATTTTAGTTGTGATTGAGTGTCAAAACATTCAGATGTTGAGAAAACCAATTTTTTCATATAAGTTTGTAGTCGCACAAACACCTACATAAATCATTTTTGGTTGACTTCTATATGATGTTAAAGATTTTAGAGATATTTAAGATGGACATTACAGGTTATTGTAGAAGGTAATGATCCCAAGGAAAGAAAAACACCCAATGAGAAAATCAAAAGAAAAATGACAAAATAGATGAATTGTAAACCGTTGATTATGATCCAAAACTTTTGTAGATTATCTATTTAACAAGGGCTCTAAACCTAGGATCTAGATACATTGAGAAGAGAAAGTGTGAATGCGTGATGCACAAGAGAAGGAGCTAGGAATGAACATAACAAGAAAGGTTAAGTCTGAAAGGAGACCAGACAAGAGCAATGTAGTACCTACCCCTAGTTTACATTTTCCTAGTTTACATTTTTGCTATCATTGCCAAACTCTTTTAGGCTAGTTTTATGTTTGATGATTAGTAGTATTATCTTGAGATTATTAGATATTGTTTTAGATTTAGTTGATATATGATGAGATTACTTGGTACTCTATACTTCATTTGTGCATGATGATTATTACAATGTTTTTTAGTTACTGATGATGTTTAGTTAGATGGATCATTATATGTGTTTTCTTATGGATACTTACTCCATATTGCATGTGTCTGGTGTGCATGTTTGTTTTCTTTATGTATGACATTTCTGATGTGGTTAAGGAAGGGAGTCATAGCCACCTGCTTGTTGGGATCTACATGATGCACCACTTCTTGCCATTGCTTTTTTAGCTTAGTATATATTGTGTATGTACATGCATGGATTTTATGCAAGTTGCAGGTATTGGGTATCAACTTCCCTGAATTTTCAGGATGAGCGTACCCTATCACATTATCTCAATGGTAAGAGAGGGGAGATAAATTCTTAAGTCCAAATCCTAAACCTTTAAGCCATTTTTCCTAGAAAATTAGGACAAGTATCTGAGTCGTGTACCCTTCGAATGCATCAGATGATGTTAATTCATGATTATAACCCTTTAGTTTGATCTTGTATGTGTTTTTCTATGATGGGTTTTCATATTTTACTTTTATGGGTATTCGGTGAATTTTCTATTAATTAAGTCTAATTAAAAGACTAAATTAATGGAAAAAATTATTATTACATTTTAATATTTAATTATATTTAATTAATTGGGAATTAATTAAATAAAAGAGAATTAAATTTGAAGATAAGAGTTATAAGTATAAATTTGGAACGTGATAATATTAATTTAATTTAATAATAATATATTTAGAGTTCATTTTTGAATAAATACTAAATAATAATATTATTTAAGTTAATAAATAGTTATCAAATTTAATGTTCGAAAGTAAATTTAGAAGTGGAAAAGAAATTAATTTATTAAAAATTTCATGATCGCATGATATGTGCATGTGATTAAATTTAATAAATTAATCTAAAAAGAAGTCAAGTGAAAATTAAATAAAGTGATTTAATTAATTAATGAATGTGCATGGAAAAGATAAAAGAGAGATAAATAAAAGTTAATAATGAGTTAAGGGTGGTGAGCAAGGAGTTCTCTGGGGTGAACGCACAATTAGTGCCATGATTTTTGGGAGAGAACTCCATATTACAACTTGGGGGTTCATTTTTGAATAACCATGAATTTTGGAGAAGGAAGCAATTTTCGTAAAGGAGAAGGTTCTGGGAGGAGGTATTTTCACTATAGTTTTCTGGGGTGTAGCGATTAGCATTAGTGTCTAGGTAGACACTTGTAATTTTCGCATATCTTAGTACTCTCTTTTCTTTCCTATCTGCATTGCGTCTGTTGGATGGATGTCTAGATAATTTTTGTGAAGAATGTTTCATGTTGTGAGTTCTAGACATCTATTATTTCTTCTGTACATGGAACATTTTTTAATTGATTGATACAGTCTTTTTTTCAATAGATTAAAAATGGAAAAATCAATCAAGGAAGGGTTGAATTAAAAAGGGATATTTCTTACGGAAAAAAAAAAAAACTAATTGGTGGGTTCGCTGTAAATTCCCAATTAGATTAATATTGAGATTTGTTAAAGCCAAATTACTATTAAATACAATTGTTTGTTTTAATTTGTTAGTTACGAAATTGTTATAAAAAAACAATTATGGAATTTTTTTTTAATGGGGGGAAACATTATTTTTACAAAATAAAATTTATAAAAAAATATAAATTGTAGGGGGAGGGAATTACCCCATACCCCCTGCCGTCAGCCACATGCAAGGTACCTGCCATCGTAGGTACTGCGACAACAGGGGTACTCTATATCCACTGTCACCACAAGCTTCCTTTAAGTCGGCGAGCTTTAATCACATTTTTAAAAAAAGATTTTAAATTTTTTAATTAAAATTAAATTAAATTAAAGTTTTTAATAATATTTATTATACTTTATTTATAAATATTATTTTATTAATAAAGTTTATTAAAATTTTAAAATTTATTATAATTCATAAATGATATTTAACATAGATATTAAATAATTTAAAATAAATTTATAAAAATTAATTAAACGTTATATACATTAGTTTATTTAAGATAAAATTTAATTATTATGAGCATTAGTGAGTAAGATAGGAGACCTTTTAAATTGCAAATCCGACCTTAGTAGAAATTACTATTATTCTATTGGAAATCAATGAGTAAACTCAAACAAATATAATATTTACCCTTTGTGAATTTTAGAAAATTGATTTCAAAATATGGGGGTAAATCTTTGTTTTATTTAAACAAATTCATGGGTTAACTATAGGGTAAATGAGAAATCCTTTTAACTTGAAACATGCACTGGAACAAAATGGAAGCCTTGTATTTAACCCAACCATGTGATTCAAAATGAACTAAAACATGTACTTGCATCTTTTTTCTATATGCTGTTTGTATTTTGGGGTTTGGGGTTGACTAGATTGTTGACAATTTATAGAATGTCTACCAGAGGCTTGGGAGTTTGTGAGTGTGGTATCATGTTGACTTGATCTTCATTACTTTTACTTAACCATAGTATGTGATGGTATGCTCTATGTTGAGTGTGTTTATATTGTTGGTTACTATGTTTTAGTGTTTTTTGTGGGATAGCGAGATTTATGCTATGAGATACCTGATTTAACCATTTTGAGTCATTGATTAGTATTGTTGGAACACTTTCTAGTTGCTCATTGAGAACCGATGGATATTGTGATTTATCTTTGATGCTTTCTAGTTGCTTGCAGAGAACTGATGTGATTCTTATGATTATCTTTATGATGCTTTCCAGTCACTTGTATAGGACTAAGGTGAATCTTACTATAATTTTGTGATTTGTGATTTCATGAGCCTAGGGTAGAAAATCTATATGTAGTGTCGGGAAGTGGCTTGCAATGAGGGTTGGGGCCCTAAGTGGCTACTAGGGTAACTCATTATAAGTTGTTTAATAAGTGAAAACATTACACTAAATGAGAGTAAAATGAACCTAATAAGAGCCTTTGTATGTTCTCGCCCATGCCTTGAGTGCTAATATAGACTAGGATGAGAGTAGAGAGAATGCTTGGTTGCGACCTTGCATTTCATAGTATGCCTTTTCAGTACGAAAGGATACTAGTAGCCGCATAGGGAGCACTATGGGGCCAGGGTCCTGAGAGACAACCAGGGTAACTCTAGTGAGATTCATGCGATGACACTTGCCAACTTACATAGTAGGTTTCCTATGTGTCTTTTGTGCCTTTGGGTATAGATGTCAACCTATCTTGGAACCCTTTGAGTTAGAATACTTTTAGGATTTCCTGGACTTAGAGAGTATTTTGATATTGGTTTGATATCCTATTTGGTACTTGAGACTATTTCCTCAGCGTAGTAAGAGTGGGCCATTTAGGTTCCATGCGGTTGGGTGGTAGTGCTTTTTCACTCTTACCATTGAGATCCGTCCATAGTCATCGTGGCTGGAGCATTCCTTGTCTGTATTTACTTTCATTCTTTCTATGTATCATTGGATGGATGGTTATACTTTATGATGGATGTTTATATCTTTTATGATGGATGGATGTATCATGTATGGTGGATAGTTTCATTTATTTTATTGTACTTTGTATCATGGATCCGAGGAGGATGATGTATTTCTATTTCTACATATGTATATTCTTTTAAGCCTTTCATGCCCTATGACATGTACAATGGATGATTGAGCATTTTGAATTTAATTTGCCAAGAGGCATTTAGAACAAATGTATATTATTTAAATGGACATTGGAGTTTTCATTATTCTTTCATATGGATGTGGTATTGATGGATTTAGTATTAGATTAAATTTATATGTGATTCAACGTCTTGGGATCCTTAAGAAATGTAACTTGTTATGTATGCTTTTAGTTGATTGTATGTTATTGCTTCGCTACTATCTATTGATGTGTATGTTATTCTTTCTTGTTTCAAAAAAAAAAAAAAAAGAGTTCGCAAACTAGTAAAACTTTAGGTTATTTCTTTTGGATCCCTTGGTGGGGCGTTACAAGCAATCCAAGCAGTGAAGGACTAAACAAAGATATCAGATTAAGAGATCAAATCAAGACATTGTAAAGAGGAGATCCAAAATTATCTTACAATGATAACCGAGGGTTAGGTACTAAATTAATTTTAATTGATTGATTCTGAGAAAATCTCTTAACCAAGCAATCGTAACATATCTATGTAAATATCCTAACAGAGTTCTTACTTGATTGTAAGTGTAAAATCCTTTAATAGGGTAAAACCTAATAGTCTTGAAGCTTTTAACAAGGAAGACCCATTATAGGGTAGATCATATATTGTGATCAAATATTGTAACCCTAGCAGGCTAACAAAAATTGTTGCAACAGTGAAGATTTGTGGGTTTCATCCCCACCCCAATTTTACTTTCACATTGAAGAGTTTTTGGGTTACCAAATCATTTGTGTTATGTGTTGAATCTTTTCATAAATGTTATGTTTTCAATATTACAGTTTTGATGTCACATTTAACATATGAGATGAATTAAGCGTGGAATCAATAATTTGTTTTGTAAGTAAAATTTTAAGATCCTGATTCACCCCCCCTCTTAGTATATTGTTTCCCATTAAATCCTTCCAACATTATGTACCTTATATCTATGTTAGACAATTCATATTATTCCTTGTACTTTAATTATTATATAGAAAAGTTAATGTTTGGGAATAATTGTTGTAGTTCAGTAGGTACAATACCATATAGTCAACCTGCATTCTAAAATAACACTAAGATATACAAAACTATGGAATATAAGTGAAAAAAATAAAATTACTATTTGATATTTGGTTGAGCATGTAAGAGATTGTTAATATGTTCTAGCATTAGTGTTTTGTCATTGATGTCAACATACTAATACTATTGTATATAATGTACTATGTTTGTTTAGTTGAGATGACTTATGATGTTCAGATGATATATTAAAGATATAATACTAAAATTATTTTATTTATTTATTTCTAATATGTTTTCAGCTTACTATGGTCAACTTACATAGGTTGTTATGATCTTTTGATTGATCTATGATTGGTTTACTAGTTATTGGTGTTACATTGTTCTAATGTTAATTGGTTGAGTAATAGCTAACGTATGATTCAGATTTGATGTTTCAAAGGCTATGGATATATTTTTTATATTGGAACATATCATTGTATCCTCTATTAGTTTAGAGTATAACAACCTATCTTTTATTACATGAATTAATTTGATATTTGAGCAAGTTTCCATCAATCAGTATTGAAGATATGTTTGGATTTTGAGTTAGTGGTGATGTGAAGGTAATAAATGGTATTATTTCTACTTGTTGGTGTTTCTGGGTTATGTGATGGTCATATTTTTGGTTGGTGTTATCAGTTTATGTAACGGTCATATTTTTGGTTTGCATTGATTTAAGAGATCACATTTTTCTAATTTGGTGGCACGTTGGTGTCATTAAGAAGTAAAGTCCACACACAACAGGGGGGATCAAATAAATGAACAAATGCAACTAAATCTAAACTTATAAATTTGACCTCCAATAATTAAAATAATGATGTACAACAACAAGATACAATCACCATATATAATAATTTGTTAAGTAGGGAAACCCTTCATTAGAGGGAAAATTTTGGTGGTGATGACACCCATAAGATAATTTACTAAGATATAAATTCTTTTTGAAAGGATGTGACCTTGTTAGGATTTAAATATAACTCATTTAGTACAATAAAACTTGTTAAATAATAGATCCTTGTTAGGAGACCTTGAAACCTTGTTAGAAGGTTCCAACCCTATTAAAGTTTGATAAGAAAAAATAGACCAACTTCCTGAATGCTCCAAAAAACATGAACTACAATACTTTAGGATGACATATCCAATATCATGAACTAACTAACATGCAACTAACTTAAAAAAATAGTTCCTTTGTAGTTCACTTTAGCCAATGAATATAATTTATTCTTTTTACTAATCATCCAACAAAAAAACATCATATCATATGTATCAAGACTTACCACACATTCATACTCAACCACGAAAAATAACCTTCCTTTATACCCTTATAAATAATTAATTAGGTCATTGTGTGAAAGATTACTCAATATAAAATTAATTACATAGGACCATGCTAAGGAACATACTCCATAATAATTATTACAATCATTACATATATTTTTATGCACATTATATCAAAGTTATTTTATTTTCCAATGATAAATTACATGCTTTCTCAACACAGGCAAATGTCACTAAAATAAACCACAAGTTTTGTACTAGAAATATTTCTAGATTAAACCAAATACTTCTCACCCACGAACATACATGCATGAAAAATTCTTATATTACCTTCTCAAATTTCTATGGTTATTTCTTAGTTTCCTATAATATATAACCAAATTATGTGTAACTATCTCCCACTATTTCCCACACACTATTCTGCTACCAACCTTCACCAATAAAACTATAACTTAGCCAAAAAATACCATGAAGCATATAAAGCATAGATATGATATCTATACTATAAATATGATATCTATACTCATTCTTCTACACACATATAATTTGTCATGAATAATTATGTCACCAACCTTGTTGAACTAATAAATAGCTTGTAATGTACAAAATCTATGTTTGTCATGAACATAAGAGCAAAGGTTGTCATTAGTGACAAAACTAGTCATCAAAACACATAATAGAAACTTAAAAATCGACTCAATGATTAAAAATAGGACCCTTTGGTGTTTATGGCAACATATGGTGAAAAACCATCAATAAAAATGTTAAAAAAAATACCTTACTAAATATCCTTAACATGAATACAATCTTCACCTATGCATAAACCTTCCCTGACTATATCAAATACTTTTGTTTAATACCTTCTCCAATTAAAGGTTTTTATTTGATGTTCTCTCCCTTTTACATCAATCGGAAAGATACCAATATGCCAAATATCAAGCTATCTTACTGACCTCCCATTTTGAAAGTTTCTCCCCTTTGATGATGATCTTCACCAAGGTACTTTTATTGGATCAAGATAATATGGAACATCAAATGTCAAGTGCCAAAAAATTATGTTATGCCAAAAATATTTACATAAGAGCTCTAGGATTATCTTCGCACAATGCTACCACTCTCCCTAAGGAGCAATACCAAGTATCACATCCAGATGAATAAATGTGCTTTGAATACACTAGACTAATGCATATATGTATCAATTACTCTGTACAACATTTGGGTCTATCACTTCCAACATATTTTAAGGTACTCAAAAATACATTTATCCAAAGGTTTAGTAAATATATCTGATATATTCTCTTATGTGCTCACATAGCCCAATCTAATTTACTTCTCAATGACTTTCTCCCTTAGAAAATGATACGTAATTACAATTTCATTAGACTTTGAATCTAAAATTGGACTCTTAGACATATTAATTATAATTTTATTATTACAATTCATAATAATTGGGTTAGTGAATGTTTTAGATTAAGGTAAAAATAGGTTTTGAAGGGGACCCTAAACCCTTACAAGAAATCAAAAGATAAACCACTAAGTTCCACCAGGTTTTACAAGGACCTAAAACTTGTAGTTTTAAAAGATTCAAAATTAGGTTTTACAAGGACTTGAAACCACAAAATAAAACCAAAAAATGAGACTAGGTTTTACAAGGACCTGGAACCTAGTTTTAAAACAAAAAAACCATATAAAAAACCTAGACAATCAACCAAAAACTAGGACAACTACCAAGACAGAGACCAGAAACCAGAAACACAGAAAAATTGCTATTGCAGTTCTTTGATCATTTGGATCACCTCTTTTCCAGCCTTTGTGGTACTTTGGATAGTATTAACTACAACTCCCACAGTGCCCTCAACAACTTTTTTCTTGGAGCTTTTTTTGGTTCATTTACTTGGACCACTTGGAGATATGATTTCTTCATTAGTTCTCTTCCCTAAGTTGGCAACAACAAAAAAAATGCTGGAAGTAACTTGCTCCATCTTATTACCGCTTTCTTTGATCAATAATTGGAGCTTGTTTTCATATTCCTTTAGTTTTTCTGGTATATTACCAATCTAAATTTCCATCTGGGTAGTCTTTATGCAATCAATATCTTGGTTCTACTCGATTGTTGTGACTTTTCTTTTCAAGTTCATTAATTCATTATACATCTAGGAGTCAATTTGAAGGGAAGAGTTGTTTATCATTTATTTCATCCACATTAGCTAATCATAACTATGTGTCATTTCTATATACTCTACTTCTAGTGTAGATTGAGAAATACAATCTTGTTTCTTTCTCAATTATGATACGTATCTTCCTCCATTAAAAAATGCTTCTCCACTAGTGATTTTATTGTCATCTACATTCCCTATTCAATCAACATCAGTATAGGCATATAAGTAGATTTATTTAATCTAGTATACCATAAGACAAACTTTTAAGTACCCTACAAGTCTCCAAATACTCTTTTTACTATTGTTAGTTGTGATTCCTTACGCTCTTCCTGATATCTCACCACAATACTTACTACACTAGAAATGGTTGGTCTAGTATGAGTCAAATACTATAATCCACCAATCATAGATTCATATCTTGTTTGAACATTTCTAGTGGAGTCAACATTATTTGTCAACTTGAATCGTATAATATTTTGTGTTCCAACTGGTCTATAAGTTTCCATACCAACTCTTACCAACAATTCCTTAATGTACTTAGTTTGAGATATAAAAATACCTATTGAAATTAAAATTGGAAAAATTGTTATATTGTCATTGATGTCAAATCTATTGATGAGACATGTTGCTAATTGATTTAAATGTCATGTCTACTTGATTGATGAAGAGGATTTGAGAAGTTTCTCATAGCAAAAGAACCTAAAGGAAAGGTTGAATTATGAAAATGAAGCTACACTGGACATTTGATTAGTTAGACTGTGGCAAGATAATCTTAGTGTTAATGTTATGAAGACATGTGGCGTCATTGACAAACTACATAAGCTTGACCAAGTAATAAAATAGAAGATTATAGAACTTGTAGCTTATACAGAGGATGCTAGTGTTGACCGAGCACTAGTACAAGCTGAGTGAAATTTAGTGCTGATCGAGCATTAGTATCGACTGAGTAACAAAATTGATGTTGAGCTAGAAGTACTATAGAGACCTAGTGATCTAGTGATGAGTATCCAAACTTAGTAATTATGGAATAAAAACATTTTGAATATACATGAGAAATCATGATTTACAACCAACACAGTTGATTTCTTGGGATATGGAAAGCATGTTGAAGATAAGAATTTGGATCATTTAACTCAAGGAAAGGATTAGGTAGGATACCTAATGAATGAATTCAATGAGAAGTTTCTAGAAGAGAGGTAAAGATGAACACATACAATTAATCTGTTGGATTAGATCATAAACCCTAAGATATGGTGATCATGGAAAACAACAAAGAACTAGAATCACCTATTTAAGGAGGCATAAAGTAAATGTTTATAAGAGAGTGTGTGAGTGCAAAGCACGAGAAAGGAGAAAGCTTGTATAGATGTTACTAAAGTTGATAAGTGAATCTAAGTACAAGGGCTAAGTTTGTTGTGAGAAGAAGATTTATTGATTGAAGGGTTGCCAAGTGAATCAAGGAAAAAGGTTAAAAGGGAGACTTATCATTTGAAGGAATTAACAAGTCTGTCTAAATCCTATAACTATGTGACATTCTAAAGGAATGTTCCAAAGTCCTCTAACAAGGCCACTCCTAAAAGGGTGATTAAGTCCTCTAACTAGGTCACATGTAACAATGTGTATTGTAAACCTTTAATAGGGTTGGCTCCTAACATGTCTCACTTTAAAAAAGTGAAAAAGTGGTGACATGTTGCTGGTGGTTTTTCCAAAATTGGGTTTCCACATTAAATACTAGTGTCAAGTTGAATGTTTTGTGGTGTTTTACATTTCAAGTGTGTACATTTTAGGATAGTAATATTGTTTATCAGTTTACAGTGGAGACTAAGTTGCAGGGTAATTCTGAACATAATATTTTTGAATGTTTGATTGTTCAAAATGGTACAAAGGGACCTTGAGTAACTAATTCACCCCACTCTTAGTTATTCTAAGCATTCCAACAATCGGTATCTATTGGATCATATCATATGCTGAACATAATATGTTTAAATATTTGATATAGATTCCAACAATTGGTATCTGTTGGATCATATTGTAAACCCTAAGATCTATGATGATCATGAAAAATGAAAAATGACTAGAATCACCTATTTAAGGTGGCATAGATTCAATGTTTACAAGAGAGTGTGTGAGCATGAAGCAAGAGAAAGGAAAATGATTGTGTAGATGCTGATGAAGTTGATAAGTGAATCTAAGTAGAAGGGTTAAGGTTGTCTTGAGGAGAAGGTTGATTTCTTGAAGGGTTTCCATGTGAATTAAGGACAGAGGTGACAAGGGAGACTTATCATTTGAAGGACTTAACAAGTTTGTGTAAATTTAATGTAACTGGGTGATAGTCTGATGGAATGTCCCAAAGTCCTCTAACAAGGCCACTCATAACAGGGTGATTAAATCCTCTAACTAGGTTACATTTAACAGTGTGTATTGTAAACCTTTAACAGGGTTGGCTTTGAACAAGGCTTACTTCAGAAGAGTGAAAAAGTGGTGACATGTTGCTAGTTGTTTTTCCCAAATTGGGTTTCCACATTAAATCCTAGTGCAAAACTTGTGTTGAATGTTTTGTGGTGTTTTACACTTCAAGTGTTTACATTTTAGGACAATAATAGTGTTTATCAGTTTACAGTAGAGACTAAGCTATAGGGTAATGCCGAGTAGAATATGTTTAAATGTCTGATTGTTCAAAATGGTATAAAAGGACCTTGAGTAACTAATTCACCCCCACCCCCCTCTCAGTTATTCTAAACATTCCAACAATACCATCCTTTTTGTTTTGCTTTTTTTGTTCTAAAAAAACACTTCATTTAACCTATCATAGACATTTGAAATTATCCTTTCATTTCATTAGAGAATTTATTACTCACCTCATAATTTCCTCCAAAAAATGATGTCATCCAAAATACCTCAATAATAAGTAGTCCATTTTAATTAACTCTTAAGTACATATTGCGAAAATTATCAATCCAACTTCATGAAGTCAAGATCACATGCATGCAAAGATAACTTGTTAAGAGGAAGAATCAAATAACAAATCAAGGGTTTGAGATCTAAAAATATGAATAATTATAAATTATTAGATCAAAATTAATGAATAAAGTATACAATTATCAATCCTAATATAGGATATTTAATAACCTCACATAATAAACCTTAAAAAGCAATAATTTAATAATTAATATAAATTTTATCAAATATAACTAATGCATAAAGTTATATATTCAGTGAGAAGTAAAGGTAACTTAATGATCAAATCAATATGACTTAATAATTAAGTTATTACTAAATTATAACACCCACTGAAGATGAGTGCCAATGTAACTACAAATAGTACATGAAAAGAAAAGGAAACAATAATATAGAAAGAAAACTTGGGTCCGGACAACAAGGCCTGATGAGGTACCCAATCACAATCAGATTTCTGTGAAGTGGAGAAACCGATAGGAGAAACCCCCCTAATGTATGTAAGGGTGAGGTGAAAAGGAAATGAAAAAGTGGCCAAGAAGAGCTACATGTCAAGCAACCATGATTAAGATGAACAAAAAATACATACTAGTATCATGGGGTGATCAATATCGGACACATCATGGGGTTAACATCATGGAAGGAACACTCACTAAACAAAGGTAGATGAAAAACAAAGGAAAATATCATCCCATAATGGTATTTAGTCAAATTAGTGCATATATAACAAGATACAAGATGTGATAGATCCTAAGAAGATAGATAAAATATGACACTTTATCTCAGTGCATTTGCATAAACATGGTTACAAAAGATATCAACAAAGATTAGAAGAGACATAAGACTAGTACAACCTAAATAACAACCTAGACATGTAATCAAATATAACAAAAATGACCCCAGACATGTGAAAATGAGTAGGAGCAGGAGCGAGGGGCTAGGGTTTTAGATGCTGTAAAATCTAGTGAAGAAGATGGTGGGGATTCAAATGATGTTGAGCCATATGGAAGGAGGGCCTCCCCTATGCCTGCCCATTGTTGGGTCATTGTTCATTGCTGCGAACTGTGGGTGAGTTCAACTACAAAGTGGGGGACTTGGTTGTCGTTTCCTTCTGAGCCCTTTGGGGATGGAACTTTTTCTAGTATGTTGCTTTGTAGAGAGGGATCTAGTTTGGTCATTGGTAGGTTCACCTATGGACTATGGGGTGTTTCCCTTAGTGATGGCTACTCTATTTATGATATTGGAACTTTTGATTCATGCCTCTCCATATTGCATCATGGAGTGTTGTGTTGCTAGGTTACCAAGATTTGGAGGCTTGATGCCATTTTATTTGTTGCCAAGTTTGGGAATCCTCATTCTTCCCTAGGAGTGGTTGGCTTGGGAGTTTTTAGTGTTCCCCTGGAATGGCGGGGATCTATCCCTAAAGGTATTTCATCTTTTGGAAGTTTGGTTTTTGCCCCTTCTTTCTTCATCCAAGGGTGTTCTACTTCTAGGTTACCAATTTTGGGGGCTCTTTTTTAGTTTAATGGTTGGAAGTCATGGATCTCCTCACTCTGCCTCCTTATCAAGCTTTGGTGCTTCTTTTGTGATGCATATTGACCTATTTCTTAAGTGGGATCTATTTTTTGATTTTTCGTGTTAGTTACCAGGTGGTTGTTGTTTTTTATGAGATGAACTCTCATCTTTAGTTTCAAAGGAACCTTTAGTTGGTGCTTTTGTTTGAGGAATGGTTCATGTTATTTTATAGTATGCATACAAATCTTATTAAGGTGGAGATATCATTTATTGAGGTGGTGATATATTGTGTGGATGTTGCTAATAGTTTGCTGAACAACACTACTCTTTTGTTTAGTGCCATGAAGGTGGAATGGTTTCAGCAGAGGGTTTTCTTGGGGTTTCTTTTCCTCCTCATTATCCCTATTGAGGTGGGGTTCATTGTTCTTAAGGGGAAGGAAGTTATACTAGGAGTGCTGCTTCTTCTAAGCTTGTTTGTGGATTTGGAGTGTTCCTCCAAAGTGGATGTGAAGTTTTCTGATTGAGTCATCTACAATCTTGATTGTGAGATTGATTTGTATAGAGGTGGAGTTGATTCTGTAGTTTTTGGTGGTAGAGGCTAGTTTTATTAAAGGGGATAGAACTTGGGTGGACACTAGAGATAGTGTGGATGTTTGGGAATTTCTATCTCCCAACTTTAAATTTGGGATCTTCCCTCCCCTGCTACTATTAAGGAGGACCCCTTCTCTATTGAGGTGGGAAGGGAATTTGTAGGGGGGCTAAAGATTTTTGAGACAATTGACTTGAATCGGTGATTTTGTTGGCCGTGGACCTATAGCTATAAGGGTGTAAGAAGAACAAGCTACCCATTACCCGTGATTTGTTTTTGGGCCTTCTAAGGATGAGTTTGCCTCTTCCTCTTAGTTTATTTTTCTCTTGTGACTGGATGGTTGCTATTAGTTTTAAAGGGCTCAACTAGGTCCTTTGTTCTTTTTTTTGGGTTGAGATCACAACTAGTATGAGGGTTTGTCTCATGTTGATCCTTAGCAATGTGGACTATGGTTGGTGGATTCACCACATTCAGAACTTTATTTTTAATAGAGGTAGACCTTAGTTGATGCATCTATGGATGTCCTACACTAGTACTATTAAATTCTTGTTTAATAGTTTCTAGTGTGGTTTGTTTGTACCTTGGGTCAAGACCCTCTTGCTACTTTTAAAATTCACAAAAAAAAAATGATCCCCAAACCTAAAATAGTCAAGATATTCACCAAACTATAAAAATGATTTTTTTAATAGAATGTACCTAGAGAAAAAATATGGAAGAAAAATTAGCATCACTAAAAAGAGCACAAAACAATCTTTCCATTGATATAAAGCTTTTTGAAAAAAGATACTAAATATTCAAGACATGTTTCTCAAAGTGTAAAATGAAACCCCTACTCTTGAATACATAAAATGCGGCCAAGCATAATCAAAAGTTAAAAATTCATATTATGTAATTTTTAAAAGAAATTTCTATCATTTAAAAATTAAAATATAATTATTGTTATTAGTATTTGATATAGAATCAATATTCATTGTAGATATTATGTTTTCCATCAAAGATGTAAATTTAAAAACATATTGGTGCAGGGACATCTGAGGGTCAAGGCTATTGACTCAGATGTGGGTTTTGGTCGAGATTTACTTGCGGGGGTCATAACTTTTGACTCAGATGTGGGTTTTTGCTGAAATTTTATAGGTAGTTGCATTAGAAGGAGTTATTTGGCTTGCCAATGGAGCTCAGCTTGATAAGTGGCCATTTTCACATTTTTCCAGGAGCCTAAAATCTAATATTGACCTTCAAATTTGGCTTTTTGTGTTTTTTTAGAAAGTTGTGTTT
The DNA here is from genome assembly GCA_028749045.1 of Cupressus sempervirens. Classification (NCBI taxonomy): domain Eukaryota; kingdom Viridiplantae; phylum Streptophyta; class Pinopsida; order Cupressales; family Cupressaceae; genus Cupressus; species Cupressus sempervirens. The sequence continues at coordinate 6,655,897 of CM053790.1, read as the reverse complement.
GTAATAAATATGAAATCATATTTTTGATTTCATTGATTAATTGGCAATTCATCTTGCCTTAGTTGGGGGCTTTTCTTGGGAAAAATTGGGATTCGTAGGATGAGTTTTATAAATTACCAAAAATGGAAAAATCTATTTTTCCTATTTTGCCTGAAAATCTACCAAATATGGTTATTTTCAAAATTGTAATAAGTAGGTGTTTTATTTGATTGTAGAGGCAAAGTAGAGTTGCAAAAAAAGTTTTAATGAAGAATTATGGTATTCTAAAACATCTGTCTTGTGTCAATTTTTGATTTATTCATTGACAAGATTGGATTACATCACATATCCAAATGAGATTGTTATAGGCATTATGACTTGAATATGGAGTCTAATACAAAGTAATTTATTGTCTTCTATGAAATAGTAGTGTGATTCCCCAAAATTAAGAAACATTGGATTAGGATTATGAGATAGACAGATAATGTGAAAAAAAAATCTTACCTCTTACCTTAGATTTATTAGAACACACAAATTTAATATTAAGAAAATCATTAAATGTAAATAGTTTGTAAAAAAAAAGATTTACCTTAGCACACAAGGATTGTAAAAAGATAGAGAAATTTTTTGCACAAAAATGAGAATCGAAACTACCTACAAAAAATGAGAATTGAACCCGAGGGAAAAAAAGAGAATAAAATCTAGTTGCAAAACAATGAGAGAATCAAATTGAATAGAATAAGATATGAATGAATATATTGAAATCCTTGCAAATATGGCTACAAAAATAGTCTCTTTGTCTTTCTACTACCTATCTGAACCTTCCAGATAAGCAAAACAAAATCTCTAAGCATCAAAAGAGGAATGAATCTAAAGGAGTTAAGGTTGAATCTAATAAAGATTATTAACTTTTTCGCCAGTATATGTTTCAACTTACCTAGCATTCCTAATAATTGAACTAGTGTCCATAAGATGAATGCCTTTTCCCTTCATACTATGTGGCTTGTCAAGGCCAACATGGCTCAACCAATGGGTATTCTCAATATTAACTGTCACCAAATTCTCAAGGCCACATGGTCCCATTATTGTATTTGTCATAGGTAATATACTAGTGTAATCACTTGTATATAACTAGTGATTAATCTTTTCTTTCTCAACCAATTAGATTTAAACATTTTCTTCTTAATTTTAACATTTGATTTTCATAATGTTAATATGTGAAAATTTTATTAAAGCACTATCCAATATTTTAGTAGTGTTTAATTATAGCATTATATGGAAAAAAAATGTTTTGGTTTCTAAATATTTTGGCATGCATCATTATACATTCCATCATATTAACCTTTCTAATACAAAACCTAGTGTATATATAATTAAATCAATAATTTTTTTAAAAAAAAATTGATTTGAAAATATTTATTTTTAGTATGCATCACTATAGTATTTCATCATATTATATTTGTAAAGAGGGCTATCAACTTATCCAACAGGGGCTATTGGTGAGATGGAGTCCCTACCTTTGAAGAAATGAGAGCAACAATAAAGTTATGAGTTTATTCGTGTTCCCAGATTAATTGTGTATGTTCTTAATCATCAATGTTTCTGATCACACTACATCTGATAATTTTAAACAATAAAGTTAAAAAGTATCATCACTTAGGGCTCGTTTGGCTGCGGGAATAGGAATAGCTATTCTAGAATAGAAAATGGGGCTAAATATTCCAATTCTTTGTTTGGTTTAGCCAATATTTAACGAGGAATTTGCGGACCCCAAAATTTATGTTTTCTAAAATAAATAAAAGTGGAATAGGAATACGTATTCCAATAACACCTATTTGGGTGGAATTGCAAAACCTCATTTTTGGGCCAAAATTGGAATACGTATTCCCATTTTACTTTGTATTCCAATTCTGATTTGGTGCATCCAAACAAAGAATTCAAAATTTTAAGAATTTACATATGTCTATTCCAGTTATATTCCCATTGCTAAATGGGCCCTTAAAGATAATAAATAGAAGGTATTGGAAACATTTTTGGATGGAATAAGAGAGAGAATGGTAGGATTTATAATTTTGCAATATGTAGCAGAAATATAAAATAACTTCTTTATTTTTAAAATAGTAATCAAGCATTTGTGAGAACAAGGTTAAATATAAGTATACAATTATAGAAGTATTAAAAAATTAGTTAATTATATGAAAATGCAAACATAATGATATGTTCTAATTTGTACTTTTAATTTATGAAATTAAATATTGAATAATTTAGATTATTTGATATATTATTGTAAAAATAGAATATTAGAAAATATAAAAAATAAATACAAAAGTATAAAATAAAAAACTAAATCTATTTAATAAAGAATATTTATATATTCAATATTTAAATTCATCTTAAATGCAACTGAGACTCTAATCTAAAAATCAAAGGAGAATTTTCCAATAAAAAAGAACCAATCCTATTTTAATAACCATCATCTTAAAAAACCAATTCTGGTCGTCATAATCTTGAATCCAATACCTTTTGCTCAAACATGTAAGTGAATTTAAATGCCCATTGGATATAGAATTTACACCTTTGGGATAATATTATAAACCAAGTTTGGAAGAAATAATGGAAAAAAATCTCATCATGTGTCTTCAAGTCACATCATGCGGATTTTTATTTTTGAGAAACTATTGTACATATCATAGACATAGTCACCATAAAAGTTCAAATTGCATGAATTGGAGCATAAAATCTAAGATCTAATTGATGACAACATAATTGAAGTGAAAAATACCAATGATTCATCCAATGAAGAACAATATACTACTTTCACTAAAGATCTAAATGATGAACCTATGTCTAGATCTATCTACATATTTTTTTTTTTCCATGAATATAATCATTTGTAGCAAATGTGTCCAAAATTTAACTATGCAAGGGCAACCAATAATGGGTCATAGCAACCAACCTCAAAGAAGGATAAATGAATATATCTCATGGTGGAATATTAAGAGGGATTTATTCCACTCAAAATAAAAAAAAGGGAAGAGGTCAATAGAGAACTCTCATAGATAGGCTTCTAGATGAGTTTTTCAATGGGATTGATGCACTTGGAGAAATGGGGCAGCTTGATGATTTTATTTCTAACATGCCTCTAGGTTAAGATGCTCAAGGTACAACTTAAACAAATGATGTGAAAGCTTCTAATCCTTGAAATGAAACTTAGGATATACATCCTGAAACCCATATGGATATAGATTTACCACTGATTAGCAATGGTCCTCCAAAGGAGACTAAGACAAATTATAGAGCCAAATCTTCCTATCTCTAGGGAATTTTTTTGATAGTAATAAAAGTAAGGGTTCCTAGATAGTATTAGGACTTCAATACAAATATTTTTAAGAAGATTGCTCCAAAAAAAACCCTATAACTAAGGAAAAGAAGAACAATCAAGAAAATGTTAAGTTAATTGGCAAGACATTAGTTGAGTCTGTTTTTGTTAAGATCGTTGATTCCCACTTAGTTCTCAAAAATTATGCTGGTTTCTTGGAATATGGGTTGAATAAAATCCTTAGAAAAGGCCAATTCTTTAACTCATTTCTTTTCATTATCATGATGTGGTGTTTATTCAAGAATCTAGGCTATTAGTTGAAGATATGCTAAATATGAAATCCAGTATTTGGGCTCAAAGTAAATGTTAATGCATTGAGGCTAAAGGTACCTCTAGGGTTTTAGCTATTCCTTGGGATCTTGAAAATATTTTTCCTCTTTGGAAAATATCCTTTAGGTCTAAAATCTCTATGGGTATTGTGAGTTGTTATTTTAGTGAAAATATCCAAGCCTCTCTAATGTGTGTGCTCCTATATATTTCAATGGTAAATCTATATTATGGTCTCATATAATATTTATCTATTATCTTGTTCCATTTCATCCATTTATTATTGTAGGAGATTTGAATGTCATATTGATTTTGAAAGAAAAAGGGTTGGTATTCTAGACTTGATCCTACAATAGAGTTACAAAGGATAACATTGAGGTATGTAGGTTGGTGACACACAACCTTCTAATGTTTAGTATACTTGAAATAAAAAAATATTGTGGAGAAGATGTCACATTGCACATTATTTGTATTTATATTTTCCTTCTATTAGATGGGGCATATTTGGACCAATAAATCTAAAAGATTTATTGGAAATGATTTTATCATTAGCCAATAAAGATTACTATTTTACACTTTTAAGTTATGAAAAATCCATGTTGTAAGTTTCATCTTATATGGATTCATGACCCTTCTCTTTAGAAATTCATGGTGGATTCAGGTTGGAGGGGAGGTTCTAGCTCATTACAGTGCAATGTTCTCTTTTATCCAAAATCTTTAATTTTTCAAGTATAGGTTCAAAATATGGAACAAAGGTTATGTTTTTGTACTATTATTTATAAAATATTACAAGATCTATGTTGGAAATACACTATATAACATAACTTATTTGAGACCAGTGCCTTGATGAAGAGTTTTATATAGACAGGGACATGGTTGTCAGATATTTGGAGGAATGAGAAGCTCATGAGGAGAGTATTTGGAAACAAAATGAAAGAGTGGATTGGCTCCAAGAATGAGATAAGAGCATAAATTTATTTCACAATTATTTTAAGAAAAAGAGACATGGTAATGTTGTTATGTTCCTTATTTCTCAAGAGGTGTCCATATCTCTTTGAAAAGGGAGATTTATGTAATGTCCCCACTATTAAGGTTAGTTCGGGACAAGTAATACCTACAAAATAATGGTTAGAATCAAAAAAATAATAAACTAACTATATTATTCTACCCTCTAATTCAAACCCTATCTTAAGGACATCTCCAGAGTGGGCTTCCTAGCTCATAGTACCTTGACGTCTTCCTGGGAGTGCACCCCCTAAAGATACTTTTTGGATGAGCATCCTCTATCCAAGGTCAATCACATTTGCATATGTTAACATCATCAGAATATTCTAGCACATTAATTCTCAACCATGGTGGACAATGTAGATCTTAATATCTCACATGCTCCATGCTTTAAGTTCACATTGATTCTCGGCCATGGCGGACAATAGAGATCTTAATATCTCACATGCTCCATGCTTCAAGTTTTATTAATATCCATTGTGCTAACCCCATAGGTTAACACAATATTATCCACAAGTACAATTTATTAGTGTAAATAACTTCATAAATATAATTAAAAAAATACAATCCATAAACATACATTTTTTTGCCACCTTCTTTTCTTGGTCCATGTGGCTCTATCCTTAGTCGACCCTTCAATGAATTATGTCTTCTAGATTATCTCAGCTCTATATTTACTTTGAAAAATTCTTCCTTTTCTAATTATAAGGAAAGGATAATTTTTTTTTTTTTTTTTGTTTCTTCTTTTCCAAGAGTCACAACCTTCACATTGATTCTTGGCCATGGTGGACAATAGAGATCTTAATATCTCACAGGCTCCATGCTTCGAGTTTTATTAATATCCATTATGCTAACCCCATAGGTTAACACAATATTATCCACAAGTACAATTTATTAATGTAAATAAATTCATAAATATAATTAAACAAATACAATCCATAAACATACATTTTTTACCACCTTTTCTTGGTCCATGTGGCTCTATCCTTAGTCGACCCTTGAATGAATTATGCCTTCTAGATTATCTCAGCCCTATTTTTACTTTCAAAAATTCTTCCTTTTCTAATTATAAGGAAAGGATAATTTTTTTTTCTTTTCTTCTTTTCCAAGAGTTGTGACCTTTGATAGTACAAATCCTTTGAAAAGTCACTTGAAACTTCATAGCTATAATCCTTTCAAAAAGTCACAACACTTAATAACTAAAATCTTTTGGAAAAGTCCCAATACTTAATAATCAAAATATTTTTGAAGAGCCACAACTATTCATAATTATGACCCTTTCAAAGGTTCACATCCTTTCAATATCATTGATACCTTTTTCAAAAAGTCATTTCCTTATTTTCTTCATATTACTTTCCTCTTTCATTTTCCCTTTTTTAACTCCTCTCTTCTCCTCTTTTTTCTTCTCTCTAAAATAAACTTTCTTCCCTTTTATCTCCTAATTTTAAGGAATCATGTCTATGCATTTATCATCTCTTGACTTTTCATTAGATTCAATTAATTAATATTATTCTATGTTATATTATTTACTTACTTACTTATTTATATTTATTGTATTTATTATTAAATTCTATTCAGAAAGTTAACATACTTTCTACAATATTATCTCTTATATTTAATTTTATTGCTTTATTTACTCATTCAAATTTTATTATTTTTTAATTATTTAAAATATCATGCTAACTACTATTTCATTAATAATATAGATTAAATAATTATTATTTCCTTATTTTATATTTTAGTATTAGTTTTAATATAACTTTATGATTTATTTAATAACATTGTATTATCTAATTATTATTAAAATTCTATCTTAAAATTGGGATATGACAATTTCTGAGGAGGCCGTCAGATTCTTTGGGGCTCTATTCTCTAAAGATTTGGTTATAACTGATTTGGAAGAAAGAATTGTTCTTGATTACATTACTTCCATTATTTTCATTCAAATAAATGAAAACTAATGCAAGCTTGTTTCTTTGAAGGAGGTTAAAGGGATGGATATTGAAATGAAAAAGGGAAAATCCCCTTTCTTAGATAGATTTCTATTAAATTATTCCAAGAGTTTTGGGAGATTATAAAATGGGATCTTTTGGATGTGGTACACGAATATTAGAAGAATAGGAATAATTGGGGCTATGAATGCTACCTTTTATTCTCTTATTCCTAAGCAAGAGGGATCCAAGTGTTATAGTTCAATCCATCATATTTCTTTATTTTAGTTTTGTCTATAAATTTATTTCAAAACTAATTACAATAGACTTAAGGGGTGGCTACCTAGATATATTTTAGAGGAAAAGAGAGGCTTTATTTGTGGTACATGAATTATTTATGGTATTTTTATAACTTCTAAATTAGTTCATTCTATGGAAATTTTAAAGGAGAAATCCATATTCATCAATTTGGATATGGTCAAAATCTATGATAGAGTTAAATGGAACTTTTTATGTAAAGTTTTGGTAGCTTTTGGTTTTGTTGACTACATTAATTGTGTCATGAGTTGTGTTTTGACTCCTTATTTATTTATTATTATCAATAGAAATCCTACTCAACTTATTGATTCTTCAAGAAGCTTAAGACAGGGTGATCATCTCTTTTTGATGTTCATCCTTATTGGTAGAAGGTCTTGGAAATCTAGTTAATTCTAGAGTTAGGTAAGGTTTGGTTAAATTTTGAGATTAACACTGGTCTTGCACCTTTTTCCATCTTATATTTATTGAAAATGGAGCTCAAACAACTATGACTAAACTACTAGAGACTATTAATATAAGGTAGGCCTCTCTTGATATCTACTTGTTAGCTTTTGGGCAATAGAAATGAAGATAAGTTCTTTACGTACTTATTCAACATGTCACTTATTGTTTAGGCCAAGATTGCTTGGATTCTTTGATTCTAGGTTTGTATTCTTGTACTTTTAAATTTATCTTGGGATTCCTATAGATAATCACTCTCTAAATATGGAATTTTGGCAAGACATTTTGGACAATCTTCGCAAGAAGGTGAGTCATTGGAATTTTAGATGGTTGTCTTCATTTGGAAGAATGATTGTCTTAAAGTTTTTTTTTTTTGCCTCTCCTAATCTAAAGAGGTTTTATGCAAGCTACTTCTGTAAGCTTCATTAAGTAATTTTATTTCTTATGTAGATAGTTTCTTTGGACTGGTAATTTTCTCTCTTCTAAATAGAGTTTGGTAAGATGAGACTTTTCTTGTAGGTCAATAAATTATGGTGGCCTTGATATTTGACACACAAGTATGGATAGCTATGCTTTGCCTGGAAATCATTTTTGGAGGTGTGTTTTCAAAGAGTATAAATGGGCTAAAGTTCTCAATGTAAAATATCTTTTGTGAGGGTAGATAGCATAGATATTCCTAGATGTTGTTTGATAGGAAAGGACTTTATGATATGGAATACTTTTAAATGAGGAGCTCATGTTATCAAGTAGAGAATTTTTTGGATTTGTAATAGAGGATTTAAAATTATTTTCTGGCATGAATCTTCGAATGAATTCCCTAAATTTCCTTCCTAGTTCCCATAGCTTCAACCTCTACATGACAGATTTATTGAAGCAAGATGGAGTAATATTGCAGATTTTAAAAGGTATAAGAGGTTTGGATAAGGGGAGAAGACTATATGGAGAGAACATTATGAATGGCCTTAGGGAGATTCAACTGATTATCATGATGATTTAGCAAGGATTTTGAATGGAAGGATTTGTGATTCATTGAGTCCAAGATGTTCTTTCATGGGGACCTAACCCAAAAAGAAAATTTACTATTTCTTTAGGGTACTTAGAGTTGAACTACTCGATTCATGGTACAGTGATTGTTTCTAGATGGAAATAAATTTGGAATAGACTCTCATAGCCCAAGTGAAACTTCTTCATATGATTGGTGGTGAAAAATAAGTGTTTATAGTGGAAAAAATCCAAAAAAGGGGATTTCATGGTCCCTTTAGTGCTTCATGTGCAATAATAGTGAGGAAAATAATCCTCATATTTTCTTTCACTATCAATTTTGTAGGAAAAAAAACATTTTTATGGGATTCCAAGGACAGTGTGTATTCGAGATAATACCCTATTGGAGTTTTGGAAAAAAACCCTAGTAGATTCCTAACTAAAACATCTTTGCTTTAGGGTGCTTGGGATAAAGGCCCCTCTTTCATTATCTAAAAACTATGGTTTGAAAGGTCTCATAGAATTTTTTGAAGATAAGATCTTGGGTTAAAAGGTTTGGAGAAGGATACTTATAATGTTGCAAGAAAATTTACTAGAAAAGTGTGACCTCTCAATTTATGCAGTTCCAGGCGATATTGTTGTTATTCATAATTTACACATTTTGGGGGATGTTAATGACACTCTTCATAGGGGTATATAGGGTATCCCACACCATGCCAAGAAGAAGGCTCAAAGAATTTTAAGTGGTCTCCTCCCCTCTTGGACTTCCTAAGGTTGATATTGATGAAGAATTGGTAGTTTATTTCCTTGCCTCTTGGGCTTTCTAAGGTTGATATTTATGGATCTTTTTGGGGAAATTTAGAGTATGCAAGAATAGATAATATTGATAGGGATATCCTTAGAAATGCTATCTTTGTGTTTTATCCTTACATGGGGCACTATACTAATAATTATATAGAAGATTTAGTTGTTGGGTAAACACAAGAAGTTGACTACAAAAAATGTAGAAGTCCTTAAGGAAAAAACATTGTTGCTAGAAACGGGTGCCTTTTTTTTAAATAATGGGTACCCACTTTAGGCTAGGGTATCTAATCCTAAATTCAAAAAATGGGTACCCGTTATTTTCAAAATGCTCATACCAATTTCTCAAAAAATCAAAAAATCAATTTCTGGCACTTAAAAGCTCATTTTTACGTAGTTTTAGAAATGGGTGCTTGTTTTGAAATTTGTACCCATTTCTTAAAATTCAAATTTCATGTGCCATGGGTTGCATTGTGTTTTGACTTGGGGTAGGCTTGGTAGGACCAAGCTTGTGCTTGTTCTAGAAAATTTGGCTAAGGTATAGGAACATGAAATATTTGCCTTGCCATAATTTTTTGGAGGACTTTCCAAATGAATTTTTTGATGAAATGAAAACCCATTATAGTACTCTCTATCTAGCTTCTAAAAATGTAAACTCAAATAGTGTGGTTAACTAAAATTTTAATAAATCTTTTGATTATATATTTTTTGAAAAATTAAGTATATACATAATGTACTTCAATATTAATTTTTTTTGAAGAAATGTGAAATTTTCATAAAATTATGGTGGCCATACACTAGAGGTTTTTAAAATCCACATTATGGTAAAATAAAAAATCTACAAAAAATAAAAATTTCAATAAAAAAAAAGGAAAAATATTATCATCAATATTTCTTGTGTTAGGTACATTTTCCCAAAAGGAATTATAGAAGTTATTTTTTTGCTCCAAAAAAGGGTGGTCCTACGTATAATATGGTATGATCCTGCAATAGGCATTTTGAAAAAGTGGTTATTGAGAATGCCTACCAAAATTTAATTTATACCATGTGGGTATTCCAAAAAATTACATATTTGAAAACTAGACTCCAGGCACTATATTTTATATTAGCGAAGTTTTTTGAGATTCAATCTTGATGTGCCTCAAATTTGGACATTAACTGACAAAAAAATTCACAAATAGGAAAAGAAATTTCAATTTTTGGCCAGAAGTGGGACTCAACTTCTTTCACCCACCCTGGTCTTTATGCTCTTGAGCATGCTGGTACCCTTGCATAGAGTCAGATTCACAGATTGTTATGGACATGTTGAATAGCCATAACTTGGAAGGTGTAGATTAGCACTTGGATATTGTTGGAAGGAAAACTATGACTTTGATAGGTTCTTTTGACTCAAACTCTTTGTACTATATTCCTAGAGTGTGGAATAAAACAACATATCATCTAACTAAGTCAACCTCTAAAAAGATGATTGGACAAAATGGTGGGAACAATGTTGACTTTCTTGAGGAGTATACTTAGATTCTTAAGATAAGTTAGTTGAAGAGGATAAAATAGGGGAGTTCAGATTACCTATTATGGCATATGTTCCTTCTTGCTTCATGTATGCCACATGTTTCTTCATTCTTCATATAGCCTATGTGTTTTCTGATTAGATAAATTGTTACCCCCTTTAAAAAAAATCCAAACCTAATTCATTTTGTTACCTATACAATCAAAAAATTATAGAATAAATATTTAATAATCCTACTTTCCTCAAAGCCATATGCATAAATAGAATCTCAATTTGAATTTAGAGTCCTCATTATTAAAACAGATTCCAATAGATTTTAATTAGAAAAAAGAAAATTAGAACAATGTCAAGTAGCACTAGAAAATTTAATGTATACCAATTTTTATCATCCCTCAATATGTATTTAAAAAGCATAAATGCTCATTAGTTTTAAATAAATAAAGTTCCATCAAAATTAAATTCTTATTAAGTGCATAAAGCATAGAGTGTAACAAGAAGATTAAGTATCCAAGAGCAAAAGCATCGGCTAGTTACTTGTAAAAACTAACAACAAAAGGACTTTGTTGTTGATTTACTCACTATAGTTAGAGTCACTAACATTTTAAATACCAATTTTTTTATATGGATTAATTATGTACCAACTAACTATCACTTGCACTTAAAGGAGGTGTAATGGTTAGGCCAATAGTAACATGTAGTTAAACAAGTGCCATGTAGTGACATATACTTGCTATAAAATGTAATGTAATAGAAACTAGCTAATATATGCTCTACATGTAAAATACGCCGATATGCATTGAGGCATTGAATTTTTTTATTGCATAAGTGAATAATGAAAAAATTCAATGCCTCAATGCATCTTAGCATATTTTACATATAGAGCATATATTAGCTAGTAGCAATCACATGCAAAGCAGATTAAATAATTAATTTATTATGATTAGATTTTAGAGTTATATGTTGAATAAATTTATATATATATATATAGATTTAAGGTTGAATTTATATCATGGTTAGGGATAGCATTAATTTAGGCTTTATTTAGGGTTGGGGTTAGGATTAGGGTTAGAGTTAAAATATTATAGTTAGGAAAATGGTTGGGATATTTTATTACATGAGAATTACTTTTACGGTTATGTTCAGGGTTTTGATCAAGTATATGATAAAATGCTATAGTTAGATGTGGAATTTTATTAGGATTTAGGGTATGGTGGGGGTTGGCATTAGAGGATTAGCATTTAGGGTTATTTCTCAAATTAGGGTTTAGTTTGGGTTCATAAATTATTTTGGTTATGATTAAGGTTATTAGTGTTAGGGTTTAGGGTATGGTTTAGGTTATAAGTCAATGATGAATTTAAGTTTAGGGTCATTCTTAATCAAGAGAAATAGATAGGTTTAGGGCTATGTTTAGCGTTATAGTTTATGTTAGGGCTAGAGCTAGAGCTTAGATTGGGGCTAGGGTTCAGAGTTAGTATAATGGTTAGTTTTAGGGTTTACATAGGGTTATCTAACTAATTGTTATATAATTAAAAAAAAAAATAGTTAAGACCTTTAAAATTAGGATAAAAATGATTTTTATAGTTATGGTTTCCATATTAGTTGGGTCCATGCATGGTATGGCATACAAGTATGAAGAGATTTATGATTAGGGTTAAGGTAATGGTAAATATTATGGGCATGGTTATAATGTAGGCATGTAGTTTAGATATTTGTTAGAGTTTACATCACGGTCGGGTTTACAGTATGTGTTTGGATTATGGTTTGAAGGAAGAAATTATCCTTAGTAGGATTAAGAATAGTGTCAAATTTTAGGATTGATGGCTTCGAATAGGGTGCAAGTTAGTGTTAGAATAAAAATAATAATTATAATTAGGATTGTTATTAAGGTTTCTTGTTAGGATTGAGTATATGGCTATTGTTAGGGTTTATATAATGATTGAGTCTAAAATTTTTATATTATGTTAGATTTAGGATTTTCATTATGGTTTAGCTCAGGGTTATAATTATTATGCTTAATGTTAGGTTCATGATTATGATTAGGGTTTACCTAGGGTTATAGTTATGGCTAGAATTATGTTTTGGTTTAGAATAATTATTGTAGTTCTATTATTTAATGGTTGTATAATAAATGTGGTTAGGTTACAGTTTGGGTTAAAGTTTAGATCATGTTTAATGTTACAATTTACATCATGACTATGGTTAGGGTTAGAGTTAGGAATATTTATGGGATTAGTGTTCTAATTTGGCTTTAGGGTTAGGGTTAAGGTTAGGATCATGATTAGAGTGAGGTTTTACAGTTAGGATTAACATCATGAGTAGTAGTCACACTATGTGTTTACATTAGGTTTTAGTTAAGGTTTGTTATGGTTAAAGCTTAAATAAGTTTATAAATAGGGTTTAATGTTCAGGTTATGGTGTGGATATTCTTTATTTCATGATCAATTTAACAATATAAATTGAGGTTTAAGGTTTGGATATGGCTAGGGTAAGAGTTAAGATTAAGATTAAGCTTTAAGGTTAATATTGGGGTTTACATCATGATTAAGGTTTACATTAGGTTTTAGATTAGTAATGTAGTTAGATTTAACATCAATTTTAGGTTAGAGAAATAATTGCGCTTTGCATTAGGGTTAAGGTTAAGTTTATGACTATGATTATAGTTAAGGTTAGGATTTGACTTAGCATTATAGTTAGTTTTATGATTGAATGCTTAGACTTATGGTTAGTGTTAGGGTTTATATTATATTTAGGTTTATGTTTATGAATGATATTTGGATTAGGGTTCATATTAGGGACTAGTTAGGTTAGAGTTAGGATAAATAATATCAATAGGGTTGAGTATTGAGATTATGATCTATTTCCTAGTCAGGGTTAACATTAGATCTTGGGTTGGTGGTATAGTTACATTTTTAGGATTGTTATTAGGTTAGAGAAATAGTTAAAGTTAAATTTAGGATTCACTTCAGGATAGGGTTTTTTGTATGGCTAGAGAGAGGGTTAGGATCAAGATAAGAATTTAGTGTTGAGGTACTATTTACATAATGTTTTGGGCTTTGGTTACTGATATTAGTTCAGTTTAAAACTCTTTTTATGTTAGAGAAATAATTAGTATTAGGTTTAGAATTAATTTAAGGGTTAGGGTTAGAGTTTGAATTATGGTTTTTAGATACAAAATTATTGTTTCATTTATATTTATTATTATAGTTACTGTAATGCCCCGCCAAGGGATCCAAAGAATTAACCTAGAATTTCACTAAGTTTGGTAGCATTTTTTTTTTAAAACATGAAAGTAAATACCATACATAACTAATGCGCAATAACGGAAGCAATAGCAATGTCCATCTAAAAGTAAACATAACATACATAATAGATTACATTCTTAAAGGATCCCTTAATGTTGAATTACATCTAAGTCATCTAACATTATTGAATCCATCTAATATAACAACCATATGAAATAATAATGATAAGTCCAATGTTTATACATTACATTTCAAATGCTCAATCATCCACTGTACATGTCATAGGGTATGAAAAACTTAAAATAATATACATATGTGAAATAAGATACATCATCCTATTCTAATCCATGATACATCAAAGTAGAGATAATCACATAATACACATGATACATCATCATAGAAGATCAAACATAATAAACTAAGTGCATGGTTCCTCCCAACCGTTAATAGCATCATTAGACCATCGTGGGCCCTAGCCATCCCTCCGTGCGTAACATTCCAAAGCACCAAAGAGATCATCGGTATTAACATAGTAGGAATGTCACTCCTAACATATACTATATCATATGCAGAAAGTAATATAACATGCAAAAAGCATCAGATAACATCATCTAACATATGCTAATCATCAATGGAAGGATACATATCCATCTTCACGAAGGACGCATCCGCCATGATGTCTCAATAGATCTCAAATGATAAGAGTGGAAAAACACTACCACTCGACCGCGTGGTACCTAAGTGGTCCACTCCCACTGTGCTAAGGAGATAATCTCAAGTCCCAAACAGGCTATCCAAAACAAATAGCATAAATCTTTACAAGTCCAAGAATGCTAAAAGTATACTAACTCAAAGGTTCCATCACAAAATTGACATCTAATCCCAGAGGCACACAATGACATGTAGGAACCTACTATGTAAGTGAGAAAGTGTCATCACATATATCATGTACAAGTTACCCTGGCAGTTAGCTAAACTCCATGGGTCCATACTGATCCTCATGTGGCCACTAGTATCCTCTCATACTAACAAGGCATACTATGGAATGCAAGGTCGCAACCATGCGTTCTCTCTACTCTCATCCTAGTCTGTACAAGCACTCGAGGCATGGGCAAGAACAAAACACTTATCTTTTTAGGTTCATTCAATTAGTATTAGGTGTGAATGTTTTCACTTATTAATCCAACTTACAATGAGTTACCCTGGCAGCCTCTTAGGGCCCCAACCCCCATTGCAAGCCACTTCCTGACACTACATGCAGATATCCTACCCTAAGCTCATGGAATCATAAATCTCGAAATCACAAAAGATAATCCATAATAAAAATCATCAAATATGCATAAAAGAATCAAATATCCATGAGCAAGCATCTATAGAAAATCATTATCACACAGCTCTTTATTAGCAACTGGAGTATCACTGATAATCAAAAGTATCTATTGGTTCTCATTAACCAAAATATATCTCAATCATATTGATCGAAGACTCCAAAATGGTTGAGTCAAAACATGTCACAACATGACATCATCAAGAATAAATCCACATTTTAGTCCCATCATGGCGACTAGAAAACAACCAAGGATAACTGATCAATGAACCAAAAATGGTTAAGTCAAGTGTCTCATACATAAGAATCTCAACTATAACAATCAGTAATTTACAAAAATTACATAGAGCATTCCATCACATAACTATGGTTGGGTTTATAAAGATCGAGATTAAAAACATCATCATGACATCACAATCACATAACCCCCAAGCCTCTGGTAGATGTCCTATAACTGGTCAACACTAGTCAACCCAAAACCCAAAACAATAGCATAAAGAATACACAATGTAAACACATGTTTTGGTTTTGCTAAATTTACAAACTTGAATTTAAATGTAGAGGTCTCAGTTTGTGTTTCCAAGTTTGGAGAATGAATGGAGGAACATTTTGTACGTTTTTCCATGTACTGTTTTGGATGAATACAAGTTTTCCTTAATAGGTCTAAAATCCATTTTCCAATTATAATATTTTTTTGAAAACGTCCCCCACCAAACTACCAATTAAATTTCATATACTTTATTTGATAATTTAAAACAATTAAATCTTTGAAAATTATTAAAGAGTTCACCATTATAAAAATGAACCTTTGATATAAATCATTTATCTATACTAATTCAAATTTATTAATAACATATTTACATATTACATACATACATATATAAATATATAAATAATTATTAACATTTTATAAAAAAAATGAAATATAAAATCGAATTATAATAATTTCGATTTGATATCATATAAAAATAGAATTACAAACCGCGTCACATTTTTTTTTAACCCACGATATCATATCAATGTCATATACATATGACAATACACATCAAAGGAAATGGGGTGTCGTGCGAGCCTGCGACAGTGGTCGCAGAGCCTGCGATAGTAGTGCCGCCGACCACTGCCGTAGGTACAGAGGTGGGGGTACGGGCTCGGCCCTCCCTGCCCACATATAATATGTGATTCGTTCTTTATAAATTTTTATAACGTTTTCTTTAAAAACATAAATTGCGATGCGATTAACATTCGGTTTTAATTAAAGTGTTTTGCGAAAAATGAAAATCGCAAAGCGATATGACATACGATTCTCCAATAAAATATATATGTATATATATATATATATATATATATATATATATATATATATATATATATATATATATATATATATATATATATATATATATATATATATATATATATATATATATATATATATATATGTTTTTATGTAAGTATATATATATGTGTGTGTGTGTGTGTGTGTGTGTGTGTGTGTGTGTGTGTGTGTGTGTATAAATATGCAAAAATTAAGCATAATATATATATATATATATATATATATATATATATATATATATATATATATATATATATATATATATACATGTTATATACATATATATATATATATATATATACATATTATATACATATATATATATATATATATATATATATATATACATGTTATATACATATATATATACATGTTATATACATATATATATACATGTTATATATATATTTGTAGATCTGAATTAGCATGTTCATAACAATGCAATTTTCTAAAGGCTTTCAATTTAAATGAAACCATGAAATATTTTCTTCTCCAAATTTACTCAATAAGTTGCTAATAGATTTGGCTACAATTTAAACCCTAGCTCCGTGTTCTTCTCAGATCTATGCATATAATCAATTTTAACTACCCATATTGAGAATTCATATAATTTAGAAAAAAAAAATCCTCAGAAGACATATGGAAGACATGAAGAAGATAGGAAGTGCAAGATGCGGAAATAGCATAAATAAAAATCTCAAGAATCTACCCAAATTCTGATGCTAAATCGCTCTTCCTTAGAAAACTCGTAGAGCAAGCTCCTCCCTTCTTCAAAGTTCCCGAGTCCTCCAATGCTCCAAATGCTCTCCCAATGCTATGTCTAAGCTTCTAGGAATGCCTGAATATAAAGAGCTCTTAGGAAACACCTAGAATGACTCTAGAAACAGCTAGAAGGTGTCACCAACTAAGCATGTGTCTTTTCCAACCTTCTAGATGAATCATAAGGTTGTAGACACCATGTGCTTAATTGATGCACTAACCCCCCTGTTGTTGACATATGAGAAATGAAAAGGTGCATTAACTCCCAAACAAGCTTATAACTCCAATTTACTTTTATATAATTTCTATTTAAAATTTTATAACTTTCATTTTAGTTTTTATAACTTTTATTATTATTATTATTTATTTATTAATTTATTATTATTAATTTTAATTTTAATTTTCTTTTATTTAATTCTTTTTCCTTAATTAATTCGCATTTAATTAGTTATGATAAAAATATCAAAGATCATGATATTTTATATTAATTTTTCTCAAATAATTAATTTATTAATTAAATCTATTTATTAAGACTTAATTAATAGAAAATTCACCATAGACCTCCAAAATAAAACATAAAAACCCGTCATAGAGCAATTCTCACTAAATCAATCTAAAGGGTTAAAAATCACGAAATATGTCATCTAACACATTCGATGGGTAAAATATCCAGATACTTGTCCTACCTTACTAGGACAAATGGTTTAAGGGTTTGAGATTTGGACTTGAGAATTTATCTCCCTTCTCTTATCATTGAGATAGTATAATAGGGTACACTCATCCTGGCAATTCAGGGAAGTCGATACCCGGTACCTGCAACCTATAGAAAAATCATGCATGTATATAAAATATATATAATGCTAAGGTAAACAGATAATGGAAGGAAGTGGTGCATTGTGTAGATCTCGAATAAGCAGGTGACTACGACTCCCTTCCTTAACCACATCAGAAACACCATACAATAAGAAAACACACACACCATACACATGCAAGTATGGGGTAAGTATCCATAATAAAACACATGAGATAATAAACCATCTAACTAATCATCAATAGTATTTGAAAGCAATGTAATGATCATCATGCATACATGAAATGTAAAGTCTAAATGATCTCATCATATACCAACTAAATCCATAACATAATGTCTGATAATCTCAAAACAATACCACTAATCCATCAACATAAAACTAGTCTAACATAGTCTGATAATGATAACAACAATATGTCCAGAAAAGATGTAAATGAGGGCAGGCACTACAGTTACTCCTAAATGTTATACCTTAGTCCAAACTATAAGTATAAATCCTAAGCCTTATACTTGAACCCTAGCCCCAACCATAATAATAATCTTGATGTAAAGTATCCTAAATTATAGCCATACCATAATTAGAAAACCCATACCCATACCCTAATAATGATCATAACCCTTAAAATTTTAAATAGAAATACTAAATAGAAAATCTAATTGTATGTGCTAAATTTGAACCTTGATTATAAATTATAAATCCTAATCCTAACCTTAATTATAATCTAAAATTGAATAGAAATCCTAAGTGCTAAGTCCTAAACCCTAATCTTAAATGTTAAATATAACCTTATATGTAAATCATAATTAGGGTTAATATTTAGGGTTAGGGTAGGATTAATATTTAACATTTAAGCTTAAGAATTTTATTTAGGATAAGATAAGGGCTTGGCATTTATGATTAGGGTTAGGATAAATATTTAGCATTTAGAATAATGTTCTAGCATTTAAAATTAGGGTTTAGCATTTACAATTTGGGTTTATTATTTAGCACTAATATGTAGATTAAGATTTAGGGTTGAAGGTTTAACATTTTGGATTAGATTTTTACCATTTAGGACTAGTGTGAGGATTTAATAGTAGAATGGATCTTTTGTTCTTCATTAATAGTTTGGCTCTACTAGATGTTGAACTTTCAAGTGGGATTTTCACTTGGTCTAATAGATATTTAGGGAGTGATTGTATCCAAGTTCATCTTGATTGGGCCCTTATTTCCCTAGGATGGTTGAATCTCTTCTCTAGCAAGATGTCCCTTCTTCCTAGAGTTGGGTTTGATCATTCCCCTATCTCCCTAACTTTAATCCCTCTCTCAGTAAAGTGAAACTTCCCATTTCATTTTGAGAAGATGTGGACCTCACATTTGGACCTATTTTCTAGAATTTCCTCTTGGTGGAATATTGATGTGGAAGGGACAATTATGTACAAGGTTGTAAAGAAATAAAAAAATGTAAAAAGAAATATTAAAATTTGGAACAAGTTTGATTTTGGGCATATTTTTCAGGAAAAGGGTGTGGTGTATGACCAACTTCTCTCCATACTGGAAACCATTCAAAAGGAAGGTTATAATGAACACCTTAGACTTACTAAGATGTCTCTCTTCTCTGATCTTCACAACATCATAAGTAGAGAAGAGAGATTTTGGAAACAAAGATCTAGAATTGATTGGCTCAAAGAGGGAGATCAAAATACCAAGTTCTTCCATCTCTCTACTCTAAAGCATAGAGTGACCAACTAGATTTTTGGAATCAAGAAAGGACAGTCCCTTTTAACTGATGAAAAGTACATTTCTACAAAGGCTGTTGATTTCTTCTCTTTGCTTCTTTCCAGGGACTCCTCTTTATCTATGGAAGACCAGAAGGAAATTGTTTCCTCTCTTCCATAGTTGATTTAGCCTTACCACAATGCAATGTTGTGGGCTATACCCAACTCTTTGGAAGTGAAGAAAGCTCTATTTTCTCTCCTTGCAAACATAGCCTCTAGGCCGGATGGTTTTCCAACTTTCTTTTTCTAGGTTTATAGGGAGGTGGTAAAGATGGATGTTGTCAAGGAAGTGCAAGAATTCTTTGAGGCTAGGAATCTATTGAAAGAGCTGAACTCTACTTTTCCAGTTCTGATTCTTTAAACCCCTAGGGTAGATTTTATGGATTAGTTTAGGCCTATTAGTCTTTGAAATTCATTCTACAAGATCATCTCAAAATTTTTGACTTCCAAAATTCTCAAGGTTCTCCCATTGATCATTTCCCCGTAGTAGATAGGTTTTGTTCTTGATAAACAGATCCTAGACTCTATTTTTTAGGTGCATGAAGTAATTCATTATTTAAAAGTGGGGCATAGGGAGGGTCTTCTCTTCAAGTTGGACCTTTCCAAAGCCTATGATTGGGTGGACTAGTCCTTCCTTTGCACAATTCTCTAAGCCTTTGGCTTCAACCTCTAGGTATGCAAGTTTATTTCTCAACTTGTTTCAACTTCTTCACTTGTTATCATCATAAATGGGACACCTTCTCATTTTTTCTTTCCATCAAGAGGATTAAGATAGGGAGATCCTCTTTCTCCCATTCTCTTTATCATCTTGGCTAAGTGCATTGGTAGACTAATTCAAAGAAAAAGACAAGATGGATCCTTCAGAAGAATCAAACCTTCTTCAAGGCAGTTCTCATTTACTCACCAACAATTTATGGATGACATTATCATGAGCGGGGGAGAAGCCTCAGTTTTGGAAGCCAAATCGATCAAGAGCCTTCTGGATAGGTACACCAGGGGAACTAGCTAGCTTATTAATTGGGGAAAAGTTTAGTATTCTTTATTAATACCCCTATATATAGACAAAGGAAGATTGTAGGTATTCTTGGTTGCCATATTGGAAGCTTTCCTACTACTTATCTTGGTCTTCCAATGGGGAAAAAACTACTAGATTCTTTTTGGAAAGGGATTATTGATAGATTTAATGAAAAATTAGTAGGATGGAAAGGAACTACTCTCAACCAAGCTGGTAAATGCCTTTTGGTGAAGACTACCCTTCAGAACCTTCCTAGATATGCCTTGAGTCTCTATAGGATTCTACTCAAACATGCTGAGATAATGGAAAAGATCCAAAGAGAATTTCCTCTAGTTTGTATGTGATCTAGGAGGATCTTCAGGACCTGAAATTGAAGTGTTCTAGTTTCTCTCAGAAGCAATGCCATTGCGTAGAGCACAGAATTCTGAATTCGGTGCAACTTGAATGGGTGAAAAAGGAGTCCGTACACTTAAGTTACAGCCAGTCAAAGTTGGGTTAACCTCAGGTACAGAGGCCATCGGAAAGGTGAAAATTCAAACTCCCCAAAACCGGTCAACAATGGATTTCAAATTGAAGAGCTCTCCGAGAGCTTTCTAATGACGGTCGTTTCATTGAAAACGGAGTCCAGATGTGGAAGATATCATCATTTGAAGTTACGGAAAAAAAGAGGAAAATGATGACGTCAGCATTGTGATGTGACACTAGCATGGCGGATGGTGCAATGTATTTCACTAAAATACTTGTCCGGATTTGAACCTCTAACCTACGGGCTCCAAGACACGACTGGTGGCCATTGAGCCACCGCTTGAATTTGAAATTGAATAGGTAGACTTTATATTTAATGTTTATTGCGCCAAAAATGGCTTTTAAAGAGCGGCCGGCGGGATTGGAACCACCGACCAGCGGCTTGTTTAAGATAGTCATAGCCGTTGCGCTATATTTAGCATCCTTATCAAATCTACCAACCAACCTATTAAAAATAGGTTTGGTTAGGATTTCGACCCGTAAATTTGGATCAAGGCCAAATTTATAAAAGGCCAAAGGCAGTAATACGAAATCCAATTCATTAATAGGCCCTATATTTAAAAAAATGGTTATAGCCTAATTTTGACACATTTTGTTGTATAAAAAGGGGATTGTAGGCCATTGTTATGGGGGAATGTAGAGGAGAAAGTGAGAGTTTCTCTTATGAGAAGAATTCTTGTAGGGGATGAATTATGATGTAATAATGCTCGATCTTTGTAGTAAAGCCTTTTAGGAAAAGTTTTTTCTTGCTCTTTTAGAAACCAAACTTGTGGCTTTGAGAGCTTGTATGCAAGGTGGTTCGAGTAAGAATTTTGTATGATGACTTTGTGAATGGACTACAAGATGTTGTTATAAAATTTTGGAGCATTATTAATTAATCGGTCACTCAATTGAGATAGACCCGGATACGTAGTCCGTTCAGCCGGACGAACTCCGAGATCAAACCGGTTCTCTCTCTCTTTCTCTATTTCATGTGCTTTAATGTGCTATTTAAGTTTTAATTAACTTTCATTTATACATTGCACTAGCACATCAGGGGTTTCCAGAATAATCAGTTCTCTGTAATTACCTTCCATCTGCTTTATGTCATTTCTTAATGTTTAATGTATTTTCAGTTAAACATTAGGCATTAAGCTTTTGTACATTTATTTTGCAATTTATCACTTAGTATAACATTGCCTTGGTCCTAAACCAATCAAGTTTGGTATCAGAGCCCAGTTTGGCAGATTGTATATGAGTGATTGCAGGTGTATGTATAATGACATCAGAAAGAGAGGAAGTAACTCCAGCTATGATGGTAAGTATTCACTCCATCACAGAGAAAGTGGAACTACTCATCCAAGACCGTTGATAAGAAGATGATCGAATCCAAGAATTGGAGGAGGCCAATCATCAACTTCAACTGGAGAATGCAAATCTCTGAAGGCTTCTAGAAGAAGCTAATCGTGAGAAGCAAAGCTTGCATGAGATGTTTTGAAGGGAAAGCATTGGAAAGAGTCCTCTTCATTCGGAGAGTGTGGGCATGTATGCACCAAGCCCACGAGTAGAAGGAAGTTCCTCATACTCTGCACTCACTCCCCTTGGAAGTTCATCATACTCTCCACTCACCCCTCCTAGAAGTATGTCTGCTTCATCAGTTGTGAAGTCTTTGCTGAAGCAAGGATTCCCTTATGGCCATGGCACATGGGCTAATTTTGGATAAAAGGAGAATGCCAACCACTGTGCTTTTTGCAAACAACTGAAGTACTTGAGACAGTTTCAAGCTCCTACCAACCATAGTGGTTGGATAGAAGCATCTTCTGCATCAGAACAGAAGCAGGAACCTGAACATCACTCCATTGGAAGCTTTGAGAAGCATACGAAGGGCATCGGTGGGAAGCTAATGTCCAAGATGGGATACAAGGGCAAAGGCCTGGGCATTCAGGAACAAGGCATGACCCATCCTCTTGAGGCAAAGCAGAGGCCTTGAAAGCTAGGATTGGGATTTAGAGAAATTGACAAGAACTCTGAAGCCTTGTCGAAGACAAATTCTCTGGACCATGTAGAGGCTGAGTCTTCTATGAAGAAGAAGGTCAAGTCACATGGTAAAATCCAAAATTTTTGTAGCCATTGCCAGATAAGTGGCCATTGGGTAGAAAAGTGTTGGAAGTTGCACCCAGAACTTTGACACTTCCCTAAGTTCATTGCAGAATTCAATCAGCCCAGAGCAGGCAGGGAAGGGATCAAGGTGGTACCCGAAACCACCAAGCGAGAGACTAGGGCATAGGTAGCACCAGTAATCTCTACCACTCCTGAAGCAATCCTTGGGGAAGCGCAATAGAGGAGTGAGAAATCCTAGAAGGGAAGTTCTATTGAACAACTCCAAAAGAGTTGGGAACAGTTTTATGCAAACTAGCAATATCAGCTTTTTGAGTATTACCTTTTTAGGGTAATGTTGATAGTAAGCTAGTATGTTTTTGAGTATATTACTCTAAATAAAATTGTATGTAATGAAGTTTTATAGTCCTAGGGTTGAGATATTTGTTCGGCTATTGAAAGCCATATCTCTTGTAATCTAGATAGGAGGATACTTTGAACTTCTTATTACATAATTTGTTTGGTGCGAGGCTCTTCAGAAGAAGCACCTGTTACGGCTATTGTGACCCCGAGTTGCAGAGAATGGATAGCTAATGCCTTTAAAGTTCTTTGCTTTACGATTCGATCAAAGATGGTCAGTTGGTGACCAATGTTCCTTCAGGTCTTTACCACGACCTTGATGCATATGCAACCATTTGGAGCTTTATGGTGACACCTTTAGTCAGCTTTTTCGAAGTACAAAGGTGAAGGAATGTTTCAAGCTGAGGCTTTGTTACCATCACTCGTGCAATCTGCAAGAAGGAGCATCAAAGTGACTAGGCTGGAATGCAAACGTGAGCTACCATCGTGAGAAGCATTGAGTGATAGGTTTATCATGCTCAATTTTTCTTCTTACTTTATGGTTTGTCAAGTTTCATTTGTACTACATTCCTTTTCTTCAGAAGTCCTAGTGTGACTCAAGTACGAGTCAAATGTAAGCATTACAGTGAACGCTTCAAAGGTGGCAACAGAACTGAGATTTGTAACCAGGGAGCTTAAAGTTCTACTGTATATGATTTTGGTAGACCAAAAGAATTTTTAGTGCAAAGCTTTAGTTGAAGAGCACTTTTCAGTTAGAGTTGTTGAGAATGGTCAACAGTGACCTTGTTTGTTCTCAGCTTGAAGACTCAGTTGAGGAAATTTGTTGAAGTTCTTGAAGGATGTTATCAATGACCTCATTGTTTCAGATGAACGTGACCTGAGTTGTATGGTGGAGCCTTGAATTAGCTATTCTGACATACAAAGGTGAAGGAATATTTTAGGTTGAGGCGCAGATACCATGCTCGAGTAGTTGGAGGAGCAATAGAAGCATGTCCAAAGATGGCAAGAGATGCAGAATGTGAACTACCTATGAGAAGCACTGGGGGATAGGTCTATCATACTCAATTTTTACTTCTTTCTTTAGGTATTTTAAGTTCCATTTTTGAACTGCATCATGAGTAGTTGTGACTTCCTGCATTGTTGAAGTGTAAGGCCACACCAGGCAGATGCGACAGTGTGTCTGAGAGATTCAGATTGTGGCGAGTGGCAAGACGTTGAATGCGAGATGTTTTGAAGGAACTATACACTTTTGGAGGACCAAAAGTTCTTCAGTGGGGAGGTTTGATCCAGGAGGATCTTCAGGACCTGAAATTGAAGTGTTCTAGTTTCTCTTAGAAGCAATGCCATTGCGTAGAGCACAGAATTTTGAATTCGGTGCAACTTGAACGGGTGAAAAAGGAGTCCGTACACTTAATTTATAGCCAGTCAAAGTTGGGTCAACCTCAGGTATAGAGGCCATTAGAAAGGTGAAAATCCAAACTCCTCAAAACTGGTCAACAATGGATTTCAAATTGAAGAGCTCTCCGAGAGCTTTCTAATGACGGTCATTTCATTGAAAACAGAGTCCAGATGTGGAAGATATCATCATTTGAAGTTACAAAAAAAAGAGGGAAATGATGATGTCAGCATTGTGATGTGACACCTGCATGGCGGATGGTGCAATGTATTTCACTAAAATACTTGTCCGGATTTGAACCTCTAACCTACGGGCTCCAAGACACGACTGGTGGCCATTGAGCCACCGCTTGAATTTGAAATTGAATAGGTAGACTTTATATTTAATGTTTATTGCGCCAAAAATGGCTTTTAAAGAGCGGCCGGCGGGATTGGAACCACCGACCAGCGGCTTGTTTAAGATAGTCATAGCCGTTGCGCTATATTTAGCATCCTTATCAAATCTACCAACCAACCTATTAAAAATAGGTTTGGTTAGGATTTCGACCCGTAAATTTGGATCAAGGCCAAATTTATAAAAGGCCAAAGGCAGTAATACGAAATCCAATTCATTAATAGGCCCTATATTTAAAAAAATGGTTATAGCCTAATTTTGACACATTTTGTTGTATAAAAAGGGGATTGTAGGCCATTGTTATGGGGGAATGTAGAGGAGAAAGTGAGAGTTTCTCTTATGAGAAGAATTCTTGTAGGGGATGAATTATGATGTAATAATGCTCGATCTTTGTAGTAAAGCCTTTTAGGAAAAGTCTTTTCTTGCTCTTTTAGAAACCAAACTTGTGGCTTTGAGAGATTGTATGCAAGGTGGTTCGAGTAAGAATTTTGTATGACGACTTTGTGGATGGACTACAAGATGTTGTAATCAACTTTTGGAGCATTATTAATTAATTGGTCACTCAATTGAGATAGACTCGAAGACGTAGTCCGTTCAGCCGGACGAACTCCGAGATCAAACCGGTTCTCTCTCTCTTTCTCTATTTCATGTGCTTTAATGTGCTATTTAAGTTTTAATTAACTTTCATTTATACATTGCACTAGCACATCAGGGGTTTCCAAAATAATCAGTTCTCTGTAATTACCTTCCATCTGCTTTATGTCATTTCTTAATGTTTAATGTATTTTCAGTTAAACATTAGGCATTAAGCTTTTGTACATTTATTTTGCAATTTATCACTTAGTATAACATTGCCTTGGTCCTAAACCGATCAGTATGCAAGGACATAAGAGATACCCTCTTGTGGCTTGGGATAATGTTTTCCTCCCCAAGTCTTATGGGGGACTAGGAATTAGAAAACTAAAGCATCTCAATAGTGCCCTCCAAGCTAAGAAAGTTTGGTATATATTCCGCAACACTAGAGAATGGAGAGATATTCTGGTAGATAAATATTTAAGAAGACCCTCTCTTAGGCATCTTCTTTATGAATCTGATATCCTGATTGGCTCAGTTATATGGAATGGGATTTTAAAGGCAAGAACCCTAGCAAAGGCCAAGGCTAAATGGAAAGTGGGAAATGGAGAGAACATCCTCTTCTAGCAAGATAATTGGCTCATTCAAGGTCCTCTCATTAATAACCCCATCTATGATAATTGGGCTATCACTTGTATAAGGATGTTTGGATCAAAAGTAAGTGACTATGGAATGGACCAAGGATGGAGAGACATGTCCTTGATATCAAATGACTTAAAGCCAATAATGGTGACACTAAATTCTCTCATTTTGAACAATAATAAGGATGAATTGATTTGGGAGGGCAATACCAGTGGCTCCTACTCAGTAGCTTTAGGGTATGGATTCATTTGGGACTTGAAGGAGGAACCTCCTTGGGCTAAGGCTTGGCTACCCAACCTAACCCCTAAAATCAACATTTTCTTCTGGCTATTACTTTAAGATAGAATTCTCACACTAGATACTTTGGCTAAAAGAGGTCAGTACATTCCTAACAGATGCATTCTTTGCAAGCATCAATTAGAGATGGTCAACCACATCTCCATTCATTGTCCTTATTCAATGGAGGTCTAGGAAAATATCACAAAGAAATACGGTGTGTGTTGGTGCAAGCCAGGGAATATCCTAGACTTCTTTTGCTAGTGGAACAACATGTTTAAAGGGACAAATCTACAAACCATAACTATGTGGACTTTGCCCCATTATTGCTAGGGAGTATGGAAAGAGAGAAAAAACCATATCTTTAGAGATAGAGAGGTACTTTTAGATAGAATTAATGTATACTTGAGAGAAAATTTTCTTATAAGGAAGGGTGGTCTTCCTAATGAAGAGGGTATGCATAAAGGCAGAGAAAAGGAAAAGAGAATGAAAAGACTGCGGGTCAAGTGGAAACTCCCTTCTGAAGGATGACATAAAGCCAACTTTGATGGAGTGGCTAAAGGAAACCCTAGACATGTTGGATTTGGGGGAGTCATCAAAAATAGCCATGGGGTTGAAATTGTAGCTTTCTCCTATCCTTTGGGCAACCAGATGAATTACTATGCTAAAGCCAATGCTTCTTTCCACATTACCAAACTAGTGCTGGAAGTGGGAGTCAAGAATCTATGGTTGGAGGGAGATTCAAACAATATAATTAGATGCATAATGGGTGTCCTCCCTCCCACTTGGACCATTGTTAATATAGTCGAAGACATTGGCACTTACCCTTGGAAAATTTGACAATGTATATGTTAGTAACGAGTATAGGGAATCCAACTCAGTGGCTAACTAGTTTGCCAATGAGGTAATCAAGTATGATGTGACAAGAATATGGGCCATTGGTGGGAATATTCCATTAGCCACAAAAGATTTAATTGCCTAGGAAAGGATTTGGGGAGGTATAGGTGATATCATATAGAAATATTTTTGATATCACCATTAAATTATGGAAAGTAATGTAAATATGTGCGAAGGCAAAAGAATTAATGGAAAGTATGGGGTGAACTGGCTGATGACACATCTAGTGTCTAACCACCACATTTTATGGGCTGCTTATTTTCTTTACTAGTATTTGTGTTCAAAGAAAACATGACCTTGAATAGAGTAGATAAAGGAGAACTAGTTTTATGAGACAAGAAAAGTATTCAGGGCATCAAGATGGTGGGATAATGGAGCAGAAGGGAACTAGTTGGAGAGGCAAAGAAATGGAAACAAAGAACCAAGGTCTGGGAGAAACTCAAAAAGGGAGGCATAGGTCTGGAAGAATCTCAACAAGGAAGGCATTGCTAACTACATTGCCAAGCTTCATGGGTATGATTAAGTGGTTATTAATCTAATGGTCAATTCTTGGAAGGATGGTAGGGTTAAGATTGATGGGGTTTTGTACCATGTTGATGTGGGGATTATTTCCCATGTAATTGAAATTTTGGTTGAGGGTTTGGAATTTTATAGAGACAAGAAATTTTATGCAAACGTAGTAAAGGACTTTTCCAAAAACATGGAAGACAAGAAGGAGATGATGAAAGTTGAGACCTATTATGAGATGGAATCGATTAAGAAGCTCTAGAGGTATGTGTTGCGGGCCATCATTGAGTTTATTTCCCTACATATAAGGTTTGATAGGGTTAGAACTCACCACTTTGTGCTACTTAATCATTTCTGTTATGGTGCTCTAGTTTCATTTCCTTTTTACCTTTTTTCTTAGATATGAACAAGAATATTTTGTGGTATAAGAAGAAATCTAGTGCTAACCCTACCCTACATGAGGGTCTTCTTCTTCTTCTTCTCTTTGAATATTTCAAGGCCCAATCCAGGAGCAAACCCTTGCATCCTACTGTGGCTACTTCTGAGGAGACTTGGAGCTCCAATTTCTCTTCAAATATGAAAGCAAATGCAAGTGTTAGTTTAGAGGAGGAGGAAGCTCATCAATCTTTGGGGAAGAAGACCAAGGGGAGAGCCAAGGGTGTGTTGAATCTAAGACTAGTTTTGATTATTTAGTGTCAACATGCTTAAGATGTTTACTAAGTTGATGCTGAGCTAGTAACACATGCCAAGTAAAATATGTATAGGTGCCGAGTAAATAGTTGATGTCAAGTAAGTTCAAGTGCTAAGCTAGATAGAACTATGATAGGTTCCAAGTGAAGTTCAAGTGCTAAGTAAAGTATAGGTGCCAAGTCACTATAGAAGCTGAGTGGAACAAAATTTCTATAAGAGTTGAGTGAGCCAATTTTTCTATATGAGCTGAGCATCAAAAAATAGTATGAGCTGAGTAACACAAAATCAATATACAAGTTTGTGTCTTCAAAAAATCAGATGTAAACCATTTTTTGAGCTGACATAGAAGAATCTTGAAGGATATTATATATAAGAATAAATCTTTTACATTACCTATGCAATCAACATGCAACCAATAAGAAAAATGGAGAAGGCATGCAACCAATAAGAAAAGTGCATGAATTGAGTAGGAAATGAAGAATGAATATGGATCGTAGATTCATACCTAACCCTAAGTCTTTGAAATCTTTAAAAGGAGGATGAAACCCCATTGCATGCATAGATAAATGTGTTGGAATTATATTGTATTTGTCATTAGTGACAAAATTTACTCAATTCTAAATGATTACTGAGTTCATCACTCAGTCTACAATGTATATTGAGCATTCAATGGTTACCTTGTAGATTCATCACTGAAGCACTTCATACCAAGCATTCATGAAGCTACTGAGTGGGTGTGCAACCCAATAGTATCTATCAAGCATACAATGTTTACCGAGCTTCATAGTGTTTACTGAGTGATGGAAGCACAATGTTTATCGAGTAATGAAAGTGTAGTGTTTACCGAGTGAAATCAAGGTAAACAAAGGATTTAGTTTTTATCGAGTGACACTACATCTACCGAGTCACCAGTGGTTACTCAGTTTAGAACTACGTCGAGTGATTATTATGGGCTGAGCCTTCACTTCTACTGAGTGCATGACAATTCTAAGTAATGCAGTGGATGCTGAGTATCAGAAGGTCACCAAGTTAGTTCAATGAACTTGAGTTATTTACTACTGGGCCGACTCAGTAATGTTTTGTTCACTTATGTTTTAGTTGACCTTGCAATTGTAATTATTGGAATGGTATTTATGTAATGTATTATATCATTTACAATATATGCATGAGAGTATCAAGAGAGACATGTAATGTTTTGAGAAGTGTAAATGCGAATCAGCAGAAGAGCAGAATATTCAGCAAGGTCTACAAGGAGCAGTAAAGATTCATCAGTCATGAGAGGTGATCTATATTTCAAGGATCTAATCAAAAATAAAGTTTGTATGTAGATCCACTATTTCATTCTAATAGGTGAATCAATTTTGTAAATATTTTAACAAGGTAGACTTAATAGTCTTTGTATAAATCTCCTAACAGAGTGCATACTTTAGTGTATGTTTGTAAAATCCTTGAACAAGGAAGTATGCTTGTAAAATCATCTAACAAGGTGGACCTAGTAGTCCTTTGTGCTCCTAATAGTGCATATCACCAGAAGTGGTCACTGTAAGCCTTAATAGGCCAACCTCATACTGCAATAACGAAGTTTAGTGGGTATCATCCCCACCCCAATTTTACTTTCTATTTGGAAGGTTTCTAGGTTACCAAATCACTGTGTACATGTGTTATGAATGTTTGATTTCTCATATATGCAGTAGATTAGATGAATGAATGGTGAATAGTATTGTTTAAAGTTTTTAGGTTACTGATTCACCCCTCCCTTCTCAGTAACCTATCATATCTTAAATATTTTCAACAATTGGTATCAGAGCTTTTATGGTTCTCAGGATAAAAGTTTGATAGCTTGAGCAAAGATCAAGGACAATGGAGATGTTTAGGCTTGAAAAAGCTATTGAAAATGAAAAGCTAGATTTGGAAATGGCCATGGCTCAACTAAAAGAAGCAAAGGAGCATCTTTCTCAATCCTTGAAGAGAAGGAAGGAACTTGCAAGACAAATGAATGACCATCGGTATGTTGAAGAAAATATTGAAGACCTTTTACCATCAAGTGATTCAAATGAAGCTAATGAGGCAATCAAGGAACTCCTAGCAAAGAATGGCTCTTTGCAGGAAGAACTAAGAAAGCTTAAAGGAGAACAAGAAATTCAATCAATCAGGCTATGTGAAGTTTTGGAACGAAGAAACAAGGCAAATGAAGACTTAGAGACAAGAAATAATCAATCCCTTCAGCATGAAGATCTTGTAGATCAACTATCTAATGCAAATGAAGAAATTATGAACCTGAGATTTGAAAATGAAAGCCTAAGGAATGATTTAATCACTAAAAAACAAATCAATGAAAGCTTAAAAAGTGACTTGAGATCTGAAAGATAAATCAATGAAAGTTTGGAAAATGACTTGATCACTGAAAAGAAAATCAATGAGAGAATGATGAAATCTCAAGCAGACATGACTCAATTAAATCAACAAAGTGAGCAGAATCTTCATAGGCAAAAAGGTAAAGCTGGACTTGGTTATAAGGAAGAAGGTGAAACCTCCAGAAAAGGTGTCCAAAGGAATCAAAGACCTACTTGCAATCACTGTGGTAAGTTAGGTCATACATCAAACAAATGTTGGAGTAATGGAAAAGGAAAATTCAATCTTAAATGCTATAATTGCAGTCAACATGGTCATAAAGCTAATGAATGCAAGGAGAAATAAAAATTTGAAGGAAATTGTCACAAATGCAAGAAGCATGGTCACAAGGCATTCCAATGCAAATCCAAATCATTCAATTCAGCTGAACAACTTGTTGAAGCAATATTTGGATGGGATTACAATACCTGGTGCAGATGTCATTATTGTGGAGAATATGGACACATTGGCAAAGACTGCTTAAGGTATCACTTGAGGAAAAGAGATACAACAGTAAGATGTTATACATGCACTAAACTTGGTCATATAGCTAAGAATTGCATGAATAAAGGAAGAGTTAAAGATGAAAAGAAAGCTAAAGCTAATAACATTCAGAAGTAGATGAGGCAATAGTGGATTCCTAAATCTATCGAGCAAAACTATTCAAATGATGGTAATGTCACTCAAAAAGTGGGTGACTCTACCATCTCCAGTTAGATCCATAAACAAGGATATGGAATTGCATCTTCTAGTAATATCTCAAGTAGTTCCAAAATAAAAGAAAGCAAAATGATCAAATAAGTATTCCAGATACACAAGGATCAAAGAAAGCATATCTTTCGCCAAGTTGCATCTACCGAGGAAAGTCGATTGAAGACCTTACTGAGCTAGGCCAGGAGTAAACAAAAGTTTTGTTCGATCACTAAATTGTAATCTTCTACCGAGCAAGTGAATGATAGCCTATCAAGCACCATGTCATCTTAGCTACCTTCATACCAAGCATTTATGGAAAAAAATTTGTCAAAAGGGCAGAATTTGATTTCTTTTTTCACCACGATTATAGAGCTGAGAAATCTCCAGCAATTCCAAAGCAAATTCCAAGTGATTTCAAGCAATTTTCAAGTGGAGAATTTATTTAGAATTTTCTTACACCTACCAAGCAATAATGGCATCTAGGAGTAGCACTAGCACCAAGGCAAAAAGAGGTTCAAAAAATGTAGATTGAGGAATTGGTACTCAATAAGATGGGAAAATGGAAATACTCCCCAAACCAACTTGCCTCCCAAATCTCCAAAGAGCTGTTGGAGAGATTGCAACCAAGATGGGAGTTAGCCACCCAAATGGTCAAAGACATATATGAGCAATCCCTGAAGAATCTTCTACCAAGTCTCACTGAAGCAGAAATAAAGGCAGCAATGAAAACAATGAAGGTAAAATGATGATTAGATTTCACACATGTTTGATTTTAATTAAGGACATTGAACATGTTGTAAGAGATGCAACAAACATGTGGAAGAACATCTATCATTTGCAAAAGCCCAGTAATGATCCTATTGAAATCAAGGATGATGACAGTAGTGACAACGATTATTTTGATAGCACTCCATCCATCATAGTTACTCTAGCAGAGCTGCGTGCACTAATGGAAGAGAAAGAGGAAGAAGACAAGGAGGAAGAAGCACATGAGGAAGAAAAAGATGAAGAAGATCCAATTAAAATTGCAGCAAAAGTTATTGCTTCCCTTCCCCACTCTCCACCAAAGATTGTTACATCTACTTTGGAGATAGCTTCTACAAGTGAGATTGTGAGCACAACAGTCACATCTATTGCTCAATCTTCACCAGCTAGCTCCTAGCTCCAGGTATCTAAAAATGAAGTGCCAAGTACTTTATCTATAGAGCTGTCTATCACCTCTTCATCCACCAAGTCAGCCTCCTTAGCTCCTTCATCAACAATGAGTGTACCAGTAAGTTCCACAATTTTGTTTTCATCAATTCCAGTAAGTTCTATAATTTTGTTTCCATCAGCATCATTTGTATCCACTTTGACTCCAATCAGTTCAGATACTACTATGGGTACTCTACCGAGTGTGATACCATTTTTGGGAAGTGTTTCAATTTTTGATCCGATTAGCACTTCTTTTGGCATTCAATCCTCAAGTCTTATCCCAATTTTCACTGCTAGCCCTTCTATCTCCACTATTGTGTCTGTTCCTAAGGTCAAACTAGTAATCACAAAAGTCAAACAAAAGCATACATTAAAACTTTTGACCACTGGAAAGGAAATTGGAGAAGACATTGACTTAGACATAGAAATAGTGATTCCTAAGATTGACTATGACACTGCTACCATTGAAGAAATGAGGTTAGCTAGTCAACTCATAGAGATGAAAGCTACATAGAAAAAATTAAGATCAGAAAGGGATAGGAAATATAGAATAATTGAGAATGCCAAGGATATAATTATAGATGCTATAGGTGTTGAAGTAGATTCTACTCAACACATTTTGATTTAGTTAGAAGAAGCAGTACACAAATTTAATGAAGATTCTTCTAGACAAGAGAAACTTATTGAGAAAGTTGAAAGAAAATTTGATAATAAAGTGCTAGAGCATATTGCTCAAAAGATAGTAATCAAGCAAGTTGAATTGTCAACATTTTTGAGAAATTTTGAAAATTCTTTTAATAATGCAACATCACTTTTTGCCAAACTTTGTGATGTTTCTAGTTTTACTAAAGAAATAAAGGATAAGCTAAATAAGATTGACATTGATATGCAATCAAGTGCACCCAAGTTAAAGGTGGAATCCTCCTCCACAACCTCCCATCACACCAAAATCAGATATTTGGCAGATGTACAGGCAAAACTATTGAGAGAGGAAGCAAGAATTTGGTCTACACTCATAGACATCCAACACATGATCCTTCCTACCATGGACACAATGCAAAAACATATTACTCATTGCAAAACATTGGTCCAAGATTAGAACTTCTCAGTGGCTGATCACTTGATCCAATCATCAGCAAAAGTTCAAATTTCTCTCTCTACCTATCAAAATTTGTAGCAGACTTGGGATAATACTCTTGCCACCATCCTTAAGGTACATCAAGAATTTCTATCTCACTTTGGTGTAGTCATATAAACTATATATATGTAATCCTTTGGCATTATTGTCAAAAAGGGGGAGAGATTCATCATAATAGGTGAGGAGAGTTATCACTATAAGTGATAGGGGGAGTTAGCACTAAATAGAGTTAACATGTGTACATAAGTATCTTTGTATATACAACATCAAGAAGATATATATAGAAATGTTTATGTAGCAGTTCTACAAAGAACCAAAATTCATTGAGTCATGTAATGTACATATGTTTTGGCTTATAAGTGTTTTGTCACTAATGCCAAAGGGGGAGATTGTTGGCATTATATTTTATTTTTCATTAGTGACAACACTTACTCGATTCTAAATGATTGCCGAGTTTATCACTCAGTCTACAATGTATACCAAACATTCAATGGTTACCTTGTAGATTCATCACTCAAGAAGTTCATAACAAGCATTCATGAAGCTATTGAGTGGGTGTGCAACCCAATAGTATCTACTGAGCATACAATGTTCACCAAGCTTCATGGTGTTCACTGAGTGATGGAAGCACAATGTTTACTGAGTAATGAAAGTCTAGTGTTTACCGAGTGAAATTAAGGTAAAAAAAAGATTTAGTTTTTACCGAGTGACACTACATCTACCGAGTCACCTGTGGTTATCGAGTTCAAAACTATGTCGAGTGATTAGTATGGACCCAGCCTTAACTTCTACCGAGTGCATGACAATGCCAAGTAATGTAGTGGATGCCAAGTATTAGAAGGTCATCGAGTCAGTTCAGTGAACCCGAGTTATTTACTACTAGGCTGACTCAATAATGTTTTGTTCACTTGTGTTTTAGCCAACCTTGCAATTGTAATTATTGGAATGGTATATATGTAATGTATTATATCATTTACAATATATGCATGAGAGTATCAAGAGAGACATGTAATTTTTTGAGAAGTGTAAATGCGAATCAACAGAAGAGCAGAATATTCAGCAAGGTCTACAAGGAGCAATAAAGATTCATCAGTCACAAGAGGTGATCTATATTTCAAGGATCTAATCAAAAATCAAGTTTGTAAGTAGATCCACTATTTCATTCTAACAGGTGAATCAGTTTTGTAAATCCTTTAATAGGGTAGACTTAATAGTCTTTGTATAAATCTCCTAACAGAGTGCATACTTTAGTGTATGTTTGTAAAATCCTCTAACAAGGTGGACCTAGCAGTCCTTTGTGCTCCTAATAGGGTAGATCACTAGAAGTGGTCAATGTAAGCCTTAACAGGCCAACCTCATACTGTAGTAACAAATTTTTTTGGGTATCATCCCCACCCCAATTTTACTTCCTATTTGGAAGGTTTCTGGGTTACCAAATTACTGTGTACATGTATTATGGATGTTTGATTTCTCATATATGCAATAGATTAGATGAATGAATGGTGAATAGTATTGTTTAAAGTTTTGAGGTTACTGATTCACCCCTCCCCTCTCAGTAACCTATCATATCTTAAATATTTCCAACAAAATGAAGTGTATGGGTGAACTATAGCAAAATTCAAAGGGAAGTATGAAAAGACTTAGAGGAACAAAGCAACATTGCAGTATTCAGTTGATCAAGAAAAGAGTATCAGAATATTGAAGAGTGACATATCAAATCAAGCAAGGATTAGGTTAGTTAGAGCAGAACAAGGATCTAGAATCAACAATTGGAGATTGCAAAGCTATCAGGTCAAAGACTTTCTAATACTCTCTAGCAATTGTATTAGATAATGGAAATCCTACAGACTTCGGTTGGCCTAGCAACCATTTTAAAATCCTTTAACAAGGTGGCATTCCAAGTGAATGCACAAAAGTCCTTTAACCAGACCTACTTTTAGTAGGGTAGTGAAATCCTTTAACTAGGTCACTTTTGATAGAGTGTAAAGTCTTTAGCAGGACAAACCTTTCACAGGGTAGATCATTGGAAGTGGTCAAACATTGTAACCTTGAATAGTTACACATTGCTACAGTGATATTTTGTGGGTTTCATCCCCACCCCAATTTTACCTTCTCATTTTGGAGGGTTTCTATGTTACCAAATTTGTGTGTTGTCTATTTTCATGCATGTCTTTACTTTCATGTTCATTTGATAGATTGGATGCATGTGAATGGTTTTAGATAAGGAAATTAAAAAGGGTTAAAGTTAGACACTTCTGATTCATCCCCCATCCTCTCAAAAGTAAATCTTCCTACATGTTAATTCCAACAATTGGTATTAGAGCCTAGTTCTTACAAGAAGAAGCCTTATAGCTTGGAGAGAAGATCTGGAAATGGAAGTCTGAAAACTTGGGAAGATCATAGAGAATTAGGCAATTGACATACAACTTGCTTTACATGCTGTGGAAGAAGCTAGAGGAGAACTGAAAAAATCCTTAAAAAGAAGAAAATAGATTGCCATAGCTGAGAATGACACATAGTACAAGGAGATTGACACCTCAAATATGTTTTCAAATGGAGATTCCAAAGAGATTGATGTAGAAATACTAGACCTAATGGAGAAGAATAGAGCTCAAGTAGAAGAAATTAGAATACTCAAGTTTGAACAAGAATGACAAGCTATGATGCTTTGTGAAGTAACTGAATAGAAGAAAAGAGCCATTGAAGAAAAAGCCATGATAGAAGATGACTAGAGAAATCTTACCAATAGACTGGAGGAAAAGACAATTGAGTTTGAAAGAATTTCCAACATGCAACTAGACACCTTAAGTCAGATGAATGAACATCATGAGTTGAATATGAAGGACATTGAGATCTCTACACTAAAGATGCAAAATGAACAACTACAAAATGATCTGATAAGAGAAAAGGAGATTGTAGAAAACTTCAAAAAACACAATGAGGCAATCAAATACTTTGAGTAGCTACTAAAATCACCAAGGTCCAGTAATGATACTTTAGGACTAGGATACATCAGCACTGAACAAGGAGAGTCCTCCAATATTGTAGAAGAAAGGAGTAACAAAGGTAAGAAAAATAAATCTACTTGTCATTTATATGGTAAAAATGGACATACTTCTAATGTATGAAGGAGAAAGAATTCCCATAAACATGATACGCCTAAGAGTGCAAGTTATTGTCACAAGTGCAAAAAGCAAGGACATCATGCACATAACTACATGACTATGATGATTAGTAAACCTAAATTTGAAGGTCACTACTACAATTGCAAGAAGTATGGACATAGAGCTTTTGAGTTCAAATCAAAGCCTAAGTGGACACCTAATCAACTTATAAAGCGAAATAACCATGGTCATCACTACAATTGGGAGTACAACACCAGGTACAACTGTCATTACTGTCAAGAATATGGACACGTTCTTGAAAATTGCATAAGGACACTTTCAGAGGAAACTACAACAGATGGTTAAGTCAAACCACATGTTTTAGTTGCTTGAAGACTAGTCATATCAGCAAGAATTTCCCAACAAAGTCAAAGGCATCCAAGTCAAAAGCCAACAAAGGAAATGAGAAGGTAGATGTTGAACATATCAAGGGAGAAATGAATAAGACATGGAAGAAGAAAGATGAGTGTACCTCATCAAATGCAGGGATCACTTCACCTAATAGGTCAAGTGGTCACACTTCATCAAACTAAGTAGATAGAAGGCATGAGGGACTGATTTACAAAGTTTCATCATGCATTAGTCCCAGAAAAGATAGTACTAAAAATAAGAGATCAGCATAATTAGAGATGCAAAGTTAAAATTCAAAGTTTTCACCAGTATTGCTAAGTCATCCTTAAATGTTGAGCGAATGTTAGTATATGCCAAGCTGCTAGTAGGAGCCAAGTGATAGGTTATAGCTAAGTTGGAAATGGAAGATGAGTGAAGAGGAAATCTAGTTGGAGCTAAGTAATGGAAAGTCAATGGAAGCTGAGTTATGCTGAAATCCTTAAGGAGCCGAGTGTATAGTTGTATATGCACTAAGAATTTAATGTTATGTTTTAAAGAGTATAAGGTCAATTTTAAAATGATTTCTCATCATTCGAATGGAGAACAAGAATGAGAAGAGAACAGAAGTAATTGATGAATAGCAATTAAAGCTTTTGTATAGATTTCAACAAAGATTAAGCATCATTTTCATCAATCTAAAGTATTCCTAAAGTGTCAAGTTGCGTAGTTATAAAGTTTAATATCTTTTGAAACCCTAGATTTGCAATATGGCTTCCAGTTCTAAAAACCCTAAGGAAAAGGAAGGTTTTAAGGTTCAGTTAGTTAGCAATTAGGTTAAACAACCAAA
This sequence comes from Cupressus sempervirens, assembly GCA_028749045.1. Lineage (NCBI taxonomy): Eukaryota > Viridiplantae > Streptophyta > Pinopsida > Cupressales > Cupressaceae > Cupressus > Cupressus sempervirens. Next base: position 6,616,945 of record CM053790.1, on the reverse strand, counting down.
GTTTAGGTCAATTCCAGAAGTTGCATATAAGAATGACCCTGCCACCGCACTATCTATGATTCTGCCCAAAGTCATGATGGTGCAAGCTATTAGGAAATATTACAATTGCAAGGTAGGAGCAATAGGATACATGGAGATTCGTCAAGCATATGATAAACTATGTGAAAATGGAGTGTTAAAGGAAGAATTTCAAATAGTTGAAAGAAAGGGCTTAACCTGTGCCCTAGTTTTCCCCATAGTTTTTAAAATAGAATGGATAAGAATTGTCCTAACTAGAATACATAATGGTTATTTATGGTTAGAAGGAGGACCTATCAAGATAAAAAAGATAATTGTGTATAGGATTATAGGTTTTCCAACCCTAGATTGGTACAAGACCTTGCGAAGTGATTCTAAGGAAGCTATTGAAAAGAACACTAGGGAAAAATGGAACAAAAGGGGCATGAATATTGATACAATCATAGATCCCCTTCTGGACTTTACAGTAAGAATCATATCTCGCAAGTTTTATCAATCAAGTAGATTGAACAGTGTTCTGTGCATTGCTGTAGATGTGGCCTACAAAATTGTCAAGAAGGATCATACATATGATCTAGCAGAATTGCTATTACAATAGATCATGGAGAATCTAGGAGCAATAAGAAGATCAAAAGGTGCTCAGTGTAAGTTTGGATCAGTTTTGATCTGTATATTTTTCTTCCCTCTTTTGGAAAAGTAAATTGGAAATTAGATAAGTCAGCTATTACTCAAATCAATGAGTACATTGAGCAAATGGGAGACAACTTTGAATCCCTAATGACCAATTACATTGAGGATTTCAATAAATTCATGAAGCAAAGACTAAGAATACCAGTATCCCTAGTGGAACAACACATCAATTATATTTGCTTCTTAGTTGATATTGATTATACTTATATCCAAGCAACAATTCCAAGGACTAGATGGCTAAGACCATTAGGATATGAGCTAAACATTGATGAAGCATCAACAACAATCACAACATTGCTTACAAAGGAAATTGATAAGGATGCACCACATTTTGGAACATATGACATGGTGCAATCCAAAGTGGATATGGAGTTGAAGACTACCTCCACTTTAAAGAAGAAAGATAAGCTTGTAAAGAAGTTGAAAGCAAAGTTTGGAGAAGGCACACCAAAAGAAGAGGGCGCTGATGCCAAGGAAGAGGAAGATGATGATGATGATGATGAAGAGGAACATCAACCTCTTACATTGACACAAGGCTTAGATGAAGATGAAGAAAAAGAAGAAGGTGCTAAGGAAGAAGAAGCCAAGGAAGCACTAGCTCAAGCCGAGCCCAAGAAGAGAAAGGCCAATTTACTTAGCCTACAACTCAGCCTAAAGAAAAGAAGGTTACAAAATCAACCCAAGCCAATACGACTATACTAGTAACAAGAGCCACCACAAGAGCCTCAACTCAAAAGGCCAAGGAGAAAGACAAAGAAAAGAAGAAGGCCATTGAGCTGACTGATCCTATGCAGAAGAAACCAAAGAGAAAATATGTTGCACAACTATAGTCAGATGATGAGGAAAGGACATAATTTGAAGATATCAAACAATTTAGAGTGGTAAGACATGCTCCTAAGTCAAATATTGATAAAATTTGTGATAATGTTAGGAAGAATGCAATTTTTTTTGAATTGAAAAATATTAATTTTAATAAATTGAGTAGACAGGATTAGAATAAAATTGAAGAAGTTGTCAATAAATTGACAAGAATGTGGAAGTTGATAAATGGCTTGACAACTATCGAGGATGGAGAAGAAGATCCCTTTGAGGGACAAAACACTGAAAAGGATAAAGATGTAAATAAGGTTGAGGCTAGTAAGAAAGAGAAGGAAGATAAAATAGTGGAGGAGAAAATAGAAAAGGATGAAGGAGAAGAAGAGCTAGAAAAAGAGACAGTGGAGACACATGGTGAAGAGGAGCAACAAACTAAACAGAGTGTCCAAGACACTCAACTACCACCACCAAGTCCTCCACATACAACACCTACAGTTATAGTCATTGTAAAGGATGTTCCTGACACTTTTGCAGAACATCAACTCTTTAAGTGCAGAAGATCTCAAGAAGATCCTTCACCAATCAACACTACAAGCACAACTTTTCACAAACCTAGTATTGGTGAGTGTTGATGAGCTATAGAAAGTTGTAGCAATGATAACAAGGGAGAAGGAAAATATACAAGAAAAATCCTCACAACTTCCCATTGTTACAATAGAGCAACCTAAAGAGCAAGAGGTACAAGATATAACTGCTAAGGTTGATCCTACAAGAAAGGTGACAACTACTGTCGAGGAGCAACCAAAGGAACAAACAAGACAAGATGTTCCTACAACACAAACCCAGGGTGTGCCTCCTCAAATTGTCATCATTGATCAAGGTAGTAGAGGAGAGGAGAAAGAAGTAGAGAAAATCCCTAAGGAGCAAGAGGCAATAAAAAAGTTGGTAAACTTTCCTAGCGTAGGGACTCCTCAGAAGAAGCCAAGCATTGACGTAGTACCATTGCAAATATCAGTGCTAGGCTCGAGCAGTACCAAGGTTGCAAGGGTACTTCACTATGGAGACCCTACACTTGATGAAGAAATAGTCATACCAAGCTATGACTCAAGGATGTAATGAACTTGCATCAGATAAATGAAGTGCAAGAGGCACTAGAAAGGAGAAATAGGCAAGATATACTCATAAATGAGTATAGGTAGAAGCAAGCATTAGTGGAGATCAAAGACATATTTTTTGATGCTTTTAGCTTGCAAGTACCTAATGAAACTCAATCTATAATGGAGTAATTATCCAACATTGTGGACCAGGTACAGAATGAGGACCTTGAAACCAATGTCAAATTATTGGAATGGTTAGAGAAGAAATTTTAGATGAAAGTAAATGAAAAGATATCAAGTGAAATAGCACTATCATAGGTTGAATTGGGGAAAAAGATTGAAAAGTGAAAAATGTACTTGAGAATGTGTTCTCATTGTACAAAAAGTTGTGTGATTTATCATATTTCACATAGGAGACAAGCCAAAGAATAATGAGCTTGGAGCAAAATCTAAAGATTTCCAGCACTCAACTCTCAAAAGATCTAGCTCAAAGTGAGAAGCATTTTTCCCAAATGCTTCACACATAGAAAGAATTAACTGTGTTGATAGTAGAAGAGGCCAATATCAAGGCCAAACTGATGCAAATTTAGTCTTCCACAACCCCACACCTGGAAGTACTCCATAAAGAACAAGCCTATGCAAAAGGTGTTCTAAAGAAAGATTCTAATCTTTCTACTTTAGAAGGACTTGTTCATATTGCAGTAGAAACAACTATCTAGCATAAATCATTGGAAATTTCTTTGGATAATTGGGATGCTTCTCTCAAGATGATTATGGAGGTAAATAAAACATTTTTGGCAAAATATAGTCTTAATCCTTAGAACCCTTTGACATAAGCATAAAAAAGGGGGAGATATAGTTAAGGGGGAGAAACAATTAAGAGGGAGATATAATGTTTTGGGGGAGTTGTAAATAAGAATGGAAGGTAATACAGATACAAAGTATAGGGTACACAGATATAGAAACAAAGGCAAAGAGTATCATATACATCAACATTAGACACATACAACACAATAATTTTGGTTACAGGAATAGAAATGACACATTAGCTCAGGGGGAGTTACAAAACTTTTGAGGTATATATATATAGTTTTTATAGAATTTTGAGAAGTTTTGAAGTTTGTATAAATGCCAAATTGTATGCATATTTTACTTGAGGAGATTAGACTTTAATATACTGCAAAATTTTTTTGACACTCATGTCAAAGGGGGAGATTGTTGAATCTAAGACTTGTTTTTTCTATTTCGTGTCAACACACTTAAGATGTTTACTAAGTTCATGTTGAGTTAGCAACACATGCCAAGTAAAATATGTATAGGTGCTGAGTAAATAGTTGATGTCGAGTAAGTTCAAGTGCCAAGCCAGCCATAACTACAATAGGTGCTGAGTGAAGTTCAGGTGTCGAGCCATCTTTAGGTGTTGAGTGAAGTTCAAGTGCTGAGCAAAGTATAGGTGCAGAGTCACTGTAGAAGCTGAGTGGAACATAATTGCTATAAGAGCCGAGTGAGCCAATTTTTCTATATGAGTCGAGAAAACTTCAAAAACTCAGATGTAAACCATTTTTGAGCCGACATAGAATAATCGCAAAGGATATTAAAGATAAGAATGAATCTTTTACATTAACTATGCAGTCAACATGTAGCCAGTAAGAAAAATGGAAAAGGCATACAACCAATAAGAAAAGTGCATGAATTGAGCAAGAAAAGAAGAATGAATATGGATTGTAGATTCATACTTAACCCTAAGTCTTCAAAATCTCTAAAAGGAGGAAAAAACCCCATTTTAGGCATAGATGAATGAAGTGTATCGGTGAACTATAGAAAAATTTAGAGGGAAGTGTGAAAAGACTTAGAGGAATAGAGCAACATTGTAGTATTTAGTTGATCAAGAAAATAGTGTCAGAATATCAAAGAGTGACATATCAGATCAAGCAAGGATCAAGTTAGTCAGAGTAGAACAAGGATCTGGAATCAACAATTTGCGATTGCAAAGCTATCAGGTCAAAGATTTTCTAATACTCTCTAGCAATTGTATTAGATAATGGAAATCCTATGAACTTAGGTTGGCCTAGCAACCATTTGTAAATCCTTTAATAGGGTGGCATTCCAAGTGAATGTACAAAATTCCTTTAACTAGGCCTAGTTTTAGTAGGGTAGTGAAATCCTTTAACTAAGTCACTTTTGATAGGATGTAAAGTGTTTAACAAGATAGACCTTTTATAGGGAAAACCATTGGAAGTGGTCAAATATTGTAACCTTGAATAGTTACACATTGCTACAGTGATATTTTGTGGGTGTCATCCCCACCCTAGTTTTACCTTCTCATTTTGGAGGGTTTCTGGGTTACCAAATTTGTGTGTTGTCTATTTTCATGCATGTCTTTACTTTCATGTTCATTTGATAGGTTGGATGCATGTGAATGGTTTTAGATAAGAAAATTTAAAAAGGTTAAAGTTAGTCACTTCTGATTCACCCCCCCTCTTAGAAGTAAATCTTCCTACTTGTTAATTCCAATAGGGTGCTTCCTCTCCTGCAAAAGCCCCTTGCAAGAAAAGCCCTAGGAGACATATATCCAAAATTTTTGGCCAAGCAGATGATGAGTATAATGAGGATAGAGATGACATGGACATGGACAAGGAGACCAAGGGTGTAGATGTTGAGACTGAGGTAGAACTGGATGCAACCCCCAAGAAGAAGTAGAGGAAGAGCAAGGAGGAGGACATGCCATTGATTATTAAGCCTAAGCCGGTCCTTCCTGCTGCCCCTCCCCCTTTTAAAACATCTCAGGAGGAAAATGTGAACATGGAGGAGGCCAACACAAGCAGTGTGGTGGAAATCAGAGACATGTGAATGGCTTGGAAGAACTTCAATGCCAGAATATCCAAAATGGGGATTATTTGTGAAGTCATGAATCATGAAATCCTTGAAGAGAAAGAGGGGGGAAAACCCAACTGGATGAAATCATTGATCTGATGTTGGTTGCCATTTCTCACAATGCAAGGGAGGAGGGTATGAACTTGCCCAACAATGCCAAAAACAACATAGTTGATAACTTTCAATCCATAAAATGGTTTTTTCATGAGCTAGAAAAAGTTAAAGATAGGCTAGGGAAGATGGAAAGCCAAGTCATGAAGACTGAAGAATAGAACCAAACTAATTTGGGGGATTGTATAAAGTTGGTTGAAGATGGGATGAAAAATATGGAGAATTTCAACTTTACTATGACAAACCAGATGCTCATAATCCTTAAATCTCTCAATGATAACATTGTCAACCTTAGTGGGAAGCTAAAAAAGTAGGGGGCTTGTTGTGTGCGAGGAGGATAAGGACAATGATGAAGACAGGATGGAAGAAGGCTCCATAATGGACATCACTCAAAGCCACATGGACTGGAGCTATTAGAAGGACAAGGTACACCTAGAGGAAGAACTTTAGCTAATCAAGGATGCAACTGAGACCATCCAGTATCTTGAGAGAAGGGTGGAGGAGCAAGCATAGAATAGATAAGTTTTATACCTGGCTGTTGCAATTTTTGTTGGTTTTTTCTTGTTGGCTTTAAGCTTGGACTTTTTAGCCTATCTTTTGTTTTGGCCTTTATGTAGGCTATGTTTATGTTGCTAGGCATTTTTCATTGCCCTATGTTATGTAAGAACTATTGGGTTTCAGGATCCCTATAAAACCTATTTTACTTAATAAAAAACATTTATTATAAGGGTTAGGCTTAGGATTAGTGTTTAACATGGTTTAGTATTTTGTATTAGGGTAATATTTTAACATTTACAATTATACAATTTTTTCATTTACAATTAGGGATAGGATTATAATTTATCATTGACAACTATGAATTATTATTTATAGTTAGGGTTTTTCCATCTACAATTATGGTTTACAAGAATATATTGTTGTTCTAACAAATTGCAATGTAAGTTTAGTATATATATTTCTGTTATAATAGATATAAATTACTACTCATGCAATGATATAGATTATTTCTCCCTTTATGTACCAATGATATTGATACACTTCAAACAAATCATACAAGATTATTAATATAGAAAAAAAGAAATGTTATATATATATATATATATATATATATATATATATATATATATATATATATATATATATATATATATATATATATATATATATATATATATATATATATATATATTTCTTTACTAAAAATAAGATATTGAAAAATAATCATCTTGTTACTATATTTTCTATATTTTGAGACAACTTGTTTCCATGTTTATATGTTCAAAAACTTTACCAAGAATGAAAATTCTATTGGAATGCAGAATTATCTTCTCAATTTTTAAAGTAGTCAAACACAAATATTTTGATGCTAAGAAAAAACACTATTACTTAAATAGATGCATATTTATAAAACATAAAATCCCTTTCTTCATATGATTATTAATTTCGACTCAACTGCTACCTTTTTTGTGAGTGGTTCATCTACTAATGCCTCATATAACTCAAATACATGTTCCATGTTTTTTCAAAAATTGCTGAAAATATCATTGGATAGAATAATGGTTAACTGAATAAGAAAACAAATTCAATTCAAGTATTCTCATGTAAAAATATGTGAATTGTGAGAAGTAATGGTTACGCTGCTCAATAAGAATAAATGGTCTGGGGACATCTGGAGAATAAATGAAAGCTTTGCAAGCCACCCAAAAATGACTTTAAGTTTCACTCAGACTCATTCCCTGCCTATCGAATCCTATCAAATCAATTATAGTATTATGACTATTTCTATGATGTCCAAAAAATCAAATTTTATTCAAATCACCACTTTTAAACAGCAGTTCATGCACTGCAAAAGGTAGGCGATATGCATGTCAATATTGCATGGCATCACCTGAGAATTTGGAATACCTTGCATGCTGTGCTGGCACTTAGGAATGTGAAAGGATTTTTTTTTACACCATTATTTTGGATGACCACCTATAGAGAGATTCATGCCACTCTAGGGTTACACCTCTCGGTGTAATAACTATTGAATATTAGTATAATTAATAAATATAGTAAATGAAGGAGGAAAATATAGATTTATAGTAAAATTATTATTTTTAATTACGTATTACATGCTATTTTAATATTATAAAATATCTTAAAAATAATATAATATAAGCTCATTCTATATGTTGGTTTCATTTGTTAGAAATGGGAAACCTGTATTTATATTTTGTGAAATGATTGTTTTCTTTACCATGCACTATTTATAGTAAAATACTAAGGAAAACTTAATAAATAACATGTTACTGAATAAGATTAAGGATATATTGAAAGTTAATAAAAAATAAAATATGAAATGGTAATGCCTAATATAAAAATGGAAAAAATCAAGTATTTTAAATCAAGTAATCTATTTTTGATATAAAAGGTAGTCAACTATATAGTAATTGATATAAATAATATTATCAAAAGGATAAAAATATTAAGTACTAATAAAATAAAATAGTAAAAAGATAAAATATAGCAAAAAATAAATCAATATGAAAGAATTGAGTATTAAAGTCTTATATTCAATCTTCAAAGAAATTAAATTATAAACCTTAACCCTTAACATAATATGAAATTAACAAAAAAAACTTTATAGATTCTTTGATAAAAAAAATATCTTAGATGACAAAGAGCATAAAGACTAGAAACAAATAAATTGTTAGTTTTCTAGCATAGTTTCTATCGACTTAATCTTGTAACACTTGGTGACAATGTGAAAAACATGAATTAGGTTGTTGAAGGGTCTTTGGTCTTTCAATGAAATTGAGGTATTTCCATAATGAATATACAAGATTAAATCTTGTTAAGTGTAAAATTATTATTTCTCATGATACCATAAAGAGTGAAATTAGATCTTAAATGTTTTCATAAATACTAATAAAACATAACAACTAATTGAAAATATTGCCGAAGGCAAGAGCCTACAACACAATGGTAACTTGTGAGCCTCTTATGTGGGAGGTCTTGGGTTAGAATTCGCTTAACACATAAATAATTAATTACAATAAATAACAATAACTAATCTAGGTTTTCCCATTTACCGATCGAAGAACAAAAATAAAAAATATTGTCGATAATAAATCAATAAGGGGAGGCCTCCAAAAAGAAGGTTCCTATAAGAAAAAATTAAATAAATCAATCATCATTGAGAAAATTAGTTATAATAATAAATTATATTAATAAATTAGTACATAAACTTTATAAGTATGTTATGAATCAATAAATAATTCATTGTGATTGGTTGATATATTAGAAATTAACTCACTAAAATCACAAAAGTGAATAAAATAGTACAAGTTTACACAAGTAGAATAATGTATTGGATATGACAAATTTAGAAGAAGAGATAATAATTTATGATGTAATGCATATTTTAACTATAATTTTAACAATAATCTTAACTCTTATACTAATTGCCCATAAGTCCCAACACTAATACTTCCTAATTCTAATTATTACACTTCTAATTGAATTGTCAAAACATATAATTCATGTGCATAACTAATCATTATTATATATATTGTATAAACATTGAATAAATGATTGGAAATTAAAATTGGAAAAATTGTTATGTTATCATTGATGTCAAACCTTATTGGTGAGACAATTGCTACCTAAGTAGAGTACCATATCAAGTTGATTGATGAAGAGGATTTGAAGAAGAGATAACAAGTGAACCTAGTGGAAAGGTTGAGTTATGTGGAACTACAATGGGGACTTGATCAGATGGACCTTGACAAGATAATATGTTATTTAATCACAACACTAAGTGGAGATGATAATTGTGATGAGGCGTATATAAGAGATGATCACTAAAGGATCAAATGCATAGGGTTAGCTGAGCTTCAAAGTAGAATATTAAGGAGCTTATATTTGAAGTCAAGCTATGCCAGTGTCGATTGAGTGACTAGTAGAAGCTAAGAAAATATAGTGTTGATGAGCATGAGTAAATAATAGAAATTTTGGACTAAGAAAAGTTGGTATAAGATGAGCTCGACTAAGTTATTTAGTGACAACTGAGGATGAGGAACACAGTTTTGGCTGAGTGTCAACATTTGTTATTTTGTGAAGGAATTGAGATTTCTGACTGACATAGTTTGAATTATGGAAATATATAAAGTCTATTGAAGATAAGGATGAGATGAAACATTTAATATTGAGAAATCATGTTTAAGTGTTTGTAAGAAAGGATTCAAGGAGAAGTTTTCAGAATTTTCTAGAAGGACAAAGAGGAAACAAAATGATGGAAGGATTCGATGAATCTAACCTAAACCTAAGATTGACAGTGATTTCTAAGTGAAAAAAGATTAAACCTACCTATTTAAGGAGGTATAAAGATTAACCTAGAGAAGTTGGAGCTATTGTTCATTAGAAGTTGATTGGTAAAATTGAGAAGAAGGATGAATGATAAAGAGTTAGGTGGAGTGATTTCTTGAAGGGTTTCCAAGTGAATTAGTGATGGAGATGATTATAGAGGCTAGTCAATGAGTTACATATTGAACTGAATTGTGATTTATATTTTCAAAGTGAGTTATATTTATCAAATCAACATGTTGTTACTTTCTAAGCATTTTATCAGTTAAAATCATTTAATCGAGTTGATATAACAATCATTTGTAAATCCTTTAATCAAGGTGACATTCCAATAGAATGTTCTAGTCTTCTAACAAGGCCACTCCTAATAGGGTGATTAAATTCTTTAACAAGGTCACACCTAACTATGTGTATTTTAACCTTTAATAGGATTGGCTCCTAAAAAATTATCTCACTTTAGAAGAGTGAAAAATTGGTAGCATGTTAATAGTGTTTTTTTCTCAAATTGGGTTTCTATAGTAAATTCTGGTGTCTTACTTGCATGGATATTATTTGAGATGTTTTACTATTTAATGTTTATATTTTGCACATGTTAGCTACTATTGGTATAGTGATTTGTAAGGTTATGTTACTAATAGATTACTATAGAGGTTGAGCTATATGATGATAAGATCTAAGTTGTTTGAAGAGTTTAAAATTTCAATGGATACATCTGGACCTAAGGATAATTGATTCACCTCCCCTCTCAGTTATTCTAAATCATTCTAATAATTGGTATTAGAGCTTCTTCTTCTTGCAATAATTTTTTTGAAGGGACTTAAAGCTAGAGATTAGGATGTACAAAAAGGAGATAGCCAAGTTGAACAGGGAGAACTTCCCTACATACAAAAGTTTGATGAAGTCGTGCAACATTTTTGGAATTAGAGATTTGGAAACATTATGTTTTGAGAATGAATATCTAGTAGTATCCTCACCTATGAAAGATTGAAAGATAAAGGAAAAAGAAATACCATTATCATCGAATGTTTGAGATTGCATCTTCCCTAAGCTACTCAGAATTTGATGATATCAAGGACTGCAAAACTACAAAGAAGATGTGGGAAAAGTTGGCAAAAAAACCATAAAGGAGATAAGAATGTACTAAGAGCCAAATTAGAAATATTAAGAGGAAATTTTTATGACATGAAGATGGTAGAAGGTGAGAACATTTCTCAATATGTTGGTAGAGTCAAACAATTTGTGAATGCAATCAGAGGATCTGATGGAAAGATTAAAGATGAGATTGTCATCAATAAGGTATTGAGAACCTTACTTGCTATTTATACTATTAGAGTTTCTATAATACAAGAATTTATATGTACCTCTAGTAATGATCTAACCTTAGATAGTCTAGTTGGTAGACTTACTACTTTTGAATTGCAAAATTTGATAATTTTACTACCCCTACTATTGAATTTTCTTTCAAGTCACAATTAATTTTACATAAGTCTAAGAAGAAAAAAAGAAAGTATCAGGAGAGTGATAGCGAGTCTTCTAATAATGATTTGTTAGAAATTATTTAGAATAACTAGGGGAGGGGGGTGGGGGGGGGGGGTGTGCGAATCAATTATTCAAGGTCCAAATGTCCCAATAAAACTTTTTCACTAAGCTTAGTGAACCCATTAAACCTTCATGCATTTAAGCTAATCACTCAAACTTGCAAGTTACTGATAAATCAACATGCAACAATAAGACATGAAAGATCAACCCACATAAAACATTGATTTACATGGAAACCCAATTTGGGAAAAACCATTAGTAACATGCTACTTCTTTCTCACTCTTCTAAAGTGATGCTCTATGAAAGACCAACCCTGTTAAAGGTTACAACACATAATGTTAAGTGTGACTCGGTTAAGGGATTTTAATCACCCTATTATAAGTGAGCCTAGTTAAAGGACTTTATGTCATTCACTTAGAATGCCACCCTGTTAAAGGGATTTCTATTGATTGTTAAGTCAACCTTAGTCCAAAGGATTTTTCCCTAACTGATACAATTTCTAGAGAGTAATAATAAGGGATTTTGATCTGATACAACTTACAACTTATCTTGCAGATTTTAGATCTAAATATAGTTCTCAATTCTACTTGGCTTTTAGTTTCTATAGCTCTAACAACTTTTTCTCCCTTCAAGCTTTTATCTCCTTAAACCTTCTTACTTGTTGTGCCAATGCAATCACTCCCATGGTCACTTAATGAAGCAGAGTCTCTATACTCTATTATTCCTTCTCAATGTATTCTTCTTGACACCACACACTCCAACCACTTTTCTTCATGACTTGACATTCCTTAAGTAGGAATTTATAATATGTTTTCCCCTCTATTTTCCATCGTCAAAATTTAGGGTTTGGATGGATTAGGTAGGATACAATGTATCTACCCCTTATCTTGTTTCTTCTAGAAACTTCATGTAGAGTCCACTTGAAATCACTTAATAATGGTTAACATCAAATTTTGTACCACCAGATCACCATCCTTATCTTCCATCTGGTTCATAAAATTCAAGATAAAAAACATATCTGCTCAGATTTGGTGAATCTTTGAATTTTCAAATAATGTAGTAGCTCGACATTATTAACCTTTTGATGCTAGGCACATACTGTGTTACTCAACACCTATTATGTTTTCTCTCAGCATCAACTATAATTTACTGATGCTTGACACCTATTGCATTTTCTTGGCACTAACTATGTTACTCAACACACACTAGAATTTTCTTTTACTTAGCACCAACTGATATTATGCTCACCATGAAAGAACTTTGCTTGGTACCCACTATCAATTTTGGTCAAGCTTTGAAGACAGTCTTAGTTTACCTATTCTTCTAAAGTTTCTAAGTGTAGCCAACCTTTGTATCTTTAAATATAGTATCAATACTATATTTTACCATTTTCTTAACTGATCCTTGTACTTCATTACTTAATCATAACTCAACCTTTCCGTCTAGGTGCTATTATTACATCTTATTGATTAAATCCTCATCATCAATCAACTAAGTGATAGTACTTGGATCTTATAAGCAATTGTCTTTCCAACAAATAGTAGGTTTGACATCAGTGACAAAACAATGATTGAAAACATTCTTCTTCAATAATCTCCCCTTCTCAACAATGCTCTTTTTCAATCAAATTTCAACAATCCCCCTCTTTGGCATTGAAGGCAAACCAAAATGATCAACCAAGTTACCTAAATGATAAAGCATTTTGTTTAATCAAAACTAACTAGGTTAAAATAGTAAGGTAATGCCAAAAAGAAATTTTGTATTCAAAATTATTTCTTTCATCAGCAACTTCCAACTTCTTATGACTCTCTCTAGATTATTTATCATCTCCTTTGCTGATATACTATCTCTTTTCTCCTTCTTATTTGTTTTCTTCTTCTTTGTTCTACTCCCTCTTTGATCTGTCATCATGATTGATTTCTGTCGTCTTGTGTTGCTTCTCCCTCTTAGCTGCTATTTCTTCTTCTCTTTCTTTTCTACTATCTCTCCTTCTATCCCTTTTCCTTTTTTTGATTAATAAAATTTTGATTTTTTAGATTTGACTAGTTTATGCTATTTCTCCCTTTTTGACAACAATGCCAAAGACATATCATCTCCACATCTTAGATATAGTATTTGCAGTAGCTCCAATTTCTCCTGTTGTCACCTTGCTTGTGACTATTTTGGAATTTTAGCACTTTGATTGCTTTAGGAAAAACCTAAAGTAAGAACCTCTGCATCAATTTATGTTGTTCAGTAATCAACCTATTTGATGTAGGGTAGTCCTGTTATTTCTTAAAGAACCTTAGATAGGGGTATCACCCCGAACTTACCTCTTAGATATTCATAGGCATCTTTAGGTAATGGTTTTGTGAAGATGTTAGCAATTTGTTCCTTTGAATTGACATACTCCATCTTCACCTCTTTGTCTTCCACTAGCTCTCTTACATAACGATGCTTAATTGTAATGTGCTTTATTTTGGCATGCATCACTAGATTCTTTGATATATTGATGGTACTGCTATTATCACAATAAAGTATCATAGGTTCTATTATCTCTTCCTTCATACCTTTTAGTAGATTCTTGATCCATACAATATTAGTATAGTTTATGGTAGCAACAACATATTTAGCTTCATTTGTGGATTGTGAGGCACTTCTTACTAGTCCAAGTAACTAGTCTTCTGCCTAAAAAGAGTGCTCCTCCACTAGTGTTTTTTTTGTCATCTATATTTCCTCCCCAATCAGCATTAGTGTAGGCTCTTAATTCAAACTTTTCATTCCTTTTATAGTTTAGGCCAAAGTCATATGTTCCCTTTAAGTACCTCAATATTATTCTTACTACCATAAGATGATTTTCTCTTGGGTTTATAGAAATTATTACAACTATTCCAATAGATAATGCAATATCAGGTCTACTGTGTACAACATATTGTAACTTACTAATCATTGATGAATATAGTGTCTGATTCACTTTAGCTGATTCATCATTCTTTGATAACTTATGTCCTATTATCATGGGTGTACTCACTGGTTTAGAATCTTCCAGTCCAAATTTTTTTAGTATCTCCTTGATATACTTTGACTGGGTAACAAATATGCCATACTTCTGTTGATAAACTTGTAGGCCAATAAAAAATTTGATTTCACCAAACATTGACATCTCAAACTCATGCTTCATCTGATTAGCAAAATCCTTGCATAGAGAATCTTTTCCTCAAAATATTATGTCATCAACAAAGATTTTAGATAACAATATGTCCTTACTTTTTTCTATTTTGATGTACATATTGTTGTTATCATCAGTTCTCTTAAATTCAATCTTTATAAGATACATGTGAAGCCTTTCATACCATGCTCTTGGTGCTTATTTCAAGCCATAAAGTGCTTTATGTAGTTTACATACCATATCCTTATTGTCATCATCCACAAATACTTCTAGCTATTCTATATAGACTTCTTCCTCCAATAAATTATTCAAAAATGTAGACTTAACATCCATCTAGTAGATTTTAAATCCTTTGTAGGTAGCATATGCAAGTAAAGTTCTTACTCCTTCCATCCTTATAATTGGGGAAAATGTTTCCCCATACTCTATTCCTTCTTCTTAGGCATATCCTTTCCAAAATAGTCTGGCTTTGTTTCTTGTGATCTCACCATTTTCATCTAGCTGGTTTCTAAACACCCACTTGGTACCGATCACATTTTTGTTAGCTAGTCTTGCAACTAAGCTTTAAGTTTTGTTCTTCTCTATCTACTCAATTTCTTCTTCCATAGCTTTGCACCAATCGTCATCTTCTAGTGCATCTCTCACTGTCTTGGGTTCTGTCTAGCTCAACAAGCATGATTAATTCCTTAGTCTATTCCTTGTCATTGGTCTAACATCCTTATTTCCAATGATTTGTTCAATAGGTGGTGTCTTCTGACATACTTTGATAGTCTTGGTTCAGTCCTTATTTCTACATTTGGTCTTTTGGCTTCAGAGTCACTATGCACATTTCTTTCAGGTAACTTAGCATCTCTATCATGTGTACTAACTTCAAAATCAAAATGTGCATTTTCTTCATTCTGCAACTTGACATCTAAATGTAACTTGGCTCCTAAGTTTTTTTCAGCATTTACTGGCTATGACTCAACAATTACTGAAACTTGTTGCTAGTTCTCGACTTGATTGGCAAAATCCTCCTTAGTAGGCATTCCCTCATAGAAGTGTACAAATTATTTATATTCTTCTAGTATTTTGATGGGTTCATCATGATGAAATTTTATGTATTCATCAAAATTTACATTTGCACTTTCCACAATTTTGTTAGTGTTAGTATTTAAACACTTATATGCTTTACTTCTTGTGGAGTAGCCTAGAAATATTCCTTCATCACTTTTTGCATCAAATTCACCATTTCTAGTATCCTTAAGAATATAGCATTTTCTACCAAATACTTTGAAATGTTTTACATTGGGTGAGTGACCATACCATAATTCAAAAGGTTTTTCATTTGTACCTTTCTTGATTTGTACTCGGTTCAAGGTGTAGATTGCTATACTTATAGCTTCTCTCTAGTTCTTTAGAGCAACATTCTTCTCCATCATGAATGTTATGGTATAGTCCATTACTGATCTATTTCTTCTCCCAACAATTATATTTTGTGGAGGGATTCTTGGTGTAGAAGTCTATCTTTTATTCTTTTTTCATTACAGAACATCTCAAATTCTCTTGATGTGAACTCTCCTCCTCTATCTGATCTTAAACATTTTAGACTCTTTCCTATTTCTTTTTCAACCCTTGCCAAAAACCACTTAAACATTGGAAAGGCATCAGATATTTTCTTTAAAAACATGTCTGTCATCATCCTAGAGTAATCATCCACAAACAATATTATATATTTATCCCCTTTGTAACTTTGTATTTCTATAGGTCCACACAAGTCAGTATGAACAATCTCTAATACTTCTTTAGAGGTATAGGTTTTACTTTTGAAACTTGACTTGGTCATCTTGCCTAGTTGACATTGTTTGTATATTACATTGTCAGGCTTTTTCAATTTTGGAAAACCTCTCACATTCTTCATATTGCTGATACTAATCAAGTTATCAAAGTTGACATGACATAGCCTTTTATGCCATAGCCAACATCATCAAATTTAACAATAAGACAGGTAACATCCTCTATATCTAGGTAAAATAGATTGCTTCTAGTTTGGTCTCCTTTTCCTATCAGATTTCCATTTGTGTCATATATCTTGGTAGTTTTATTTCCAAACTTTATTTTGTAACCTACATTGCCTAGCTGTGACAAACTCAACAAAATGTAATTCAATCCTTTAACATAGTATGCATTATCACATGAGATATTTTCTGTAAGCTTAATGAAACCTTTACCTTTTATTAGACATGGGACATCATTTTCAAATCTAACACTATTTCCATCATATTGAGTTAAGGTCACAAACTTAATTTTGTCTCCTATAATGTGATGTGAGCATCCACTATTAATGATCCATTTGTCATTCTTGTTTACACATGTTACAAGTGCAGTTGCCTCATCTTTATCTGAATCATCCATCATTGCAACATATACTACCTCATCATCATTTTCATCTGAATCATCTTCTTCTGCAATGTAGTACTTTTTACCTTTGTCTTTATACTCTTTGTTATCTTCATTTCTTTTGCCTTTGTATTTGTCATTTCCTTTGTAGTTTCTCTTTTCTGGACACCTAGCAACAATATGTCCAACTTCATTGCAGTTTAAATTAATGATAGGCAACTTACCTTTAAATTTGCCCTTTCCTCTATTTGAATCTTCGTGCCAATAGTGCTTCTAGTTGATTGACATCCTCTTCATCAGTTTCACTATCATTGCACACATATTTTATTCTCCTCTTCTTCCTTTATTTCTTCTCATTGAAATCTTTTAGCAATAATTTGACCTTGAAAGAAGATTCAAGACTTTCTGGCTTGTAGTCATCAAAGTTGGATAACTTAAATGAAGTGAGTCTTCCTACCAGACCTTCAAGGGTTAGATTGTTCCCTAGAATGCATCTCAATTCTTGTATTGCAAATACTCTAATAGCACAGACAGGTAATGATATTCTTAAGACTTTACTTAGAATAGTTTCATCTTCAATATGACCAGTTGCACCTTTTATAACACTAACAACTTCTTTTATTCTAGCAATATATTGAGCAATGTTCTCACCTTCCTCCATTTTCATGTCGTCAAAATTACCTCTGAGGCTCTCTAATTGGCTACTTGTACATTTTTATCTCCTCCATAGATGGTCTGTAGGCTTTAGCGCATATTGTAAGTAGTTTTGCATCCCTTGATGTCATCAAATTTTGCATAGCTGAGGGCAGAGGCAATTGCCAACATTACCTAATTGTGCTCCCTTTTTTTCTTCATATCTTCAGCAGTATGTACACCAATTGGATCAACATGTTCCACTATAATTGAAGATTGTGCATGGTTTCCTATTCCTCCAAGATGTAATCTCATTAGACTTTTCCATGCAGGGAAATTTTCTTTGTTGAGCTTGGGAACTTCTCTCTTGGACATCTTGATCTTTATACTTCTAGTACCTTCAAACTAGTTCAATCAACAGATGGCTTTGATACCAATTGTTAGAAATTCTTTAGAATAACTGGGGCAGGGGTGGGTTTGAATCAATTATTCAAGGTCTAGATGTCCCAATAATTTTTTTTCACTCAGCTTAGTGAACCCATTAAACCTTCTACATCCAAGCTAATCACTCAAACTTGCAAGTTACTGATAAATCAACATGCAATAATAAGACATGAAAGATCAACACACATAATATAGTGATTTATGTGGAGACCCAATTTGGGAAAAACTACCAGTAACATGCTACTTTTTTCTCACTCTTTTAAAGTGATGCTCTATGAAAGGCCGACCCTGTTAAAGGTTACAACACACATTGTTAAGTGTGACCTAGTTAAGGGATTTCAATTGCCCTATTAGAAGTGAGCCTGGTTAAAGGACTTTAGGTCATTCACTTGGAATGCCACTCTATTAAAGGATTTTCTAATGACTATTAAGTCAACCTTAATTCAAGGGATTTTTCCCTAACTGATACAATTGCTAGAGAGTAACAATAAGGGCTTTTGATCTGATACAAATGACAACTTATGTTATAGATTTTAGATCTCAATCTAGTTCTCAATTCTTCTTGGCTTTTAGTCTTTATAGCTTCGACATCTTGTTCTCCCTTCAAGCTTTTATCTCCTTAAGACTTCTTACTTGTTGTGCCAATGCAGGCACTCATGTGGTCACTTAACGAAGAAGTCTCTATACTCTGTTCTTCCTTTTGAATATCTTCTTCTTGACACCACACACTCCAACCACTTTTCTTCATGACCTAACATTCCTTAAGTAAGAATTTAGAATACTTTTCTTGCTCTATTTTCCATCGTCCAAATTTAGGGTTTGGATGGATAAGGTAGGATACAATGTATCTACCCCTTACCTTGTTTCTTCTAGACACTTCATTTAGAATCCACTTGAAATTGCCTAAAAATAGTTAACCTCAAATTTTGTACCACCAAGTCACCATCCTTATCTTCCATCTGGTTCACAAAATTCAAGATAAAAAACTTATTTGCTCATATTTGGCGAATCTTTGAATTTTCAAATAATGTAGTTGCTCAGCATTATTAACCTTCTTATGCTTGGCACATACTATGTTACTCAACACCTATTATGTTTTCACTAAGAATGAACTACAATTTACTGATGCTCGACACCTATTGCATTTTTCTCAACACTAACTATGTTACTCGACACCAACTGATATTTTTCTCGGCATGAACTAAATTTTCTCAGCACCCACTATCAATTTTGGTCAATCCAGACAGTCTTAGTTTACTTGTTCTTCTAAAGTTTCTAAGTGTAGCCAACCTTTGTATCTTCAAGTATATTATCAATACATTCTTTAACCATTGTCTTAACTGATCACTTCATTACTTAATCATATCTCAACCTTTACCTCTAGGTGCTATTGTTACATCTATTAATTAAATCCTCTTCTTTAATCAACTAAGTGATAGTACTTGGATCTTATAAGAAATTGTCTTTCTAGCAAATAACAGGTTTTACATCAGTGACAAAATAATGATTGAAAACATTCTTCTTCAACAATCTCCCTTTCTCAACAATAATATTTTTCAATCAGATTTCAACATGATCTTGAGGATCTTGAAACATTAATGGCTAGGAGACTACCAAGAGGCAAAGAAACATTTAAAGATAAACTTCCTATAATATGTTTTTCATGCAATAAAGTTGGTCATATTTTTGCAAGATGTCCTAACAGGGATGACAAGGATTAGAGGAGAAACAAAAAGTACAAAGGATGATGAGATGAAAAAGAAAACAAAGGATAAAAAGGATACAAGGGAAAATGTAAGAAGTCTTATTACAATACTAAAGAAGAGACTAGTGATGATTTTGATAGTCATGATGAAAATGTTATTTATGTTTTTATGAAAGACAATTCTAATGAAGATGAGAAAACTACACTTATTTCATATGTGAGTAAAGGTGATAGATGGATAATTGATAGTGGTTTCTCACATCACATGATTGGTGATAAAAGTAAGTTTGAAACCTTAAAACATTATAAAGGAGGTAGTGTTAATTTTGGTAATAATGCACCATGTCTTTTGACATGTAAGAGATCAATAAAATTGACTGATAAGATTATAAAATGCTTATTGGGTTGAAGGACTTAACTATAATTTGCTGGGTATGTCATTGTTGAATAGTGTAAGCTATATAGTTGAATTTCAACACAAAAAGGCTAAGATCTACAAAATTCTAGAGAAGTAATTGGAAGTGGTGATCATACTAGAGGTAACTTGTTCTACCTAGACCTATCTGATGATACATGTTTGTTTGCATAATGTGATGATATATGGCTATGAAATAAGAGGATATGTCATGTCAACTTTGATAATTTGGTAAGCATTAATTAAAATAAAAGAGTGAGAGTTTTAACAAGGTTGAAGAAACCTAATAATATGATATGTAAATAATGTAAATTGAAACAAATGACAAATTCCAATTTCAAGAGCAATACCTAACTTTTGATGTTATTTTAGAATTAGTTCATACTAACCTTTGTGGACCTATTGGAGTGAAAAGCTATTGTGGTGACAAATATTTTATTCTATTTGTTGATGACTGCTCTAGAATGATGACATTAATGTTTCTTAAAGAAAAATATGATGCATTTCAAATATTTAAGTGTTATTTGGAAAGAGTTTAAAAAGAAATAGGGAAAAGATTGAAGTTTCTAATATCTTATAGAGGAGGTGAATTCATATCTAGGAAATTCAATACATTATGCAATGATAGAGGAATCAAGAGATAGATGCCTGCATCTATGACCCCTCCACAAAATGGTACAACTAAAAGAAGGAATAGATCAATAATGGACTATTCTAGGAAATTGATGATGGAGAAGAATATTGTACCAAAGTACTAGAGAGAAGTTGCAAGTACTACAATTTACATCTTGAATAGAGTACAAGTCAAGAAAGGTACAAATATAACACTCTTTGAGTTATGTGGTTATGCACCTGATGTGAAATATTTCAAAGTCTTTGGAAGAAATTTATATATATTGAAAGATAATAGAAATGGAAAACTACATACAAAAGGTGGGGAAGGCATGTTCCTAGGATATTCAACTAAGAAAAAGGAACACAAGTGTTTGAATTTTAATACTAACAAAGTTGTAGGAAGTGCAAATGTGAAAGTTGATAAATACGTAGAGAAGAGTGAAGTTAACTATAAGAAATAACCTAAAGATTATAGTAACTAAATATACATTGATGAAGGAGTGTCCATCTCTTAACCTAAACCTGAAAAGAGAGTTTTTGAGAAACAACAACCAATATATGCCAAGCTTAGCAACATCATGTGGAGCATCAAGAGATTGCTATCGAACATAAGGAAGAACATGTTGAGCATTAAAAAGAGCATGCCAAGAATCAAAAAGTGATTTCCAAATAAATATAAGAACAAGAAGAGATACATGAAGTGCTACCTAAAGTTATTATAGAAGATGAACCTAATGAACTAGTACAAGAAGTAAGAAGACAAGAACATATGCTAGAAAAATATGTGAGAAGACATCATGCACTAGATCAAATAATTAGAGATAAAGATTCAAGAATTATGAAAAGAAAGAGACCGAGAATTGATATGTGTTTATTATGTGAGTTTGAGCCTAAATTAGTGAAGGATGCCATTGTGAAAAAAGATCAAATTCAAGCAATGAATGAAGAGATAAAGTAGATAGAGAATAAAAAAAACTTGTACATTGGTGCCTACACCAAAGGACTAGAATATTATTGGTACAAAGTGGATCTTCAAAAATAAACTGAATGAGAAAGGCAAAGTCAGAAGAAATAAATAAAGACTAATTTGTAAGGTATTTTCACAAGAGGAAATAATTGACTATGTGGAGACATTTTCCCCTATTGCAAGATTAGAAGGAGTGAGAGCTCTAGTTGCATATTCTACTTACAAAGGATTCAAAGTATATAAGATGGATGTCAAGTCTAATTTCTGAATGGAATTCTAGAAGAAGAAGTATATTGATCAAAGTACATGATTTGTTGATCCAAGCCAAAGGAATATGGTATGTAAGTTGCACAAATCACTGTATGGATTGAAACAAGCCTCAAGAGAATGGTATGAAAGGTTGCACACATATATAGTAAAGTTTTCTTTCACAAGGAAAATTGATAATGGCAAATTGTATTTAAAGATTGAATATGGAAAAGGTATATTGCTAGCTAAGATATTTGTTTATGATATCATATTTGGAGGACAAGATTCATAGTGTCAATCATTTGTAAATGAAACGAGGAAAGAATTTGAGATGCCTATGTTTAGAGAGATCATTTTTTTTGTTGGCTTGCAAGTATATCAAATGAAGAAAGGTATGTATATTATACAATCAAAGTATATCAAGGAGATATTGAAGAATTTTGGAATGGAGGACTCAAGACCAGTTGGAAAACCTATGGCTACTCGACATAAAATCTCAAAGAATGATGATTTTGCTGATGTGAACCGAACCTTATATAGATCAATGATTAGAAAGTTGCAATATGATGTTCACAAAAAACTTGATATTGCACATGCATATGAGATTGTTGCTAGATTCTCTATGTATCATAAAGAGAATCATATGATGGTAGTGAAAATGACACTAAGATATCTAAAAGGAATAGAGGATTATAGACTGTATTACAATAAGAATGACAAGTTAGGACTAAGAGTGTACACTTATATATATTGGGCTTGAAATTTTGATGATATAATGAGTACAAGTACTGAAGCTTTCTTGCTAGGAAAGAGACTAGTTTTATGGACAAGAAAGAAACATAATTGCATCTCCCAATCCATAGAAGAAGATGAATATGTTGTTGCAATATTTAATTGTTCAAACATAGTGTGGACAAAGCAATTGTTGAAAGGAATGAAGGAAGATATCATTGAACCTATTGTTATATTATATGACAACACAAGTTCTATAAACACATCTAAAAATTCAGTGATGCACACCAAGACAAAGAACATTTCTATCAAGTATCATTACTTAAGAGAGTTAGTACAAGAAAAAAAGGTAAGATTGGAGTATGTGAATACAAAGGAAAAAATAGCTGATATATTCACAAAATCTTTACCTAAAGATGCTAATGAATATCTAAGAGGTAAATTAGGGGTTATTTCCCTAATTGAGGCTACCTAAGCTAGGATGCATTTCTACATCAAATGTTTTGATCAGAATATCTTACAAGTTGATGCATTAGGTCACACATTAGGACCTACCTAAAGATGTGAGGAGACAAGAAAAATATGTTGAATTAGTCATAAGCAAGATAATAGAGGGAGAAGATAGAATTGGCAAAGAGATATCTATATGTTGAAGATGTATGAGATAGAGTTCATAGAAGATGTTAAAGTGTCTTTGGCATTGTCATTAAATAGGGAGAGGTTATAGATGAAAGAAGTCATACTAGTTACCATGAGAAACAAGAGTAAAGAATGAGATTGGAAAAAGTGTTGGATATCAAAGCTACATGAATGAGAACCAAAATGAAACTAAAGATATTAATGAAGATCTCTTATCAATCATAGATGGATTTGATTGATACAAGTCAAGTATTTTGGAATGCATGGTAACTAGAAGTGTTGTCATCAATGCCAAAGAGGGAGATTGTTGAGAACTACAATTAGAACAATTATTATGTTGTCATTGATGTCTTGAAACCTTATTCGTGAGACACTTGGTACCTAAGTAGAGTGCCATATCAAGTTGATTGATGAAGATGTAACAAGAGAACCTAGTGAAAATGTTGAGTTATGTAGAACTACAATGGGCACTTGATCAGATGGATATTGACAGGATAATATATTGTTTAATCATAACACTAAGTTGAGATGATAATTATGTTCAAGCCTAGAAGAGATAATCAATGGAGGATCAAATGCATAGGCTTAATTGAGCTTCAAAGAAAAAGATTAAGAAACTTATAGTTGAAGCCAAGCTATGCTAGTGTCAACTGAGTGAATAGTAGAAGCTAAGAAAATATAGTGTCGATCGAGCACCAATAAAGACAAAATAATAGAAAAGTTGGATTGAGCAAAGTCAATATAAGTCAAACAAGATAGTTAGTATTGATCAAGTTATCTAGTGATGATCAAGGCCGAGGAACACAATTTTGGCCAAATGTAGATGGAAAATTTGTTATTCTGTGAAGGAATTAAGAGTCTTGGCCTGTTAGAGTAAATAATTAATAATTAATTATTTATTCTATTTACTCAAGCTTACTTAGGTTAATGCATTTATTTAATATTTAGTATTTAATGCATGTAGTGATGAGTTGTTGACAACATGGGAGTTTGTTCCCTTCTAGCATGTTCCACCTTTTTGTGGAAGTGTGCTTAGTTGTCAACTTTATCTTCTACCACTTTCCAACTTGTTCTACAAACTTCTATGAGGCCTTTATATTTGGGCTCTCTCATTGTATTTTCTCAACTTGTATTCCATTCTCATTGTAAATACATTTTCATTGTTTTACAATATGTTCTCTCTCATGTCCGTTTAGGGTTTTTCCAAGCTCCACCTCTTCCTTCTTGGTTTCCCTTTGACAGGTTATTTGCATGCAGGTGATCTTGGAAACTGTAGAGTTGGATTTCATCAACTCCTACATGGTATCAGAGCCTCTCTGCTACTGCTTCATTGAAGAATTTTTGAAGCCATGATTCAGAGACACAAACCCTAGTTTGTTTGTGATTTTTTTTTCAAATCGAGGGAAGAGAATTTTTTTAGAGCATTTTGGGCCCAAAAAGATGCTACCATTAGATCCGAAAGGCCATTTACAGTTAGGATTTATATATAACTTTTCAATTTTGGAGACAGGGCTTTAGGAGGAATTTTTTTTTTTTAGTTGGAGGGCCTTTCCATACGGTCGTACGAACGTAGGGCATAAAAAAAAAAATTTTTTTTTTTGGTAGAGCGCACCACAGTGGCACTACCCAGTAGCCATCACGGGGCTACCCATGTGCCACCTGTGCTTAGTCTTCCCGCTAGCGCACCACCCTTACTCCTCCTGACCTCCAAAGTAACCCTTCTGGTAGTGCCTCTTTGTTATCCCACTGTAGAGCCAATTGAACTCTCTACTCTACCAGTTTTGAAGTGTTGGTTTTGGCCGCTCCATCGAGGTTTCGCAGTCTCTAGCACTACCTGTGAATAGTCAGCTCTACCCATCCACATCAGCTACTGCATCTGTAGTTTGGGTATAGTTAGTAGCCAGGTGTTCAACGATTAGCACATTTTGGTGCTGACATGTGGGATAGGTGCCACATGGACCCTACCACATCAACTGTACCTTCCACATGGCAGCCATGTGGCTTTCTTTTTTGTGTTGACAATCTTCAATCTGTCAATTTTAATGGTGTGAAATGCTGATGTTAGCATTGCATCAACAGACCTTCCTGCCTCTCCTCCAAGGTCACTTTTGACCTACCTTCAATTTTTTGGCCATAACTTAAGTATACAGAGGTATTTTTTTGATCTAAAAGAAGCGCTGAAAAGCTAGTTCTGAGATAGAGACATTCATTAGGTATTTTTAGGTTTTGATATAGTTTTGTTGCCTATTTTTTTAGTTGAAGGCTGAAGTTCTATTTTTGACTTCAACATGCATATATTTTTCATCCCATGTCAATTTTTCGAAAATGTTATCTTTTTGGAAAGTTGGTTTTGTCACCTTTTCAAAAATGTGGTCTTTTCCTTAGATTCTAGCACATGCTCTTTCTATCATGTTTTTGGCATTTTTGCTCTATGATGAATATCTTGGGTATTTTAGGTTTGAGGATCGATTTCCTAGCATGGATTCTTTTTTTTTGGGTTGTCCTATCTTTTGTGTCAGCTTTTTTCTTTTTCTAATCATTGTAGACATCATTTGTAAGCACTTTTATGTATACACACTAAGATAAAGTGTCACTTTTGCATTTCGAGTTCATGAACATTGTTTTGAGATAGTTATACTTACACTATTTTTATAAAGCACCATGGAGGGGATCTAGTTGTTTGCTATTTTAGGCCTTCTCCCTTTGTCAAGTGAGTGTCCCTTCCATGACATTAGCCCCATGTAGAGTTAGTGTGACCATGTCTTTATAGGTGTTTTGTACCTCTTCCTCTCTCGTCGTTCTTGATTCTGTCTGCAGAGGATTTTGGCCCACCTTCTTAATTGCCTATCATCTCACCTCGTTTGCATTAAGGGGGGGTTATGCTATTGTTCTAATGCATCCTTGGTTTGATGGTTTGATAGTGTGAGCTATGTATTTAGTGGTTGATCCTATATATGAGGTGATTGCAGTGGTTGACTACCTATGCATTTCGATCAGATGGATCATCTACCATATAGACACGCTCGATTTGTGCCTTCTTCTTCTATGGAGGTTCTTCAGATTAGTAGTTTCTTTCAGATGGTAGACTTTACAACTTCTTCATGCTTCAGCGATGCTCTTCATGATCACTTTTTGTTCCTATTTTAGGGGACATTCCCCTAGTTGGAGGCTTCTTCAGTTCTTCACTAGGTTCTTACCTCATTTTTGGGAAGGGTTTTTTCCACATGGTTTTCTCTCTTTCCCCATTTTCAAAGGTTGCATCTCTTTGCATTGTACATGGGTACCTAACATGACCTCATTTCCGGAACCCATTTTGCATTTCATCTTAGTTTTTGTGAGCTTAATGCATTCCCCTAAGTTGCACTTAAGGGGGGTGGGGGGGGTGTTAGAGTAAATAATTAATTAATTATTATTTATTCTATTTACTTAAGCTTACTTAGGTTAATGCATTTATTTAATATTTAGTATTTAATACATGTAGTGATGAGTTGTTGACAACACAGGAGTTTGTTCCCTTCTAGCATGTTTCACCTTTGTGTGGAAGTGTGCTTAGTTGTCAACCTTATCTTCTACCACTTTCCAGCTTGTTCTACAAGCTTCCATAAGGCCTTTATATTTTGGCTCTCTCATTATATTTTCTCAACTTGCATTCCATTCTCATTGTAAATACATTTTCATTTTTTTGCAATATGTTCTCTCTCATGTCTATTTAGGGTTTTTCCAAGCTCCACCTCTTCCTTCTTGGTTTTCCTTTGACATGTTATTTGCATGTAGGTGATCTTGGTGACTACGGAGTTGGATTTCATCAACTCCTACATGGTCAACATAGTTTGAATTCTTGAAATATGTAAAGAATGTTGAAGATAATGACTGATTAGCTAGAAAATTTAATGTTGAGAAACTGTGTTTAGTGTTTCTAAGCAAGAATTCATGGTAAAGCTTTGAGAAGATTCTAGAAGGAGAAAGAGAAAAATGAAATGATGGAAGGATTCAATGAATCTAACCTAAACCTAGGATCAATAATGATGTCTAAGTGGCAAAAGATCAAAGTTTCCTATTTAAGGAGGTATGAGGATTAACTTAGAGAGGTTGGAGTAGTCATTGATTCTGTTGATTGGCAAAATTGAGTGGAAGGATGAACGGGGAAGAGTTGAGGTGAAGAGTGACCTCTTGAGGGGTTGCCAAGCAAAACAATGATGAAGATAATAATGGAGGCCAATTAATGAACTAGTAGTTGAATTAAATTGTGATATGCATTTACAAATTGAGTTATATTTTTTAGATCAAACTATTGTTAATTTCTAACCATTATATCAGTTAAAATCCTTTTATCAAGGTTGACCTAGCAGTCTTTTGTAAATTCTTTAGCAAGATAAAATTCTAATGGAATGTTGTAACGTCCTCTAGCAAGGCCACTCCTAAAAGAGTGATTAAATCCTTTAACATGGTCACACCTAATAGTGTATATTGTAATCTTTAATAGGGTTAGCTCCTAATAGAGCTCACTTCAGAAGAGTGAAAAATTGGTAGCATGTTACTAGCGATTTTTACCAAATTAGGTTTCCATGTTAAATCCTAGCATCTTACTTGTGTATGTTATTTGAGATGTTTTACTATTTAATGTTTTACATTCTAAAATTTACTTACTATTGGGACAATGAATTGCAATTTTATATTTCTGATAAGTTACTATAGAGACTAAGCTATATGACGATAAGATCTAAGTTGTTTGAAGAGTTTAAAAGTTTAATTAGAACATCTGGATCTAAGGATAATTAATTCAGCCCCTTCCCCCTACCCCTCCCTCTCAGTTATTCTAAATTGTTATAACATAAATATTAACAAGGAATAATATTTCTCTACTTAAAATATTTTGCATTAGCAAGGAATAATAGATATGCAACTCTTTTGTGAAATATTTTCTTATCCTTCCTCTATCTAATAGTTGATCATGTTCAAGTACTCTCATAATATTTGTGAATTGTTGTCTTATCCTTCTTCTCTTTAATATTTGAGCATGTTCCAATACTTTGATAGCATTTTTTGACTTCCTATATCTAATATTTGCGCATCTTCCAATACTAGTGATAGTGTTTGTTTATTTGATGTTCAAATATTTGCAGAAATGTAGTACTTGTGACTTTAAAGTTGTTGTTGTTAATCATGAACACTCATAACTGACTAAACCATAGTTATGAAATCTGAAACCAATAAATTATGTCATCCCACACTAGTGCACCATTAAAATGACTTAGTACATAACTACCACTCTAACTATTTTCAAGGGTACTTTTGGACAACCCAACAAAAGGACATGTACTAATGTAACAAATTAGGATTCTCAACTTCTAGATCCTCTCCTCTATGTAAATTTACTAAAAAAAAGATAATAAGTTATGAAAAATTTAAAAAGTAGATACCACTCATTACAGACCCTAAAACTATCACTAAAATAGATTTTTAATAGAAAATTTATTGACTTAAAACTCATTAAAAAAAAACTAAGGGAAAGAACACATAATTTCATAAAATAAACTTAAATTACATTCATACTACCTTTTTGTTTGGTTATTCACATCCAAATTACTTAAATTAAAAAGTATGAGAAATGGTTTTATAGAATACATGGATGGAAAGATTGTTAAAAATTTGTTCATATCCACCACAAGGGGAAAATAATTTTGCAAAGGAACTTTTTTGTCCTGCCACTTGGATGGTTGTTTCTATTTACCAAAATCTACAAAACTTGTTATTCACTAAGAAAAACTTGGCAAATACTTGCGATATTTCAAAAACTTGAGCATTTTCCATGTAGGAAAGCTAGTGCAAGTAGAGTAATCTGAAAGACATATAAATAGGGTGTAAGGCCCAATTTTGATTGTAAAAAACAATAGGGATTTCTTTTCTATAGTTAATAATCCATCAAAATTTAAGTACCATTAGACCAAAATCTAAGAATTAATAGAAATTCCTATGCTATTTCATTAGCTTCTATATGTGTTGATTCAACGATGGTTTATTGCTCTTTCAAATCTTAGGGTTCTTGTTACTCTACCAAAAAAAATTGTTACTTTTGTAATTGAATGTATTTACTAGTCTAATTGACATTTTATGCCTTGTCAGTATCTGTAAGCAAAGACACTTGACTAGATTTTATATATATATTACACCGAGAGTAATCGTTCTTGAGGTGCCTATTTTTATTTAATCCCAAGGTTATTTTAATCAGAGTTGGGATTTATGAAAATAAAAATAGGTGCCTCAAGAACAATTACTCTTAGTATAATATATATAGGTATGCATAAGCTAGTGGTGTAGACACCTAAATTTGATTACACCACTTTGGTAATCCTATTTAGTTATCTCTAAAGGCATCATTAATTAAATTCCTATTTAATTAATCCTTTGCCATCCCCTAGCTGATTAATTTAATTAATCATCTATAGTCCTAATTGATAAATCAAATAACCTATTATTTATCAATTAATCCTATTCTTCTATGTAATTCCAAAACCCTCATTTATTAAATAAATCTATTTGATAAATAAAGCCCTCAAATATAATAACCCCTAAATTATCCTAAACCCCCTTTTTAGCCTAATCCACCCCATCCACCCATACTAACCAAGCTTAGCCACTAACTCACCCACCCTTATTGAATGTTATCCACTTGCATATCTCTAACAAGCCTAATCTAATTCTAAATCACTCCTATCCACCCCCTAATGTTGTCACATTCCCTAAGCAAGCTTAAGACTTTCCTAAGCCAAGAAAAGTCAACAATCTCAACTCCCTCCAAAATATCCCAACCACTAAGCTTTGAATGCTCTTACAAAGGCCATAAAGACTCTTACAAGCCCATTCATTTCTTTTACAAGCCATTATGAAGGGTCTTTATGAAGATATTATCCCTTGAGCCTCCTTTGTTGACTCATCCATCCCCTTGCTTCCATCCACTCACCCCGTGACATGTGTCACTCCCTGGTTGGTGCTAAACAAGCACAATCCATGTGCTCCCCTTTGAGTGCATCCTAGCCCTCCTTAAGATTTCATATCTCCTTGCATCTTAACCCTCCATCCCTCAAGCCCTTAGCCTATAAATTGAATCCCCTCCCAAGCCATTTCATCACAACATTTAAGCCAAAGTTATAATGCTAGTTTGAGAACCAAAAGCCATCAACCATACCCTTATAATGCCAAATTAAGAGCTCATAAAGCTACCAATTTGCCATTTTCCATCTCCATTGAAGCTAGTTTTGAGAACCTTGAGCATACATACCAAATCTAAGAAAATAGACTCATCCCTAAATCAAGTGACCATCCTTATTGGGAAAGCCATTCTATGGCTCATATTCTCATTTGAGGGTTTCACTTTGTCTCTCATATATGTTATGGTTTTTATGCTAGTTAATGCTTTGTTATCTTAATAGATTAGTATTTCCTGCTAACATATTTCTCATATACATTTTGGCACGCCTAGTGGGACCCCACTATGGGTTATTTAACTATCCATTTCTATCTATATGTTATTTTTTCTAATAATCTAATGTTTCTTGTTGTTTGAGTGAGTTGTAGGGTGTTTCACTTGTTTTTGCAAGTTGAAGAACGCACTTGGAAAGAAAAAATACCCTCTAAAATTCGAAAATAATCAAAAAATTTAAATTTTTTGGAAAAAATCTACGCATTTCAGTTCTTTTCGTGCAGTGTCATCTCTGCAAATTAGTGTCTACACCTGCAAACTATCGTCTCTACCAGCTACTCTGTCGTCTCCGCAACCAAACTAATGTCTCCGCAGTTTGACATCTCCGCTTGGTCTTCTACTGTCAGTACTGCCACTAGAATTTCGTCTCCTCATCCTTAACTAATGTCTTTGTAGTTTGGCATCTCCGCCTGGTCTTCTACTATCGGCGCTGCCACTATACTGTTGTCTCTGCATCCTTAATTGTCATCTCTGCAGATCAGCGCCTCTGCCAACTACTCTGTTGTCTCTGCCATCGCCAACTTAAATTGTCATCTCTGTAGATCAGCATCTCCGCAATTCAGCGTCTCCATCCAATTTCTTATTTTCTGTGCCGCTAAATTGAACTATCGTCTCTGCCTCTTTCTTTGTCGTCTCCACAGATCAGCATCTCCGTAGATCAGTGTCTTCATAGTTTGGCGTCTATGCCTGATGAACTGTCATTTCTGCGTGTCTTTATTGCATTTCTATTTTAACATCTCTATTTCTGCACCTTTTAGTTTTAAAAAAAAAAAAAAGAGTATAAATCAAATTTTAACTTTTGGTGGTTCCATAGAGTAGAGATTTTTTAAAGCATTTTTACACCTAGGAAAAAGAACAAAAAAAGTTAATTTTTTTTTTTCCATAGTTAAGCTTTCATTTTGGAAGATTTTGGGTGACTAATCAATTTGCTTTTTTGTCTCATTGTAGGTTGAAGAAAAAAAATTAATCATGTTTTTTAAGTTTTTCGTGGAATGAACTTGAATGGTTAAACACATTTTTCTTTGAATGTATGTTGTTCAAAGCTCAATCTTGAATGCAAAAGATCAACTAACCATTGCAATATCTCACACTTCAATTTTTGGTGCATTAAAAAGAACAAACAAATCTCTCTTTTGCATGCAACTTAGGCAAAGTTAATTTTTGAACACTTAAGAAATTTGTTAAGTTAAAAAAAAATCAACAAAAATCAAATTTAGTAGTTTCTTCATTGGACTTGCCCTCTTTAATCACCCATCAATTTAACCATTGGTTGCAATCTCAGTGCCATCTATGGGGATGGGTCCACCTAAGAGAGTGTTAAGTGTTCTATAATCAGATTCTGCTTAATTCTCTTTTTGAGAGTTTTTCTTAAATTATAAGATTTCTTCAATGTCCAAAAATCTAGATTAAATCGATCACACTTCAAGTTTGGATTTTAAAATTGAACAACCAATTGACATGGAGGGCCTCAGGGCACATTCTTGACAATTGAGTTTCACACATCTTTGTTTTGAGTTTAAAATGAACAAACACTCAATCTTGAATGTGTTAAAAAAAAAAAATCGATACTTGACGTGGAGGGCCTCCGGGCGTATGGGTTTACTTTCTTGTTGACCCTAACTCTTCTTCTTGTTCACATTATTCGATCAATTTTTCTTTGTTGATGCATTTCAAAGTTGGAATTGAACATTGTCACTTAAACATGAGTGCTTGCAAAATCTAGATCAACACACATAAGAGTCAGTTGGTAAAAGAACAAGCGTGTTTTTTAGCCCAAGGTCATCCAAGTCTTCTCTCCCCTTGTCATCTTTCGAGGTCATCTTGGGTGCATAATATTAGGATCCAAAACCTTTTTTCTCTTTTTAGGAGGCCTGATTGGGGATTTCATCACCCCTTGGATGACCTCAACTCTAACATTCTGACAGAGTATAAAAATCAGGAGGTGAATCCAAAGACACCTCTCTTAGAATCAAGATTTTGTCACTCGGGCTAAGCCTCAAAGAACTTTATACCCTTGAGAAGTGAAAGAGGAGAAGTGGGTTACCACTCCTCTCGGTTGTGTGACATCTTTTTGGTTTCATCTATGGATTTGGGCCTCATGTACCTTGCGTATATCGAGGACTCCCTAGCTAAACCAAATTTCATCCTTGTAGAAAGCTTCCGAGGATGTTGGTGTGTTTGACATGCTTGCTCCAAAATTTTGTCTACTTATTTGTTCATAGCTTTTGAATGAACGTTTGCCAACTTTGGTCAAAATCCCAGAAAAGCAAAAATCTCCCAGCTCAAGGCATACTTAGTGTAGTCACTGCCTCATCAGAAAATCATCCAAGCTACCCCGCTGCAACCGAATCTATCTAGTTCCTTGCTTTAGAACAATCCCAAATCCAAAGTCCATCCAAATCATCCCCCCAACCAGCTAGCAACCCAATCCAAAATCACATGCAAGCCTTTAGAGAGGTGTTGTCATTCTGCCAGAATTTGTTATCCAATCAATCCTACCAATCAACCAATCTCACCAAGGTTATCCCTCTGACAGAGCATTGTCTAGGGTAATCCAACTTTGTCACTTATATCCCTCATCACCTTGAGCTAAAGGTTGGGATCCACAAGTGGTCAATCTCATGTCATGCTCATAGGATCATTAGTCTATCCTTAAGTTGGCACAATCTCCACCAATCCAGCGCATAGGGAAGCAAAACTCTCACTTTTTGACAGCATGCCCTTGAAGTCTTCCATCCACAGGAAAGCCAAAAATCTCCAGCCAATCCTCCTTAGGCCTGTCATACAACTTTGACTCTCCCTAGGAAATCTTTCATCAGCCAATCCAAAATCTGCACTTAATCCAAATCCAACCATGAACTTCCATGTTCATCCATATGCAAGACCCCATCCCCATCCGACTCATCATCAAAACATGAAATCCCAAACCTATCATGATGTGTTTGGTCATATTGTCCTTGCTCTCGCCACCTCCTATTCCAATGATGATGAAAATCTTGTTGACTATGATGGGTATATTGAAAGCCTTAGAAACATTCCCCCAAGCATCCTCCAAAATCCACGTATTCTTCCAAACTATCTAGTCAAGCCATCTAATATCCCATCTTCTCCTCCATCACCAAATCAACCAAGCTTCCAATCTTCTACTCCCATCACACTAGCTATTCCTATCAATCCACCTCCACCTCTGATGCACGAGTCTCCAAGGAATCTCCTAGAGGAAATACAAGAAAAGCTGCCTCCAATAGTCGATAAGCCATGCCATCTAATCCAACCATGTGAAGTAGTTAGTGATGAAGCTTCCCCATCTATAATATCACCTCCATCTCCCATTTCTATCATCCCCATACCATCCATCAAATTTCTTAAAATCCTTCCACTTCCCACAAGCATCAAAATCCCACCACCTGTCAAATCCCTCCAAATCTGATCCACATCACCTCCAAACATTTCTCAAATCTCTCATAATGACCCTTATGCATCCATCTACTCACCCATCTCCACTATCGAATCTCCCATCTATCCATCCATTGCCTTTGAAGAATCCATTCCTTCACCTCCTATCGCACCATTCACTCCAATCCAATCCTATCAAGATCCTGCCCAAAAGCATGTTGAAATCCCCCACAGCATAAACGAAGATATCATCGTACCATGTCTTCCATCCATAGTGCAGTCACCATCCCCTTGACCTCCAAAACCTCAAGCCATACCTCCTCTGCTGTAGGATATCTTTTCATCCCATCAGCTAAATCAAGATCCTATCCTACCATCTCCTCCGCTCCATGCTTCCATCTTACCACCTATCCAAGCTATTCCACCATCTATAATCTACCCTCTTGGTTCACTTACATTCATCCATGGTAGCCTCCTCTCAGTAGAAGAATTAAGAACAATATCTCTCCATTGCAGTACATCTGATAAAGCACTTCCACCATTTTTCGCAAGAAAAAAGTATCCTCAGCTAGTTCAAATGCTCAATCGATGACAT
Source organism: Cupressus sempervirens (assembly GCA_028749045.1). NCBI lineage: Eukaryota > Viridiplantae > Streptophyta > Pinopsida > Cupressales > Cupressaceae > Cupressus > Cupressus sempervirens. Next base: position 6,582,055 of record CM053790.1, on the reverse strand, counting down.
TATCAAGGTCAAGGTTTAGGACCACAAGAACAAGAAATCAAAAAGCCTATTATTGCACAAAAGAATCTAGGATTTCATAGTCTTGGATATGTATCCAAAGGTTCAACATCTAAAAGTGTTGGTACACACCATCCCCAAACTAAGCCTATCTCTAGGCCCACCATGCCAGCCTCCCATCACTCCTTCAAGAAATCTTATGTCATCCCCCCTCCACAATCCTTGCAACCTAAAACAACCTACCATATCCCCCCTTCATCCGCTAAATCCATTTTGGGTCCCTATGTCCCAAAATCTACCATCCTCCATCCTCCTATCAACCATCATAAAAATCCTATTCCATCCATTCCTATGCAAGATCAACAAAGGAACATATCAGGGCACATCATCCATCATCATCCTCCTACATGCTCTTCCATATCCTCTTCATCTCACAAAGCTTCTCCTAACCATCTTCCCAAAGTTTACCACAACAATGTGAATGCCAACTTCAAAATGCATAAAGCTAAAAATCCACATCCTAGGCAATCATATGTCTATTCTAAAAGACATACTCCAAAAAGGAAAAATTCAATCAAAGAATGCAAAACAATGCAAAAACCTATGAAAAGAAAATCCAAAACCATGTGGATCCCAAAGAAAAAAGTTGAAACCCAATGCATAATAGCATCCACCATTGCTAATCCCCCATTCAGTGACTTGTGTCCCCCATCTCCTAACTCCATATTGGGTGCCTATATCCCCAAGCGTGCTTCCACAAATCCACCATTAAGCCCGCATCTACCATCTATCCCCCATATGCTCTTTTCACACCTGTCCCAACATGTGCCAATGTTGATCCTGCAAGCATCCACATCTCATGCTCCTTTCCAGCCTTTTCATCCCTCCATCTCCTACCATCAATCCCATCTAATCTGATCTATTGCATAAATCACACATTTGGTGTACCGACAGCTAACAACAAAATTGAACATTCCAACAGCCAATGAAAAATCCCAAAAAAGCCAAAAATAGCTGAAAAAAGCCAAAATCATTCCAGCTAAGTCCAAAGTCAAAAAGTCAAAAAAATAAAGAAAAATAAATCGTCCATTGGTGAAAACTTGGCAATACAAGTGCCTTGGACAAGTACCATGATGAAAACTTGGCAAACAAGCATCATGCATAATCCAACCATCCATAGCTTAGCCTATCATCCTCATGCTTTTGGTCACATCTTGTCATCCAGCTCCATCTTCTAATTTATCCACTTGTCTTTCATCCTACACCTTTTATCTATCACCATCCACTTATCTTCTGTAGCTTTAGCCAATCATCCCAGCTATCATCCATCTTCGTAGCACCTTCAACTTTTCCATCCTAGCTTCAATCCTATCACATCCATTGTAAGACCTCCTTCCACCTGTCATCTTCTGACTAGGGGCACTATATTCCTTAGAGATCTTGTCTTGTCCATCCTCCCTTGTCATTGGTATCTCGCTCTAGGCTATCCTCATGCAAATCCAATGTCATCCTCTCATTAGCCACTCACTCTAGCGCCATCTATCAGCTCAGCTACCACCAACCTTAGCATTGTCCCCATCCTTGGTTGCATATCTATCATCATCATTGGATGCATCTTGCAAAATCCATACCTTCTGCTATCACCTCATCCTTAGCTTTTGCATCTTGCACAACATCGAACCATCTCGCTATCCTACCATCTTGAGCTTTTTCTTTCTTGTAACTATCTTGGTCAGCTTCAGCTTGTCAATATCTTGGTTCGTCAGCTTGTACATCCTCTTTAGCTCCTCTTTAGCTTAGTACCATTGTATCTATCCAACTTTCCTTTAAGTTCCTCCTTGATTAGAATCTTGCACACATCACAAAACCCTTGGTTAGCTATTCCAATGCATTCTTTAGCTAGATCTCCTACCACCAAAGTGTTATCCTTCTTAGTTCAGCTTGCCAGATGCATCACTCATCCAGATCCATCAGCTTAGGTGCTCTTCGATAGATCCTTGTAGGATATAGCTTTCCTCATGTTAGATGTTGGTCTGTTAGTACGTTGTCCTACCCATCTCATTGGCAAACAGTTCTCTTTTGGATTTTTGCTTTCTTTTGATTTGGAATCTTCCCTTTTGGGTCTTGAAGTATCTTTTCTAGAAAATCTTTTTGTTCCCTCCTCAAAGTTGCCACAATCTTCCATATCATGGTATACTATGAATGGGGCAATCTGAGCGTAAGGTCTTGATCAAGCCTTTTTTTTGTTTTTCTCTTTTGCTTGGGGTTACCCAATGTCGATTTCACTCTGATTCTTTCGAGATTCATGTGTGATGCTGGGGCAATCCTTGCATGTTTTTTTTGAGTCAGTTCGTCAGTCCTCTGGACAGTTGGTGAAAAGGCCTTGATGTTCTTGGTAACCTTGTCAATTAACCAACAATCCTATAGCAAATTTAGTGCTCAACTACATGGTGGTACTTCTCTTTGAAGTATCCCCCCGCTCAATAAGCTTCAATGGAATCCCTTCATCTCCATTATCCCCCATCCATATCCAGCATCTGTCTCCCCTACCTTAGCTTATGCATCAGTATCTCTTTGAATCAATCTTCACTTTTAGCTTTAGGGATCCACAATCCTAGTCTTAGGGATCCACCAATCCAATCAATCCACCAAGCCTCATCTTTCGAGATCCACAATCCTAGTCCTAGGGATCTCTGAAACCCATCTTCTGCCAATCTGACTCTTTGAAATCTTGTTGCATCAGCTTTATAATCCCCTCATCCATCTCCCTATCCTAGATTCCTTTTTATAGCGCTCTACTCCTTCATCCTCCCCCCAATCCTGAAAGCCTTAAAGCTTATTTACTCTTGTGCCTCTGATTTTCTCCTTTATCATTCTCCCGTAGTGAGAGTTTGAGCTAATTCAGCCCCTTCTCTTCGCCACTCCGAGTCTCCTTGCTTATCCTAGATTCTTGTATTTTTCAAGAAGCCGTCGAGCCTCATTTTCTCTCCCCACCACCTTCTTGAGGGCGCATCTCTAAGTCTAGTCTCTCCTCTTCTTATCTGAGATTGGGGCAACCTTATTGCTAAAACATCTTCCTCGTGTCTTCTTCATTTGAACTATTTTGAAATAGTGTTGTCTCAACACTATGTCAAAGAGGGGAAAAATGTAGACACCTAAATTTTATTACACCGCTTTGGTAATCCTATTTAGTTATCTCTAAGGGCATCATTAATTAAATTCCTATTTAATTAATCCTTTTCCATCACCTAGCTGATTAATTTAATTAATCATCTATAGTCCTAATTGATAAATCAAATAACCTATTATTCATCAATTAATCCTATTCTTCTATCTAATTCCAAAACCCTCATTTATTAAATAAATCTATTTGATAAATAAAGCCCTCAAATCTAATAACCTGTAAACTATCCTAAACCCCCTTTTTAGCCTAATCCACCCCATCCACCCATACTAACCAAGCTTAGCCACTAACTCACCCACCCTTATTGAATGTTATCCACTTGCATATCTCTAACAAGCCTAATGTAATCCTAAATCATTTCTAATCCACCCCCTAATGTTGTCACATTCCCTAAGCAAGCTTAAGACTTTCCTAAGCCAAGCAAAGTCAACAATCTCAACTCCCTCCAAAATATCCCAACCACTAAGCTTTGAATGCTCTTACAAAGGCCATAAAGACTCTTACAAGCCCATTCATTGCTCTTACAAGCCATTATGAAGGGTCTTTATGAAGATATTATCCCTTGAGCCTCCTTTGTTGACTCATCCATCCCCTTGCCTCCATTCACTCACCCTGTGACATGTGTCACTTCCTAGTTGGTGCTAAAAAAGCACAATCCATGTGCTCCCTTTTGAGTGCATCCTATCCCTCCTTAAGCTTTCATCTCTCCTTGCATCTTAACCCTCCATCCCTCAAGCCCTTAGCCTATAAATTGAATCCCCTTCCAAGCCATTTCATCACAACCTTTAAGCCAAAGTTATAATGCTAGTTTGAGAACCAAAAGCCATCAACCATACCCTTATAATGCCAAATTGAGAGCTCACAAAGCTACCAATTTGCCATTTTCCATCTCCATTGAAGCTAGTTTTGAGAACCTTGAGAATACATACCAAATCTAAGCAAATAGACTCATCCCTAAATCAAGTGACCATCTTCATTGGGAGAGCTATTCTATGGCTCATATTCTCATTTGAGGGTTTCACTTTGTCTCTCATATATGTTATGGTTTTTATGCTAGTTAATGCTTTGTTCTCTTAATAGATTAGTATTTCTTGCTAACATATTTCTCATATACAAGTGGTAGTCACAACGCAATAGGAAAAACATTTTCTTTTTATTTATATTTTGATAAGGTTATTATATAATTGTTAATTAAATTTTAATTAGACTTGTATAAAGTTACTATAAAATTATGCTAAAGACATTTAAATTTTTTTTAATATATGGAGTTTAATTGAGATAAAAAAATTATTTGTTTGTAAGGTAATCCTTGTTTGTAAGGTCAAGGAACTTGAGGTCACCTATAAACCCAAGTTGCCTTAGTCCTAAGGATTTTTCATTCTTTGTTAATTTTGTTAATAAGTTGACTCAATAGGTGTTTTGAGAGTCATTACACCTTATGTAGGTCCTATGTGTTACCAAAAACCACTTGGTTAAGTTATATGAAGAGTTAGTGCAAAAATTACATTTTGCAATAAAAGTTGTTGACAACTTTTTGGCAATTTTAGCAATTTTTTGGAAAACGTTGAAATTAACCTTGTAACCAATCAAACCAACTGGTAATTGGTTGGAATGGATGTCAAATGATGAAAATACCCTCTATGAATTTAGAGGAGACATAAGGTGTTGATGATTACTAAGTTCTTTTTATATGGCAAGGAATCATTGTTGCTATTAAACTTGTATATAGGATCATTGAGTTATTGTCAAATGTCATTACTTCCTGTTTAGAATAGCAAACCTATACTTTTTCAGAATGGAACGCCACTTTAGCTAAATGTTATCACTGAATAGAGTTAGTGGAAGATGTTAAGGATATTCCTAGTTGTCTTAATAGCCATTTCATGGGTTTGAAACATAATCACTTCCCTTTGTGAAGAGTTGGCCAAAAATCGACAAATTATATGTTGTTGCAAACAAAATACAGTCATAGAATGTCGTAAGATTGTTTTCACTCATAGGATGTTGAAGAATCTCTTGGAAGGTTGGAATAGATGACAGATTGATGTAGTTATCAGGTGTTCGTTGAAGTGTCTAAGGTGTCAGTTTGAAGCAAAAGGTTGTTTATGATCCATTTCTCAAATTTGCTCATTTTTCTCTTATTGCTTCCCAAGTCTTGAATACGCAAAGTGATCAAGTGGTTTTGTAAAGTTGAGTAGAAGTTTGTTCATTGTTGTAACCAAGTTGGGAAGAGTCTTTGAAGACACTTATGAAGGTGGGAAAGGTAGTTTTCCTTAAAAGTTTTCTTGTTGCGAATCCACTAGCTTTTGGTGTGAGAACTCTGCATCATTTTGGATGCAAATTACATGAAAATGAAATACATGAAATTTACTTAAAATGTAAACAAGAAAAACAAGTTGTATAGTATGATAACTAATAATGTCATACATGAACAAACATATAATATATTATGATAACCAATTATCTCATACATGAACGGATATATAATATGTTATGATAACCAATAATGTTATACATGAACAAACATATAATATATTATGATCACCGATAATTTCATACATTAACAAACATATAATATTTTATGATAACCAATAATGTCATACATGAAAAAACATATCATATATTAACCAATAATGTCATGCATCAAATATATGTCATACATCAAATATAAAATGTCATATATACATCAAATGTATATCGAATATGTCCACTAATATAAAATCCAACATATATATCCACTAATGCCTATACATGTGTGTCTATCCCTATATCTTCTTATTTCGACGAGGGGAAGGAAATAAATCCCTAGAGGTCTTCAGTTGTTGTGTGGAGGGAGATAATGAGGATGATATGGTCTTCCTCACATGCTCGCTTATCCTCTTGTTTAGGATCTTCTCTTATTGGAGCTAATACAAATAAAGTAGATATGAATCAATAATTATTATACATTGAAATCAAATATATGTACACATAAAATTAATTATTCTCTTACCGCCATCAAATAGTCACTCTGTATGAACACCTCAAAGGCTTGTAGATGATCGGGTGTAATAAAGCCCTACAAAAATTCAATAAATATAATCACTTATAAATAAAATTTGAAATTTCAATACTAACTATTATAAACAACAACTAAAACTAAGAAAATTCTATCATACCTCAATCAATGGCTCTGAACTAGCCATCATGGCAGCAACTCCACAATCAATGGACTAACGAAGATGAGGAGGAGTCTCAGACATCAACAAATACATATCATATAATACAATTTACATGTAACTTGAAACATGAAACAAATTATATAATCGACTGATACACATGGATAATTTTTTTTCAATCCTTCATATGATTACTTAATAAATAAATGTATTAATTTAAATAATTAAATTGATACATACCTCTTGACTCATCAATGAGATGTAAAATGGGGTCGGGGAATTTGTACTAGGGCCATCAACACTCTTATCTTGAATTTTGAACAATCTTAATACATGCTAATTAATTAGTCATTCACTATACATATGAAATGTGATCAAACTAGTATATTATAATTGTAATTTACCTATGTGTCAATGCCAAATGTGTCACTCAGGAATTCATCAATAACTAGCCCACCATCCATACTATCTCCAACATGACTGCCAAATGTGCATAAGGATCCACATGATGTAACATGTAACCATGATGCACAAAAGGCTCCTCCCCAACTAATGGACTAGCACAATGAATGAGGGTATGCTTCAAAGTATTGATAGTCCCTGAATTGCTGGTCTCTACATGTTCCTTCACAATTGAAAGAATAATCACATGCTCACCCTATGGCTTGACAATAGGTTCCCTAACTATATTAGGGTCATGACATGCCCCTATCCTTTCAAACAATGACCCCCCATCTCTACCCTGAGGTTCTAACATATAAAAATAATTAGGGATCTCCCCAAGGAGAAATTCACAATACAATTTCTTTAATAAATACATTGGAACCTCATGATTATTGGAGAGAGGGGCATCAAATACCATCCACCATCTATCCCAAAAGTTATTTCTAATATTATCTTGTATGCACTAATGGATGGAGAACCTTTTAGTTGTATCTTTAGCAGTGTCTTGTTCTCCAGGATTTTTAAACAATGCACAAATGCTACCTTTTTCTATTTCCTTTTTTCATACATCTTTATACGGTAATTTTTTTTGCATAATATCTTCTTTGTTCATACCTCTTAACACGCCAAATATCTAACTAACCATTAACAAAAGCTAAATGGGTCATAATGGACTCAAGGGAGGATGCCAATTGTGCTCTCATAGGATTGCTTTTTCCACAAGCTTTCAACCTACCAATGAGTGCTTCTAATTCATTTTCCCTCTTTCTATTTCATTCATTATGTTGTCTTGGGTGCTTGGATGAGTTCTTTCAATTGATGGAGGTTGTAGACTTTTTTGCTCTTCTTGTGGAGGGTTTTCATTTGGATTTTATTGATTAGGCTGGGGTTTTGGTAGTTCGTTATTCCCATTTCCTGATAAGAAACCAATTGCATTCTAAATAAATAAACAAATTTTAAGAAAAACTAAAAAAACCTACAAAACAATGTAAAAACTTACAAAACAATGCAAAAACAAGAGTGGAAAATATACTACATGATCCTGACCTTGATCTTCGGTGATGAAGAGGCATTTTGAGGAGGCGGGTGAAAAAATTCTTCAAGTCTTTCAACTCACGTGTGCACTGTTGAGGATATAGAATGCAACAACAAAAACAAATGAAATGGGCCATGAAGTTATAACCCATATATAAAAAGTTGTGATTTTAAAAAGCACATATGCACTTTGGCTTGGGCTCCAAAAGCCTTAGGCTTGTGGAGCCCAAGCCAAAGTGCGTGCATGCTATAGTACATGTGCGCTTTTAGAATTTAAATTTTTTATTTTGTGTGTCATGTTTTGGGCACCACAACTTGGTGCACTTATCCCACAGTCATGAAAGCAACATGTCAATACTCTCCATTGCTCAAGATACTCCCCAAAGTAGTATCATTAGCATTCATGCTAACAATCTTCCCCTTTGGCATTGATGACAACATAGATAAAAAACATCTAATTTCCAAGAATACCAAGTATTGTTGCTTCTATTCTCATCTACTCAAATCCTCTTCATCAAGAAAGTATAAAATCCTCTAAATTTAGAGATGGGCATCAACTATCCAAATGCTAAAAAGAATCTCAAACACAACAGATGCACATAGGTGCATACTTCTTAGACATCAATTGTTTACTTCACACTAAACAATTGACAATACATCAAGTGCACATTCTTGCTTCCTTTCATGAATCTTTCCAAATCTCACTAAAAAGATATCCCTCCCCCATACTTAGGAGATGTTTTGCATGCATATTCTCCCCATTGACATCAATGTCAAAGACCTAAAAATATATATAAAAATACCAGCTATTACATACCAACTGTTATAACTTCTTTCTTCAACTCTTTAACCAGCTTGAGTGTCCAAAGACATTATTCAATACCAAATACCAAGAGCCACCAAATGACTCAGTACATACCAAAATCTCCCCCATACAGGAAGTATTGACATTTAGTCCTGTCTTAAAAATAGTGCTCTACACTACTGGATTGATGCACTCTCTAAATCTTCTACTCAAAAGTAGGTAGGGGCATAACCCCAAGCATACCTCCCAAGTACTCAAAAGTCTCTTTAGGCAAAGGCTTTGTAAAGATATTTGCAATTTGATCTTTAGTACATACTCCAATTTGATCTCTTTTGATGTTGTTTTCTCTCTCAACACATGATACTTAATAGGTATTTTCTTAGTCTTAGAATGCAATACATGATTCTTAGACACAGTCACTATACATGTGTTAGCATAGTAAATGATAACATGTTCTTTGAACTTAATTCTTATATCTTTCAGCATCTGCTTCATCCACATAACTTGATTAAAGTTATTTGGTGTTGCAACATACCCTATCTCAATAGTGCTATGTGAAATGCAATCTTGCTTCTTGCTTAGCCAAGCAACCAATCTTCCTCCAAGAAAGAATGCTCCACCACTGGTTCTCTTTCTGTCATCCATACTGCCTGCCCAATCCGCATCAGTATATGCACATAAAGTGAAATTATTTGATATATCATACCAAACTCCAAAGTCAAATGCCCCTTTCAAATATCTAAATATTCTCTTTGCTGCTGCAAAATGATATTCCTTGGGACTAGCTTGAAATCTAGCAAAAATGCCAACTACATTTGCTATATCTGGTCTGGTGTGAGTCAGATACTGCAAACCTCCAATCATGGATATGTACTTCTTCTACTCTACTACAGGTGTCTCATCTTTGCTGGATAACTTGTGACCCATTATCATAGGTGTACCAATAGGTTTACAACTTTTCAAACCAAATATTTTCAACAAGTCTTTGAAGTACTTAGCTTGTGAAATGAAAATACCATCACTATTATGTACAATCTGTACAATCCTAGGAAAAACTACATTTTTCCTATCATGCTTATTTCAAATTCATTCTTCATCTCTTCAATAAACTTATCACTTGCTTCATCATTACCTCCAAAAATGATGTCATCAACAAATATTACAATAATCAACAAACCATTTTCAATTTCTTTCAAATACAAGTTATTATCTATCGTACCTTTAGCAAATCCAAGCTTTGCCAAATAACTATCTAACCTTGCATACTAGGTTCTAGGTGCTTGTTTTAGACCATATAACAATTTCTTTAGTTTGTATACCATGTAATTTGTCTTCTAATAAAGGAAAATCTTTAGGCTACTCAATATATACCTCTTCTTCAAGTTCTCCATTCAGAAAGGTTAATTTAACATCCATCCGATAAACCTTGAATTTCTTATTTTCTGCATAAGCCACAAACATCCTTACTTCTTCCATTCTAGATATAGGTGCATAAGGGTAAGTGCAAGAAGTTGGGTCTCACTTTTGGGAAAAAAGTGGAAGTGTTTTTCCTATTTTTGAAATTTCTTGTCAATTAATGTCAAAATTTGAGGCATTTAGAGATTGAATATAAAAAAAATTTAGTAACAAAATTTTAGTAACAATTTTTTTTGTGTTTGGAATCTAGTTTTTAGACATATAATTTATTTGTATACCCATGTGATACATTTTGTTTTTGATATGGATCTTTAAAAACCACCTTTTCAGAATGCCTGTTTCAGGACCATACCACACTCATGTATGGACACCATAATTTGACAAAAATAAATGAATTCTCATAAATCCTTTTAAAGGGAGTTACCTAATACACTAAGATTGATGACAATATTTTTTCTTATTTTTTTATTGAATAATTTATTTTTTTATTAATTATTAATTAGCTATAAAATTAAATTTTAAAACTCTCGTGTACAGACACCATAAGTTGATCAAAATTTCACTTTTTTCAAAACTTTTTTTTAACCTCAAAAGAATTGTATGCAGATTGATGACATAAATTAATTTAAGAAAAATGATAAAATAAAAAAGTTATTAAAGTTTTAGTGAACTTCACTATTTTACATTTTGGTACCACCTTTCATTAAAAAATAATGAAAAAATAGTAAATAAAATCATTGCACTATAAAAATTATATTTCTAAAATCAGGATAGTGAGAGCTCTAATGGGTTTTTGTTTCATAAAAAAATTTGATCGGGAAGACCCTCTAAAATTTATGGCAAGGCATAAATTTGTTAGTTCAATGCCTTAGCCAAATTTTGAGAGGTCAAGGCATAGGCTTGGTCTCACCAAGCCTATCTCAAACCAAAATTTGAGGTAGGAGAAAAAAATCCCGCCCAATGTTGTAAGAAGCAGGTACCCATTATTTAAATTAAAAAAATAGGTACCTGTTTTGAAAAAGTCAAATCGGCATACAAAATCCCTCCCCAAAAAACAAAATTTTAAATTTTTAGAAATGGGTACCCGTTTCTTACTTTTAAAAAAAGGGTACCCATTTTTTACTTTTCAAATACGGGTACCCATTTCTAAAAAATATAATTTTTTTATATTTTCAAAAATGGGTACCCATTTTTTGAAAATAAAAAATGGGTACCCGGTTTTTAAAAAAATGGGTGCCCATTTTCTAAATTTAAGATTGGGTGCCCAAGACTAAAATGGGTACCCATTTCTAGAAGAGTATGATCCCAATCCACAGACTTTCATGGAATTGCGACCCAACTTCTTGCTTCTACCCATAAGTCTCCTCATAGTCTATGCCTTCATGCTGTGAATATCTCTTATATACAAGTCTAGCCTTGTTCCTCACAACTTCACCTTTCTCATTGATCTTATTCCTAAATACCCACTTGGTTCCTATCACATTCTTTTCTTTAGGTCTAGGAACTAACTCCCATGTAGAATTCTTCACTATCTGATCCAATTCTTCTTTCATTACTTGAATCCAATGATCATCTTTAACTGCTTCATCTGTGCTCTTAGGATCAACTTGAGATGTCAAACATATCTCCTTATTTACTCTATTCCTTCTCACCACACCTTTGTCTTTGCTTCCAATTATCTTCTCAGAAGGGTGATTCTTTGTTATGCTTCTACTAGGAGTTGTCAACTCAACTCTTTCTACTACTCTAGGCCGAGATCTTTGTTTTCCATTTTGATTAGATCATTCTACAAATCATTGTTAGCCTCAATGATAGCTTCCACATTTTCATGGTTAGCCTTTGGATCAACAATAGTTACCAGAGCCATCTCTTCTACTATTTACTCTTTCTTAACCAATTCAAGCTCATTATCTTTAACATCATAGTCATTCAAGAATCATTCCATACTTGCTTTAAATTATTTATCTTCACCTGAAAGAGAACACTTTCTAAATTTTCTTACTCTTTTAGGACATCTAGATGAAAATGACCAAACTCTTTACATGTCCAACAAACAAAAATTTCCATACCTTCTACCTCTCTTACCATAAGCATATCAATACCTTCTTTGATCTTCTTCTCTTCTTTGGATCTGGATCTATCTTTACTTGTGCTTCTATTCTTTTATATGCAACAAAAGGATTCTATATCTTGAAACTCAATGCCCCATTCTTTACACAAATCTGATAACTCACCAAGAATCTTCATCATCTGGGTGTCAAAATTTCCTCTATTAGATTTTGGACTATCTTTTCATAAATAACTTGCCACCAACCTCCCAAATATGTTAAGCTTATTCTTTAAGGATCTGAGGCTCGAATACCAATTGTTAGAATATATAGTTCATTCATATAATTGGGGGGGTGAATTAGTTATCCAACTAATATCACAATTATCAAGTTTAAATAATCTTTAACCATATGAGTAATATAAATTGAAACCACAACAAGATACTCATACACAATAACACCAGATATGTTAACTAGGGAAACCCTTGATTAGAGGGACAACCCTAGTGGGGATGGTACCCACGAGATGATGTACTAATATAAATATTCCTTGTTAGAGGATGGACCTTGTTAGGAGTCTATGAATACATTCAGTACATATGAGTCCCTGTTAGGAGACTTTGAATCCCTATTAGGAGATTCTAACCCCATTAAGATTTTTGTCAAACCTATTAGGAGTTGTTGAAGATAGCTTGACCCACTACCCAAAAAGCTTCAAGGGCAAGACCAATGAACCCACTATCCAAATGATCTCTGTATTATTCCTTACAGAATAATAGAATAGTACTATATTGTTCTTTCCTCTTTCTCTATCCTATCAACTAGACCTCTTCTCCTTATCATCTTGTAACTAGATCACAAATCTCATATCCAATAATCCCTTAAGTCACTTACACACATTTAGTAAATACTTTTCTCCTTTTTGCACTTCACACTTCACACTTCGTACACTACAATGAAGGAAAAAATCTTTCCTTTATACCATATCTTCATAATAATTCCCTGAGTCAGCTTTGAGAGTTTCCCAATTAATTATAATAAGATAATTAATTAATTACAATTGCATTTTTCATTCATAGTATTTACAAAACTTCACACGTGTGATACTAAGGCTTGTGCACTCACTGATGTCATCAGCTGACTGTCCTTTTTCACTGCATGACTGCACATCTCTTCATTACATCTTAGATTTAAGATAGCCAACAAATATCAAGAACTACTTTCCCAATAATTGTTCTCTAAATTGCTCTCTATAAATTAGGTACATCTTCTATACGTCTTTGATTTAGACTTTGCACACTTGACCATGTCATTAGGACACTGTGCCAAACATGTCCATAGCTACACATGACTAGAAAATCACACTATTGTATGTACCAGCAAAATCTCTGTCTGTTTCTCAACTAGTCTTTACCAAAAACCATGCTATGTTGACATCAATGACAAAAACAGTCATGAATGCAACATGTCAATACTCTCCAATACTCAGGATACTGTCCAAAGTAGTATCATCAACATTTATGCTAACAATGGCCCAAACTACAAAGGAAGGGATACACTTCCAACGATATGAAAATATTGATTTAGTGTGTAGAATTGGCCATACTTGAAAGAGATCCCATAGGGAATTAGGTAGTGGCATAGAAAAATTAAGCTTACTAAGAAAAAATTCCCAACAATCTTGAGCAAAAGGGAAATTTAAGAGGAGGTGACATGTTGTTTCTACATCTTCATGAGCAAGTACACAATTAAAGGTATTAGAGTTGTCCAGTCTGTGAAGATGATCACTTGTTAAGATTCGATTCTTTAATGTAAGCCATGCAAAAAATCCTACTTTTGGCAAAACTAAATTACTCCAACAGAATTTTAAAGCACATTATGTGGTTTGGTTATGCTGATTTTTTTGGAGGGCTAAGTATCATTTCTTAACAAAGTTTTTACCATCTTTGGCTAGAGTGCAAAAGAGGCAATTTGACTGATTAGACAAAAATACTTTCATTTTAACTAATATTTTTTTCAATGAAGTAACCTAATTATGAGATATAGGGAGAGTTGATGGATCTTTCCTAATAACCAATCCTATAAATCTATGTATATCTGAGACATAATTAGAGAAAGTTGTTCCCCAAGCTTACATCATAATATTTGAAAAGTCCTTTAGAGTATCAATAGATGAAAGGGGGGGAGGGGGGGGGGGAGGGAATGGGGGGAATCTGTTCCAAGAATCAAACAAAAAGTTGACACTTTCCCCATTATGCACTTCCTAGGATATTAATGAAGTAATAACTTCCCTAGAGGCTGTCATGAAATCCCAGATGGCAAGGCCCTTTGGCGGATCTAGGGCGGTAAAAATTCTAGAGGATTTTATGTTATCCAAATATTTTTCTTGTAAAAGTCAAAACCATTTGGAAAAGGGTTTGTCATACATTTGCCAAACTAATTTAGCACCGAAAGCCCTAGATTCCTAATAGTAATGTTGTGAAGTCTCGCAACTTCAATTTTTAAAGAGGTTGACGTGGAAGAAATAGAAATAAGGGGTATTTTCTTCTTTCCATTCAAATTTTTTGACCAAAGAAAGGAGTAGATTAAATTTACAAATTGAGAGATGACGCCTTTAGGAGATTGTAAAATAGAGAAATAATAATTTGGAATGGCCAAGAGAACAATTTTAATAAGAAATTTTTTGCCCAAGATAGATAACCAACAGACCTTCCATGCACTAATTCTATTTTTGATACGATCAATAATATATTTCCAATAAGAAGATTTATTTGAACCCATGAAAAAGGGAATTCCAAGATAAGTAGAAGGCAACTGGTCAAGGGAGAAACCAAGCAATTGAACTGTCCTTTGAGAAACTAACTGAGAACTATTAGACATATTCTATTTATTTAGCTACATTAATACATTGCCCCAAAAATTGTGTGTATAAATCAATGGCTTTATTCATATTTTGTACTTCTTGATATAAAGATGAACCAAAGAGTAAGGTATCATCAACAAAAAGAGACTGAGTTATGGATAAGAATGTACTAACTATGTTAACACCTTTTCATAGACCCTTTTGATTAAAGAATTAATAAGTTTGCTAAAGGCTTTTTCCATAATGATAAACAATAATGGAGAAACAAGATCACCTTGATGAACTCCTTGGGAAGAGATAAAAAATCCTACTGGTGCTCTATTAATGAGAACAAAAAAATGTGCACTTGAAATGAAAGCTTTAATCCATTTACACCACCTTAGGGAGAAACTAAATTGATGAAGGACTAAGAGGTGAAAATACCAATTCACTTTAAATTGCATGCCTTTATCATATCTAATTTGACAAAAAAGGCCACAACATTATGTTATTTGATTGTGTGAAGAGTTTCATGGGCTATTATGGCTCCCTCAACTGCTCAGCCAAGAACAAAACCCCCTTGTTCCACTGAAATAATATTTTGAGAATATGACTTAAGTAACAAATAAATAGCCTTTGTAATAATTTTATAGATGATATTACACAAAGAAATAGGTCGAAAACGAAAGGAATAAGGGTCATACATATATTTAAATATAAGGTACATATATTTAAATATAATCTATAATAAAAAGTAAGATAAATAGTTCACATTTCTTCTAAATCCTTTTATTAGTCAAAAAAATTTAAAATAAGATCACATAGTATAATTTAATTTTTTTCTTTATTAAAAAATAATAAATAAATATTCTTAAAATTTATTACAGATTAAAGAAAAGTGATACAAATAGTGATAATCCAGTTAGTTTATGTCCAATACTATTAAGTTTTTAGAATTGAACATTAAAATTTTAAAAATTAGTTAGTAATTTGTTGGAAAAAAATGGCGAACACATAGAAACTTACATAATAAGATTTTGAAATAAAAATAGATTAGATAATAAATTATTAAGATGAAACTTTTTTTAAGAATCAAAATTAATATAGATTTTTTTTTATTTATAAAAATAAATTTTTTATATAGAAAAAGGAAACTAGCTATTCATAAGCATATTTCCCATGCTGTTTAGAAAACATTTTGGATAAAGATCGTTCAATCTTGAACACTAGATTTATTTTTCATATTGAATGGTATATGCTGTAAGTAATCATTTACAAATTATTTAGTGAAGATTATATTAATTTAGCCAGTTTGTGCAAAGATTCTTATAATCTAATTTACATAAAATGGGGCTATTTTAGAAGTTTTGTGAGAGAGAAAGTATTTTAATATAGAAATGATTTAAGATATTAGTGGAAGAAAATAGATAATTTTGATGTTCCAATTGAATTCTAGGGTTAAAGGATTACCTAAAAATTTATTCACCCCATTCACGAGCATGATAATAGTTTAACAAAAATAATTCTAGGGTTATTTTATAGGCAGCTTATTAGTATGCCACCAATTGGATGATGTTGAGTGTTCAAATTCAGATTGCTATCATTGATTATGTAGAACAACAATTAAATGGTTCCAATTCTGTAATGGTTGTTTTCCATTTAAAACAATATGACAATGGTTGTTTCTTATTGGTAAAAACGTCAAATTTGTAAGAATCTGGCTATTGATTGTAAAGATTTTTTAATTTAAATTTGTTTTTGAAGTAAATTAATGTAAATATGTTGTGTTCAAATGATATCTTTATATTTTATTTTCCATTTTTTGAATATTAAACTTTGACATTTAAATTATTAAATTAGGCTCTGCTTTATCTTCTATATAATGTTTCTAGTTGTGGTCCACATATTAATTTTTATATCTGAAGTCACCATATTCTAAAGTTTATAGATGCTTTATTTTAAAATTATTTTTTATACCTTAATTTCTTAATTTGATTGGTTGATCCCTATTTTTCTAAGGATAATTTTTTTTTATTGATTCAAAAATTTTAGAAATTAAATTCCAAACACTTCTTCCTAAGTCTCTCCAATGTTGTTCAAAGCCCTTACCTTTGAACAAAGGGTTCATGGCTCCCTCCACTCTTAATAATAATCAATAGCCAAAATTACTGCTTACAAAACCCATAAGCAATCAGCTGTGTGTTCCATGCTCAAAATATTCTTTCCTCTAACCAAGCTTAAAAGGAAATTTGTTCAGAAATAACCCACAAACAATCTATGTAAAAACACCATCAATTAGGCCTAAAACACTGTAACCCTCATGGCATTTGAGAAGTAGAGTCTGTGTTACCAATCTTTTCTGGATAACTTCATAATAGCACTAAGTTACAGTGCAAACACAACCCCTTGGTCATATGTACAATACACCCATTTTTTCACTCTCATATATTTAATTAGTATATCCTCTAACCTTGAACCAACTGCCATGTAAAAATGTACTACACAGTGTTTATACACCAATTTTTTTTAAAACAAGAAACAAAACAAAAAAGAAGCCATGTGATAAGTATCATGCTTGGCTCCATGTAAGAGCTCCCTATTTTCTTCAAACTATAGCAAAACAAGCTACTGCCTCCATGAATCTGTCTAGCTACATAAGCTAAAGAAAAATAAAACCCTAAGGTTGAGGTCCCATGGGCACTCGCTTCCTTAAAAGTAGAGCAGGTGCCACTGAGATTTTTTAGGCATATTTAAAAAGGGAAGCAATCCTATGGATTTATATGTGAATCTGCTTTAAAAATTAGGCCTAAATTCAAGCAATCATGAATTTTGAAAATAACAAAATATATTTCTTCATAAATTTGAAAATGAATAGTAAGATTGACAAATGGCAGAAATCTTCCCTAAGTTGGTGAGGCTAAATCCAACCCCAATCCATTTTCACTTGCTCAAATTGAGAGGGCTAAAAATTCGGGCTCCTACTTTGTAGGAAAGTTTCCAATTAAAGCTTTAGCCTTCTCTAAAATATTACCATGGAGCCACGTGCTCCACAAAAATAGAGCCCAAGCCCCTCCCATGGGACCCCTGCCTAAGCATATAGGGGTTAGGTGTGAAAAGAAAATGATAAATAAGAAAAAAGTAAAATATATTATGTTATGTTTAAGTCTTTGTTGAAATCCTTCTTGGCAACAACCACTAGGGCTAGTGCCTTAATTACGGGTTCAAATTATTGGGGGATTTGACTTTAAAATTATGGAGATAAATGTAGCCATGTGTTTTGTTTGCATCAAGAAATCCTTCTTGGCGGCAACCACTACCAGGTAGTGCCTTAATTAGGGGTTCAATTTATTGGGGGATTTGACCTTAAAACTATGGAGATAAATGTAGCCATGTGTTTTGTTTGCATCAAGAAAAAAGTAAAATATATTATGTTATGTTTAAGTCTCTATTGAAATCCTTCTTGGTAGCAACCACTATCGGCTAGTGCCTTAATTAGGGGTTCAATTTATCTGGGGATTGAATTTAAAACTATGGAGATAAATGTAGCCATGTGTTTTGTTTGCTTCAAAATATCATCTCTCCTTTCCTATCTTGCATAATCCATGGCCTTTACACTGCCACGTGGGCTCTTCTTTTGTAGAGGATTTTGCGTAGACGACAACTTTGATAGTCCTAACTTCATTGTTTTTAAAAATAAAATGAGAATTTAGTTTAAATAAAATAGGAGATTGTTATTTTAATGTTTACAAAATATTCTTGGGTGGATGGTTTTTTGTGTTTGTTTTTAATTTGTTTTTATTAGTGTAATTCTAAGTTAATAGCAATCAGGATGGACACTTCTTGGTCTTATGTAATGCATTGTATTTTGACATTTCTTCTGATTGTCTTTATATATAATTCAAGCATTTGTAACTAACTTAATTGTTTGTGTTTTGAGAGTAAAGATTATTTTTATAGAATTGCTTATAAACACAAGCCATGTAGATGAAAAGTGGTACACTTCTAAAATATTATGTCAAAATTCTACAAAATCAGGGTTAAGAAGACAACTCCCATCACACAATAAATCGCTTATTAAGAGCTTCATGTGATGATCTTTGTTTCTCTAACATCTAATCATTTTAAAAAAAATCCTCCCAGTTAAAATAGTTAACCAGAAAAATATGTTTTATTTCACATTTCTTTCAAAATCCACCTTAAGTTCTTCAAAAGGTAGGGACTCAAACTCCAATAGAACTCTTTTTTTTTTTTTTAATGTATTCAAATCATTAAAAATTATCTAACCAATAATTAGTTCATTATTGATCAACATCCACGGTTCAAACTCTGCTAAAACTTTATAAGAGGATTGAAACACACTCAACCGTTGATTTATGTGGGATAGAACAACAAATTACAGTAATGCTAAAATTGCATTGCAAAGGCTGTAGATCTAATACTCCATAATAACTATAGTACTTATCCTGATTTTAACTTCTCAAAATCATTATTATATAAATCTTTCCATCTTTCTAAGTTTGTGCCTGTCCATCAAACCCAAGTTTTGATATATCCATAAGGTACGTCAAACTATTAAAATGAATTAAACTAAAACGTGTGAATGAACCAAAACAATTTTTAATATACTTATAATATTTGGATGGTCTCTATAATGTGTTTACATTTAATTTAATTTGGGTTTTATATTAATGTATACATGTATCAATATTATGTAGTTAAGTTCTATAGATTTAATAATAATTATGTTAAAAGTACATAAATTATTGCATTTTAGTTAATATATTTAGTCAATTAATATAAAGAATTAAAACGTTTTGAAGGGATTTCTAAAGTTTGTATTTAATTTTTAATGTAGTTAATTAAGTGACATATACTTATTTTCTAACATTTTTCAGTGATGAAATTTATTTAAAAAATGGCCAAGACCTCCAAAAATGTTCAACAATAATTTAAATGTTTAACAAAATAATAAAATTATTAGTACTTGTTCGTAGGCTAAGTATTATTGTATACTTACTAGTTTTTTGGTTTCTACGACTTAAAAATTAATTGATTTTAATTTTTTTTTATCGAACTAATATGTTGCATAACATAGATGAATGATTGTTAACAATAAAATTTAGCTCTTATATTAGGATGGTGGATTCTAAAACTAATAATTTTTAACAGTTAATTTTTATTAAATTCATTAATGTTTAATATTTTTTAATGTAAATAATTTGGTTTAATTTTTTTAATATTTTAATATTATAATATTTGTCATTCAATTAAAATTATTAAAAAGACATCTTTCGTATATTATATAATAGTTTCAGAAATACTATTATATATTATTATTATAAAAATATTATTATTTTCACATTTTAATATATTTCTAATATAATATTATCAAATGATATATATACAATAAAACATATATATTAATAGTTATATTTATAAATAGAATTATAATTATAATTGTAATTAATATCAATATAGAAAACTATAATTATCTAATATTTTATGAACTATAATATATTTATTTAATTAAAATTATATTTATGTAAAAGCTAAAGACAAGTAGTAAGCCACTATATGGCACTTGTTAAACCTCTTACACTTGTTTTACTTCTCTCATTTATTTTGAGTTAGATTATAGTTTATTCTTGTTAATATATGGTTGAGCATTCATTTTGACTAAAAAATGGTATTTAAGCTTTTATTGAAAAATTAATTATTTTAAAACAATTGTTAAATTATTAGAAAAATATAATAGAGATTTTTGTATTGTTGTAGGCTAGTCTATTGCATTTATTGGGCAAAAGTAATAAATAGTTTCAACCAATTATCATAAGAAACTAATTTTCTAAATATTTATTTATTAATTAAATATATTATTGCATTCAAAATGCACAATTATTAAATATTTTTTCACCAATCAATCTTAAGCAATCAATATATATATATATACCGATGGGGGAGGATCACGATCAACATGGCCCCATACATCAGTGGGGTTGGTAGGGGTTCAGATTCTTCTCTTTATCTTTATCTTCCTCCGACCTGGGAGGCTAGATTGTTAAGTCCAGTTGGGGGAAATACCACTTATGATGTGGATTGGAAGAAGGCCATGCGAGAGTAGGAGCAACATGGGAAGCCACCAGGGATGAGCTACAACCCCACCTCTGGGAGGAGAAATCAAGCGCTGATGATCACCAAAACCACCACTAGGCAAGCGATGAGGCGGCTGCAACGTGGGGGTGTGGGAGTGGTAGGTTAAAGACTTGCAGCCCCTCCAATGATCATAAGGAAGTATACAATTTGCATAATCAATATTAGGTAACACCCTGTCCACTGTACAGGGAGCATTCCCCCAACTAGCTAAGAGCTCTTGCAGGTGGCCCACCTCTAGAGCCACTTTATTAGTTTGTACTTCAATTTGCATCATTACATTATTACACATCCAAGATTTAGTATGCATAGAAACATTTATATCAATAAAATTATGAGAAAAAACAACAACATGTATGTGCTTCCATAGAGTTAATAAAATTTCCACTCTCAAAGCATGCCAAATTTAAGAGTACTTATAGGAGAGCCCAGGTGAATCCCTTAGTAAGTTCATATGCCAAGAAAAAGCTTCTGGACAAAAAGGCTTAAAAAAGCCATGAATGTAGTGCCAATAATAGTGGGCACGTCTACAAAATTAGAAAAGATGAAAAAATGGCTTAGGTTGCCCACAAAAAGGGCATCTAGGGTCTGGAACACCCAAATTCTAGAGGTACGGGTCTAAAGGGAAACCCTAAAAAAGGATGCACCAAGAAAAGTGCACAATCTTTGGCTCACTAATAGCTTGCCACACAGTGGCAAACCTATCACTCCAAGTCTTCTAAGAAGAATGCAAATGCCAACGTTGGTTGAACACATCCACCATAGGTGGGTGAGGAACCAACTAGTAATAACCCAACTTGGGTTTATAACTAGCCATGGGAGTGGCAAGATACCACTTCCAATCCTTCCACCAAGGTTTGATAGACTAAATATCCAACTTGTGTAACAGATGCAGAGGTACCGCCAAAACTAGAAGATCAAATGTCTATTGATCTAGACGAGAAAGAAAAGAACTGAACCAAAATATATCTTCCCATGAGTGAAAGATCATGGTGGGTCTAGAAAAAAAATCTCTAGTGTTGAGAAACATGTGTCTCAACCTTGTAAGCTTTTTTCAAAAAATTCTAAAATTTGTTTGTGGTAGTTTTCCACATGTTTATGTGTTGGAAAAAGGTGTATGAGTTGTTAAAAATGTGCCTTGTCCCTAGTAGAAAATAGGTGGGCTATTTTTAGAGTGCAAACAACTCATTACATGACTTCTATGAGGGTCTAAAGTAGGAGAAAAATTATGGATGAGAATATTATTTTAACTTGGTTGTTTTCCAATCTTGGAATTACAAATGTCAAGAATGGGTAACATGTGGCATAGTTGTTTTTCCATGGTTTTGTAAAACTACAAGTGGTTTCTAGGTTGTAAATCACTATATAAGGAAGGCTTGGTGAGGAGTTTGATCATTGGGCTCTATTTGCAAGACAAGATGCTAGAAGGTGTCTCTTCAAGCTTTAGTTGTAGTGATACGCTCCTGTAAGAACTTGCATTGCAAGTGTATTATAATTATCTTGATTTAGTAATACATTATGTAGGTTTTGGAGAGTGGGGTTTATCTCCCAGAAGGGTTTCCCCATGGTAATCATTGTGTCATGTGCTTATTGTGATGTTCCATTTATGCATGTTTATTTTTCCATTGAAATATTTGTAATAGTTAGTTGAATTTGCATAATCATCCTCTCAAGATCAGTGTAGAAAGTGATTCCATGCACCTTTTATTCCTTACAAGTGGTATCAAATCCTAGCCATTTTTTATTTATTTTTTGGGTATAGGATATTTTAAGCTAATCAAGGTTTGAGTGGGAGCTTGTGTAGAGGTTTTCATTTCTGTGTTGCAGGATTGCAAGATGGCAAGCATATAAACGGGGGGATTGATGTAGAAAAGTTTTTTGGCACAAAATTTGAGATGTGAAAGCTGAAGATGGAGCATCTATTGATTAATTGGGATCTATGGGATGCAATTGATGAGAATAAGAAGATACCTAAAGCTTTGACTCTAACCATATAGTATGATGTGATAGATAGGAAAAGATAAAGGTCTAATTAGATTCTGTCTTGCAGATTCAATTCTAATAAATGTCCATCAAGAACCTATTAGGAAGAAACTTTTGAAGAAGCTAAGTGATATCTATCAAGAAAAATCACTTACGAACAATAATTTCTTGAGGAAGATGTTGTAATCTTTGAGAATGGAAGAAGGTGGACAAATTTTTGAGCATCTAGAAAGTTTTAATATGTTGGTGACTTAGTTGACCTTCATTGTGGTGTCAATGGACAAAGAAGAAAGATGCCAAATATTTCTATGTTTGTTGCCAGACTCATGGGACATCCTTGTCATGTCCATAGGGAGCACTTTAGTTGTCTTGAAGATGGAAGATGTTGTTGGTTCTTTATAACTTTTTGAAGAGATGAGATGGAAGGTCTCTTTGAATGCCAATGAGGCTTTGAGTGTTTGAAGAAGATCAAACAAAAGAGGCAAGAAAAAAAGAAGCATGGCTATTCTAATTCCAAGAATAAGGAGAGATCAAAATATCCTAGTAGGTCCAAGGTAATATATTATAATGTTGGTAGACCTAGACACTTCCAAAAATACTACAAAGAGGAAAAGAGGAACATGAAGAAAAAACAAGATTTTGATTCTAAGTCCGAGAAGGAAGATGGAGATGCTTTCATTGCAGCCTTGGCCACTCATGCAGGTGACAATGCATGGTTGATAGAATCAGGTGCATCTTTCCACATGACTCCTAATAGAAATTGGTTTAGTAAGTACAAAAAATTTGATGGTGCTAAAGTGTATTTGGGTGATAAATCAGTTATTGATATTTTTGGTCATGGAAGTATTCATGTGAATTTTTTTGATAGTATATTTAGAATATTTGATGGTGTCTTTCATATCTTAAGACTGGCAAAGAATTTATTATCTTTTAGCAAACTAATAGATGCAGGTGTGCATGTACAATTTTTTGAAGCAGGTGTAGAGGTGCTATGGTAATAGTAAGGGGAAGTATATTGGGTACATTGTACCAACTTGATGCATGCATGGTTGAATGCAATATAAATTCTAATAAGATTATGAAAAGGACTACTTTTTTGGAGAAGGAAAGGGTTTCACTTTCAAAAGATGGTCTTGGTTTTTGGATACCCAGGGGTTCTCTATCTACTAAATTAAAGTTTCATGTAGAGAAGACCATGTTATGGCACTAGAGACTTAGAAATATAGGTGAGAAGGGTATACAAACCTTAAAAAATAAAAACCTTGTTGATGGGTTGAATGACTGCAACCTTGAGTTTGATTTTTGTAAGCATTGTATCTATGGTAAACAAAACAACATTCATATTTAATCAAGTTCTCATAAGTCCTCATGTATTTTGGATCTAATCCATTTGGATGTATTTGGTCCAATTAATGTTCCTTCTATTGGTAGATCAATTTATTATGTTTCTTTCATTGATGATTTTAGTAGAAGATCACAAGTGTATTTCCTTAGAATTAAAGATGAATTTTGTAGTTGTTCCAAAGAATTTAAAGAAATCGTCGAGTTGTAGAATGGAAAGAAGATAAAGTGTTTGAGAATTGATAATGGTGGTGAATATTACTGTAATGATTTTGACACATTTTGTAAAGATTGTAGTATTAAAAGAGAGAAGACAACTCTGTATTCTTCAGAGCATAATGGAGTTGTAGAAAGAATGAACAAGACCTTGACAAAGAAGGCTAGGATTATGGTGAGTGGAGATGGACTGGAATGTAATTTCTAGGTTGAAGTTCTAGCCAGTTCTTGCTACCTCATAAATAGTTCTCTTGCATTAGTTCTTGTTGATAAGACACCAATGGAAACATAGTCGAGCTATAAGACTTCACTTAGACATCTAAGAGTGTTTAGTTGTGAGGCATATGCTCATGTGCCGAAGGAGAAGCAAACAAAATTAGACAATAAAGATGTTAAATGTATCTTCATTAGATATAGTTATGGTGTGAAAGGATACAAGCGTTGGGATCTTATTGAACAAGAGGTATTTTATTTCAAAAGTGTTATCTTTAGAGAAACTAATCCTCCAACTATTACAATGCAAGTAGAATAGATAGAAGAAAAGAAAGATATGATTCAACTTCCTGCTACACATAAGAAAGTTGAATCAAGGCCCTTACAATGACAATATGTTGAGGACAACTCTACACATTAGAGGAAGAGGGAGAATTTGATCATGAATTTTAACATGAACCAGATCTTGTTTGAAGGTCTAATAGATTGAGGAAAGCACTAGAAAGGTACAAACATTCTCCTAATGATTGGAGGTGTATATTTTCTTTGAATTCTAATATTGATGAATCAAGATTTGTAGAAGATTTTCTTGGTATGAATGATTTAGAGTCCTAGAAAATAGCCATGGATAAAGAGATGACATCTCTTAAGAAGAATGACACATGGAACCTTGTACCATTTCTTGAAGGATGAAAGCACATTGCTTGTAAATGGGTGTTCAAAAGAAAGATGGGTTCAGATGGAAGCATTGAGAAGAAAAAAAGAATTTTTGGTTCCAAAGATTACTCCTAGGTTGCATACATTTATTATGGAGAAATGTTTTCTCTTATATAAAAAAATGACATCTATTCAATTTTTACTTTCTATTGCAACAACTTATGATCTAATAGTTGATCAGATGGATGTGAAGACAAATTTCCTTCATGAAAATTTGGAGAAAGAAATTTATATGACACAACCAAAGCACTATGTGGTGAAAGGTAAAAGTCATTTGGTCTATAAGTTGAAGAAATCTTCACATGGTTTAAAACAAAGTCCTAGGATGTGGTACCTAAAGTTTGATACATATTTATTGAGTTTGAGATTTGTGCAATCAAAGTTAGATCAACATACATATTTCAAGTCTAATGGTGATCATTTCCTAGTTATTGTGTTCTATGTTGATGAAATATTGTTTATTAGTAAAGGAAAAGGTTTGATTGCAGAATTAGAATCTCAAGTCTTAGCAAGGTTTGAAATGAAAAATCTTGGTGTAGAAGGAACATTTTGGGAATGAAGATTATAAGAGATAGGAAAAACATAAATCTTTAGTTAGGCCAGACTATGTATGTTGATACTATTCTAAGAAGATTCAATATGCAAGATTCCAGACCATTGAGTGCTCTTGTTACTATGGGAACAAAGCTTTCTATCTCATAGTATCCTATATTCCCATTGCAGATGGAAGAGAAGAGTTGAGTACCATACTAGAGTGATATTGAAAGTTTGATGTATGCTATGGTCTATAAAAGACTAGACATTTCCTAAGTAGTAAGAGTGTTGGAAATATATGAGTAATTGAGAGGGGAGGGGTGAATCAGTTACCACTAAAATAAATCCCAGATCCCTTAGATGTTAATACAAATCAAAAATTTGATTAAACTATATTATGCTCTAACTTGGTAAACACTAAAATAACTTGGTTACTATTTAACTTGAAAATATTTAAGATATTATCTATGGTTAATCTTACTTAACTTAGTTGAATAAGAAGAAGAGAAATAGCATGAACAAAAGAGACACCAAGATTTAACATAGAAACCCAATTTGAGGAAAACAACTAATTGTAACTAGTTACTAATTTTTTCTTTTCTGAAGTCAGGCTTGTTAGGAGTCAACTCAATTAAAGGTTATAAAACCCAATGTTAGGTGTGACCCTATTAGAGAATTTATTCACCTATTAGGAGTGGCCTTGTTAGAGGTCTTTAGAAACTTCAAATAGAAATTTCACCTTGTTAGAGGATTTACAAATAGCTATTAAGACAACTTGATTAAAAGATTTAGATCAAAGCTACAATGGTTAAAAAGTAATAATGAGATGACCTGATTTTTGATGCAATTGAATTGCTGATTACAAATCACAATTCTAGCTTGTATACTTGATCCTTCCTGGTCGAATGTATATTTGTATCTCAACAATGATATTATGCTTATCCTTCCAATTTGCTTCCTCTAAGCATCATCAAAACTTGTAATCACTTCCACACATTCAATCCTCAACTTGACCTTATATTTATATCTTACACATTGTCAAGTTAGTCGAATACAACTTAGAATAATTAATATTCATCTTCTCAGTTAGCTAGAACCAAAACCCATATCAAATGAACTTAATATGCCAAAATAAGAAAATCCTTTGTTAGCCGACCATGCTCAGTAGACACTAACTTAGAAATGATTTTCCTGTGTTAACCAAGTAAAATTAGTTAACATTGCATATTTGCAAAGTTCCTATGGTAACCAAGTGAGCTCACTTAACACTGGTTCCATCCAACATTTTTTCATTAACCAAGTGAGCTTGGTTAATACTCAGCTTCTCCAAACTTTACTTTGACGACCAAGTGAACTTGGTAGACACTGTCTTCTGAATTGGGAAAACTCTGGAATGCTTGGTAGACATAGGAAGGTGTCTTCATCACTTGAGTGAGCTCAACATGGACTGACTCACAATGATATGACATTTTGTGTAACATAAGAGATAATATACAATTAATCAATTATTTCCAACAATCTCCCTCTTTGACATTGATGGCAACACAACACATCATAATATAATGAAATTTTAGACCAAGAATAAAGTAAGGAACATATCCTTAGTTCATTCTAATTCTCATCCATGAGAAATCTCTCTATTAGTGTGAATTCCCCCTACCTTTAGTTTCTCCCTCTATCAGCAAAAATATGCCTGCAACATCTTTTGATAGAAAACTCTCCCTCTTTGATCTTAGACCAAGTTATTCCTCTTTTACATTGCCAAACAAAATTTCTTTTGATATTTGATATGATAGCCAAACTCTCCCTCTTTTAAATCTCATTCCAAAGACAATACATAGTGAATATTAATGTACCTCATGTATTGATTCATTTGTAATGTGCCTTTGTTAATGTTGCATCAACTGACTGATCTTCAACATACTTTGGTTGATGCATCATTAAACTTCATTTAGTAAGCTTTATATAGGGCAATGACCCCTAACTTACCTCTTAGATAAAAAAATGCATCCTTAGGTAATGACTTAGTGAATATATCTGCAATCTTCTCTTTAGTATTCACATATTCTTATCTTACCTCTTTATCTTGTACCAGTTCTCTTAAAAATGATATTTTAGCAATGTGCTTGGTTTTGGTATACATCACAAGATTCTTTGATATATTAATTGCACTAGTGTTATCACAAAAGATAACCACTAGATCCTTGATCTCTATCTTCATACCTTCCAATAGTTGCTTGAACCAAACAACATTGAAATAATTAACTATTACTACCACATATTCTACTTTTTCTATGGACTAAGAAATAAAATTCTACTTCTTACTTGTCCAACACACTAGTCTTTTACCAAGAAAGAATGCTCCACCAATTGTGCTCTTTCTATCACCAACACTTCCTTCCCAATCAGCATCTGTGAATGCTTTCAAATCCAAATTGCCTCATTTTTTGTACCATAAACCATATTCTTTAGTACCTTTCAGATATCTCATTATTCTCTTGATTGCCATAATGTGATTTTCTTTGGGATTTGTTGAGAATCTTG
Organism: Cupressus sempervirens; assembly: GCA_028749045.1. Lineage (NCBI taxonomy): Eukaryota > Viridiplantae > Streptophyta > Pinopsida > Cupressales > Cupressaceae > Cupressus > Cupressus sempervirens. The sequence continues at coordinate 6,553,428 of CM053790.1, read as the reverse complement.
CCACCATACCAACTGCTAATGCAATATCAGGTCTTGTGTGTCCTACATATTTTAATTTTCCAATCGTTGATCTATATGTGGTCTGATCTACTTTTTTGGAATCATCATTTTTGGAAAGCTTATGTCTAGTAGATATAGGTGTTTCAACAAGTTTTGACTTTTCCATTCCAAACTTCTTCAGTATTTCCTTGATATATTTGGATTGAGTAATATAGATACCATCTTTCTTCTACCATATCTGTAATCTAACAAAGAATTTTATCTCTCCAAACATGGACATCTCAAATTTTTTACTCATCTCTAGACTAAAAATGCCTTGCATAAGTCATCATTTCCTGTGAATAAAGTGTCATCCACAAATATTTCTGCTAACACAATCTTCTTGTTTGGTCCTTCTTTGATATAGAGACTACTATTATCATTTGTCCTTTGAAAATTAATCTTTATCAAGTAGTTATGAAGTCTTTCATACCAAGCTCTGAGACCTTGCTTGAGCCCATACAAAGCTTTGCATAATTTAAAGACCATATCTCTTTTGCTATGATCTACAAAACCTTTAGGTTGTTCTATGTAGACTTCCTCATCAAGAATTCCATTCAAGAATGTAGATTTTACATCCATTTGATAAACTTTAAATCCTCTATATGTTGCATATGCTATTAGAGACATAATACCTTCTAATATTGCAATAGGAGCAAAAGTTTCACCATAATCAATACCTTCTTCTTGAGAATAACCTTTACATACTAACCTTGCTTTTTTCTTGAAACTTGTGCATCTTCATTTAGCTTATTTCTGAATACCCACTTTGTACCAATTACATTTTTATCCTTGGGTCTAGGAATAAGAGTCCAAGTCTTATTCTTCTCTATTTGTTCAATTTCTTCATTCATAGCTTCAATCCAACTTTCATTATCCAAAGAATCTTTCCCTAATCTAGGTTCAAATTCAGAAAACAAGCATGTACCTTTCAATTTGTTTCTTATCATAGTTCCATCTAACTTGTCTCTAATGATCTCATCAGGTGCATGATGCTTTCTAATATATCTTGCTAATATAGGTAATTTTTATTTAGAACATGTTCCATTAACCTGTTCATAATCTTTTATTTTAAGCTCAGGTCCCACTATCTGTGACTCGGGTCCATCTGACTCAATTTTCTCAAGCACTAGCTTGGTAGTGTCTAACTGTGACTCGGGTCCTTCAGACTATGACTTGGGTTGCACAAGATGCAAGTCGGTAGCTTTCAAAGATTTTGGGAACTCAAGAGGTGAGGCCTGCTAACTTCCAAATAGATTTTTCATAGTATTTGGTTCATAATAAAAAAACTTTCTATAATCCTCAGGTTCTTTACTGCTTTCCTCTTCACTCTTTTGTGCAACTTTATCAATTCTCACATGTGTACTTTCTATGATCTTATAAGTAGTTAGATTCAAACACTTGTATTCTTTACTTTTGTAGGAGTATCCTAGGAAAATGCCTTCATCACTTTTGACATTAAATTTACCTTTCCTAGATTCCTTCAAGATATAAAATTTGCTACCAAATACTTTCAAGTAACTTACATTGCATTTGTAGCCATACCATATTTCATAAGGAGTTTGATTTGAGTCTTTCTTCAACTATATTCTATTCAAGGTATGCACTATAGTACTGATTTCTTTCTTCTAGTATTTGATTGCAACACTCTTTTCTATGATCAATTAGGTTCTTGCATAATCCATGATGGATCTATTCCTTCTTTTAGCTATACCATTTTGTTGAGGCATACCGGGGGATGACACTTCTCTCTTAATTCACTTTTCAATAAAAAATTTATTGAACTCTGTTGGTGTTTGAAAACGTTACCCATTTCCAATTACCCTGATGAGAACAAGATGCATCTAGGGGCAGCTAACTCCCATTATCAACACATCCATTCAGACACCAGGCCAACTATAAGGCATGACCCTTCTTCTTCTTCAGGCTCTGCAAAACCTAGGTGGGTAGACCTGTAGATTCTTTATATGGTACTAGTTGTCAAAGCATACACTGAATCTAATATGAAGCAGATAAAACCCTCATTTCTTCTATACTCAACCAGGAATCACAAGCATGAAATAGCTAAGAACATAACTCATGAAACTGGCAAGCTAAGTGCGGGTTAACATTGAATAGCTTTCAACATAAAAGGGAAAATTGATTTAATATGTTGATATCAGCAAGACCCAAGTATGAACAACAGAACTTAATGATCCTATCTTTGACCAGTGCCTTATCTATTGGGCAATTAAATGAATCATAACCATACATCTCCTGGAAACCTCAAACGTATCTCTACATTAAGATCCCTGATCTATCTTTCACCTTGTGAATAGACATCTGCTACAGAATGAATCTCATACTCAGAAAATCCTATCATGAAATCTGCAAACCCTGTGACAAATATCAAGCAATTAAATGGTTCTTTGTTCCATAAGCAAGACATTTTAACCACATACATTTCAAAATGTAATGCAACCTAATTCATGCTCTTTGATCACAAATTAGAAGAAATAACAGAGCCATAATCAGGAGACAAGATTCAAACTGAACTTCAAACTTTTGCTGTACTTTATTTGTTTTCCTTGAAATCAAATACATGAAATGTATAGAAAATAACTCATAGATCACCTAACAGAAAAGAACTATCTACATAAAACTTAAAATGTTGTTCAATACAAGAAGAAATGCTGAAGAATGGTTTCTCAGTACAAAAACTGGAACCCTTCTCAATGAAGAAAGAAAGAAAGATATAGCCTAGAGATGAATTCCCGGATTGAAATTGAAGACGACAAGTGTCCACTTGGAATCCCATCTTGTGCAACTGAAAACCTCTTTCTTCTTTCATCCCTTCTGATCTGATTTTGTTTCATCATTAATATGTAACAAACTTGCAAAATATCCTTGCCTAATGATGAAAAATCTTTACTTGCCAAAATATCTGATTGCCCCATGAAAAAGCCAGTTAAAATGAGTTTCTACTGAGTAAATCAGGACAAATTCGACCCTAACTGCATTTCCATTGCCTTTCAGTTGATATCCAGGTCATTATCTTGACAAAAAACAAATCTGAACTTCTTGGTATGAATATGGTTGCACTTTAAGGTACCTGATAAAAATCTCGTGTAGCTCAAACTGACTGATACCTGTGTAAAAACTGACTTCAGAATCTGAAAGTTCGTCCTCTCCCGATTCCAACGGTATATTGGAGTGCCCAATTTGGTTAAAAATTGCCCCAGATATTGCCTTTTGAAAATCTCAGTCTCTACTCAGTGGTTTGAAACATATATTTTTGTAAAATTTAAAACTTTCATATAGTTTAAACTATATAAAGTTTCAAACTTTATTAAAATGAACCTGACGTGAGATTTGAGAAAAAACAATAATAAAATATTAAAATTTGAAAAGTCTAAAATTTTTTCTCATTTTCTCTCGGGTCAAACTTCTGTTGACCAAGTGCCACGTGTCACTCTGTGATTGGCCTACATGGTCTGCATCATCCGCCACGTGTCGTCTCCTCGCTACTTCGCAATGCTTAACCAGTGAGCAGCTTCAGTTGGCGAGGTAACGCGAACCGTTAGATCTGCCACATGGCGCCATCTGGTGCGCTCCTGCCATTTGCCTGCCACATCACTGTCCATTTACTCTATTATCGCCACTTGTCACCATCTGATTCGCTGATGGAAATGCACGTGGGACCCACAATGCATACTAACCCTTGCCGGATTTTTTGAAATTTCCCGACGACTCGCTACCTCGCTAGCCGGATTTTCGAGAAATTTCCGGCTAGCGAGGTAGCGACTAGCCGGATTTCTTACTTTTCTGGCGCTTGGCTTTGCTGACGTCATCCTCAATCTGCATGCTTTTCTGGTCAAAATTTTGTTGTTCCATCCTCCAACTGGCTGGTCGACCACAAGTCCACCACAAAGCGCTGCCTTTTCTTTAATAAAACCCATTCTTCAATTCATTTTATGGTATGTGTTGCATAGTATGTATAAACTATAGACTTCAATCGTGAGCCGCATGTGGGATTAAAAGTTTGAATGGAGGCGTCTTTGACCTGCGTTCTTGCTCATAGGCTTCCAGCTCAATAGCATGGTCTTCATTCTTTATGAATTTAACCAATGGGAGATTCGGCTTGATACCTCTGTTAATGGTGTTTTCTCTGCTGAAAGTGCGGATGCTTCATTGATATTGAATGCGTGAGGACTTTCTTCTGGTTAGTGCAGACCTCTGTCTTTGCAACTGACTCGTTTTTGCCTTTAAACATGTGGAGAGTCAGCACTGGGTTTGTTTCAACGTGTCTGGTCTTGTATCCTTGCTGCCAGCTTTCTTTTCTTAGCGCGAAATGCCAAATTTGCAGCTCATTTCATGCGCTGATTCCCATTTTCAGAGAGCTCCCTGCAAAACGTGAGACACCAATCTGTTCTCTCTCTCTCCGCATGGAATGCTACAGATGTTTGAAGTCTCCTTGTTTTTTTTTTTTTAAATTATAAATATTTGAGACAAATAACATTTGAGAATCCATCTACGTTGTATCATAAATATATGATATTGAAATTTGAAAGGAATGTATAATTCTCAAATGTAATGGCTTGCATAAATGCCAATGTTTTTCAAAATGAAATTATATTTAAAACCAAATAGTAGAAGACTATTTCAATCACTTCTGCACCACTGCGGAATTTGTGTCAGGAGGCCTGCCAGCTAGCCTTAAAACTTGATTCAATCAAGTAACCAAGCCACGAGAATCAACATGAGTGTTCAATCCTACACGCTCTACCATACTGCAAATTTTCATCCCATGACGAATTCCCAGTGAAGAGATTTTAATTGCCGAACATCCATACTTCAAATATCCTGCAGGCAGACAATGTTAAAAAACATAAACTGGGCTCGGATTCGGCATCATAAACTAGGTTATTGATCACTTGGGTTTCTGAAAATTGGGATATAGGTTCTTTGCCATGAGGAGAATGGAATTCTATAGTTTGGGCTCTTGACGAATCACCGGGCACATTTGGCGAATTTCCGAAAATAGGCACTTGGAAATTTTAACTGGCAAATGTGTCAAAAAGTGATTTTTGGCAAATGTACGGACATAAGAAAGTATGCAAATGGATTCATCATGACTTAAGAATTGGCATACTTCAAGGATTTCTAGGACACAACACAATGGTACAATCCATTTAGGCTAGCCAATCACAGGATCAAAGTTATAACATGCCGAACAGGGGTACGGATCAATCTGGATACCTTAGCCGTAACAAAACAATGCAAACTGGGTTTTTGATCATGTTAGCAAACTGATCAAATGGATTTGACATGATCTCAAAATTGGAATATATGAAGTGTCTTACCCCTAGAACATAATGTAAAAAGAATTTTTTCACTTGGGTCAACTGGGTCAAAGATATGATTGGTCGAACAGGGCTTCCCAGAATTGTGAACAACTAGTTAAATGCACAAAACAGTAAATGACCAACTTTGTGGGGTGCAAAACCTAGTCAAACGGATTCGAAATGACTTGAAAATTGAAACATAGGTTCTCTATTATGGAAACTAAACATCCCCAAAGTGACTAGTCATGAAATAGTCCTGGGTAAAAGATATTCAGATGCAAACTGGGCCTCTGATCGCTATTTGACACTTGGGCAGGATTGCAAATTTTGACACTAGCTCAAAATGGGACTTCACAGAATGGTTCGAAATGTCAGTTTAACTTCATAGAACACATAGATGCACTAAATGAAAGGTGTTAGAAACATTAAACACCTCTTAGGCCTCAGACTAACAACTGGGTACAATCTCATTTAAAAGCATTTATAGGGCTAATTTTTCTCAACAGGGTTCAAAATTGACCATGCAAATTTTAGCGCCAACAGTGGCTCTGTCTGGGGATGCATGTCCCTTGCGGGCATGGCAAGGATTCAGATCTCTGGAGGAAGCAGACCACACAACTGAACAGCAAAACTCTCTCGAACAGCTTTATTGAAAACAGGGAAACAACTACAACTACCAAGACTATGTACACACAATGGCCCCGGGCCACTGAACTTCAGCAAAATTGTTTACCTCTGTCATAAACATGATTCTTATCTGAACTTTCATGAGGTAAACTGAATTTTCTTCTTCTATTAGTTTCACCAATCATATTATCATCGTATGACAAATCACTTGGCAAAACAAAATCAGCACTCTTACTTCCATAATGCATATAAAAACTATATTCATCTTCAACCGTTAGCTCATTATGAAAGTTCTGATCAGCATGCTCAAAAATATCAGACTGAAAGTGAAAACCTTCTCTAACAAATGACTCATGCATGCTATCATTTCCGAATATGAAGGCTTCATATTCAACTTGGGGAAAGGGATCACTCATACCTTGAAAATGTGTTTCCTTATACATAACTGGACGATATTCAAATGAACATTCTGACTTGTACTCACATATATAATCAATGTCAAAATCTGAGACTAATCTATAATCTTCAAATGGTTCTTCACAATCAGCAAACAAATTAGTCTTCACATCGGAGAGTTCATCATGAATCTCATTGCAAGGTATAGGTAGATTTTCAATAACCGTCTTATTAAACACCTTGTTATCATAATCAGATGCAACATCATGATCATATTCACTGTCATATTTGGAAGAAGAACAGTTTGACCTCTTACAGCAGTAAGACAAAGTATCATCATTAAACTTATTCTCTTCTAAATCTGAACTGTCCATGTGCTCTTCAAAAAGAGGATTGATAACTCCATGCAAAGCGCCTTTATAGACATTAGGACAAGTGATGTGCTGATCAACATCAAGCTCCTCACCATATAACGGATTAGTGAAAACTTTAAAATCATTTCTAACATCACTGTCATGGACACTTTCAACATATGAAGAAAAATTAGAACTACATGAAGAATCAACATCCACTCTGTCAACGAAGCATGTAGAAAATAGATCAAAGTTACTTTCATTGTCTCCATATAGGTGATTCAAATGTCTTGTAAGAAAATCATCATTTATCTTACCAAAAGGTGCTGATGTATTAATCTCAGAGTCAATCACGTACTGATCATCATTACACTCATCCTCAAGACACTCTTCTACACAATTAGGCAATATGTCTTTATGGATAACCTCTTTGTCTTCATATTGTGTAGACACATTTTCTTCATAACTTTCAATCTCAAACTGGTTTACACAATTCTGATATGGAAACTCACTTTCAGATTCAGAAACAGCATTTGTACCTTTATTAGCAAGAGAACACTCACTTCCATCATTGCTCTCTTCTTCCCAATCAGCATCTGATTCACATGAAGATGAACACATACTAGCACTATCCTCTTCTTGACTTGAGTAATAACTCTCATCATCAGCTTCATATGACACCTCTTGATAATATATTGGATCAGCAACATAATTATCACTTGGAAAATGACTCTCAGCTTTATCATACTCACATTGATATGATTGTCTTTCAACTTCAGATTTAATAACGTTCTCAACATGATGCAATCTCTCAATGAGATAATTCATTTCTTGCCTATCCTGTTGGTCAAGAGAATGCATCTCTACCGCTGAAACATTATCAACATATGAGCTTAGTTCTTCTGACTGTGACTGAGATACATATGATTTACATTCTTTATATTGTGTCATCTTGCCATGACATGTCGGATCAGAAATTTCACCTTTATCACTTGATAGATCACTTCTGGTTTCTTCCTCCTCATACTGAGGTGAATACCTTTCCTCTTCCTGATTCATTACGTTTTCAACATAATGCAAATTATCAATGGGAAAATGAATGGCCGGATTTATATCTTGCATGGATGACTCATCAAGTGAATCAATTCTATCATTTGCTATTGTGGTACCATAAACATGTGCATTCACTTCAGCACGAATGGAATCATTTCCTTTTTGCAACAAAGAGATTTCATGTTCACATGTTTTTATTTCTGAGGCTTCAACAAAACTATTTACAATAGCAGGAGTGCTTATTTGTTGATCTGAAATCAAACACTCCTTATGACATTGGCTTGTGCTTTGCACCTGATATTGCCAGCCAATATTTCTAGAGAAGTGACTACGGGTTAAGCCATATTTTATGTTATTCTCAATCTCTATAGCTGTCATGAATGCATGATGTAAAGTTCTAGGTTCCTTATCTCTCAACAGGTAGTTCATCTTTTTATCAAAAGCACCGAGATAAACCACTAAACACATTTGATCATCCGGCTTGTAACTTTCAGGAAATTCACTCAAAATCTTTGCAAATCTGATATTAAATTCAGGAACTAACTCACCATTCCTGATTTCAATTTTCAAAAACTTATCAAAATATTCAGAGATGCTTACTCTTTCCCCGAACTGCATCATGAAGGCTGATAATAATTCATCCCAGGATGAAATTAAACATGCTGGTAAAAATGAAAACCAGTCCCTAGCATCATCCTCTAAAGTCTGAACAAACAATTTCATCTGAATGTCTTCATGAGCAATTTCAAAATCACCAACCAAGTCACTAAACAGCTGAACATGATGACTGGCTGAATTTTCATGGTTTCCACCAAACTTAGGCAAATACTTTCTGAGGTTACAAGGCATAGTATTCGGGAAACCATGAATACCATTAAAATTCAATGGCATATACCTCCTGGTAGAAACAGATCTAAAACTTTCACTAACAAGCTGCATATTAGATGAGATAAAACTTAACATTCTTCAAAGTCAAGACTCATTCACCATTAAACACTTCCAGAATTTATTAATTGCAGCAGATCTGGAGTTCTTTCTACCAATTCAAAACTTCAAATACACTTCACAACTTCAAAACAACAATTGAAACTCGTTCTAATCAAGTGCATAAAACTTATCAAATCATTCACCTCTTCTTAGTGCTAAAACTTCACTTGATGGAGAACACATATGTGGAACTCACTTTCATTGAAAAGAAATCATATGAAAGCATAAAATACCTCAAGTGTTGCTGCATGAAACCATTGATCTGCTGATTGGCCTGGTGCTAATCTAAATTCTTTACACCACTGATCAAACCTTACAGAGTCGCCATCTCCTTGAGGAGAATTAAATGACATCACTGCTGTGATTCATCTTTATCATTACAAATTCTTATAACAGCAAATCAAACAACACTTACTAGTCAGAAACTTATAATAGATATCTCTTCTTGCTTGCAAATTCACCTAATTTTCAGATCTGCTTGATTACACTGAAAACTCTTGAAAACAATTTATACATCACTGATCTACAATGATTTAGAGATCCTTTAAGTAGAGTCGCCATTCACTATTGTGAGAAAGATTTGAAACAATGATTTATAACATGGCAGATCTGTACTGACAATTCAACTTGAAAATTTTGAAAGTCACCAAACACCGTGAAGAGAAACAAACTTTTAATCACAATTCTGACTCTGAAATTACAACAGCACTTTGAAAACAAGGTCCGGTTGAATTGATTGAAAATAAAACTTGAGGAGAGCACAATCTGAACTCAACCAATAAGTCACTGTTGCAAGTGGATAAAACATACTGGGGTGCATGATTTGGAGTAAGAAAACTGGAAAGAACATCAGAGAACTTACTGCTGAAAATTTTTAATGCACTTCTAATGCTGTATTGAATCTCTTCTTTGCAAATTCTCAAGGTTTGTCTTGATTCTGATCCAATACATTCCCCAGCAGAGTCGCCATTTTGTTGGTGTTTGAAAACGTTACCCATTTCCAATTACCCTGATGAGAACAAGATGCATCTAGGGGCAGCTAACTCCCATTATCAACACATCCATTCAGACACCAGGCCAACTATAAGGCATGACCCTTCTTCTTCTTCAGGCTCTGCAAAACCTAGGTGGGTAGACCTGTAGATTCTTTATATGGTACTAGTTGTCAAAGCATACACTGAATCTAATATGAAGCAGATAAAACCCTCATTTCTTCTATACTCAACCAGGAATCACAAGCATGAAATAGCTAAGAACATAACTCATGAAACTGGCAAGCTAAGTGCGGGTTAACATTGAATAGCTTTCAACATAAAAGGGAAAATTGATTTAATATGTTGATATCAGCAAGACCCAAGTATGAACAACAGAACTTAATGATCCTATCTCTGACCAGTGCCTTATCTATTGGGCAATTAAATGAATCATAACCATACATCTCCTGGAAACCTCAAACGTATCTCTACATTAAGATCCCTGATCTATCTTTCACCTTGTGAATAGACATCTGCTACAGAATGAATCTCATACTCAGAAAATCCTATCATGAAATCTGCAAACCCTGTGACAAATATCAAGCAATTAAATGGTTCTTTGTTCCATAAGCAAGACATTTTAACCACATACATTTCAAAATGTAATGCAACCTAATTCATGCTCTTTGATCACAAATTAGAAGAAATAACAGAGCCATAATCAGGAGACAAGATTCAAACTGAACTTCAAACTTTTGCTGTACTTTATTTGTTTTCCTTGAAATCAAATACATGAAATGTATAGAAAATAACTCATAGATCACCTAACAGAAAAGAACTATCTACATAAAACTTAAAATGTTGTTCAATACAAGAAGAAATGCTGAAGAATGGTTTCTCAGTACAAAAACTGGAACCCTTCTCAATGAAGAAAGAAAGAAAGATATAGCCTAGAGATGAATTCCCGGATTGAAATTGAAGACGACAAGTGTCCACTTGGAATCCCATCTTGTGCAACTGAAAACCTCTTTCTTCTTTCATCCCTTCTGATCTGATTTTGTTTCATCATTAATCTGTAACAAACTTGCAAAATATCCTTGCCTAATGATGAAAAATCTTTACTTGCCAAAATATCTGATTGCCCCATGAAAAAGCCAGTTAAAATGAGTTTCTACTGAGTAAATCAGGACAAATTCGACCCTAACTGCATTTCCATTGCCTTTCAGTTGATATCCAGGTCATTATCTTGACAAAAAACAAATCTGAACTTCTTGGTATGAATATGGTTGCACTTTAAGGTACCTGATAAAAATCTCGTGTAGCTCAAACTGACTGATACCTGTGTAAAAACTGACTTCAGAATCTGAAAGTTCGTCCTCTCCCGATTCCAACGGTATATTGGAGTGCCCAATTTGGTTAAAAATTGCCCCAGATATTGCCTTTTGAAAATCTCAGTCTCTACTCAGTGGTTTGAAACATATATTTTTGTAAAATTTAAAACTTTCATATAGTTTAAACTATATAAAGTTTCAAACTTTATTAAAATGAACCTGACGTGAGATTTGAGAAAAAACAATAATAAAATATTAAAATTTGAAAAGTCTAAAATTTTTTCTCATTTTCTCTCGGGTCAAACTTCTGTTGACCAAGTGCCACGTGTCACTCTGTGATTGGCCTACATGGTCTGCATCATCCGCCACGTGTCGTCTCCTCGCTACTTCGCAATGCTTAACCAGTGAGCAGCTTCAGTTGGCGAGGTAACGCGAACCGTCAGATCTGCCACATGGCGCCATCTGGTGCGCTCCTGCCATTTGCCTGCCACATCACTGTCCATTTACTCTATTACCGCCACTTGTCACCATCTGATTCGCTGATGGAAATGCACGTGGGACCCACAATGCATACTAACCCTTGCCGGATTTTTTGAAATTTCCCGACGACTCGCTACCTCGCTAGCCGGATTTTCGAGAAATTTCCGGCTAGCGAGGTAGCGACTAGCCGGATTTCTTACTTTTCTGGCGCTTGGCTTTGCTGACGTCATCCTCAATCTGCATGCTTTTCTGGTCAAAATTTTGTTGTTCCATCCTCCAACTGGCTGGTCGACCACAAGTCCACCACAAAGCGCTGCCTTTTCTTTAATAAAACCCATTCTTCAATTCATTTTATGGTATGTGTTGCATAGTATGTATAAACTATAGACTTCAATCGTGAGCCGCATGTGGGATTAAAAGTTTGAATGGAGGCGTCTTTGACCTGCGTTCTTGCTCATAGGCTTCCAGCTCAATAGCATGGTCTTCATTCTTTATGAATTTAACCAATGGGAGATTCGGCTTGATACCTCTGTTAATGGTGTTTTCTCTGCTGAAAGTGCGGATGCTTCATTGATATTGAATGCGTGAGGACTTTCTTCTGGTTAGTGCAGACCTCTGTCTTTGCAACTGACTCGTTTTTGCCTTTAAACATGTGGAGAGTCAGCACTAGGTTTGTTTCAACGTGTCTGGTCTTGTATCCTTGCTGCCAGCTTTCTTTTCTTAGCGCGAAATGCCAAATTTGCAGCTCATTGCATGCGCTGATTCCCATTTTCAGAGAGCTCCCTGCAAAACGTGAGACACCAATCTGTTCTCTCTCTCTCCGCATGGAATGCTACAGATGTTTGAAGTCTCCTTGTTTTTTTTTTTTTTAAATTATAAATATTTGAGACAAATAACATTTGAGAATCCATCTACGTTGTATCATAAATATATGATATTGAAATTTGAAAGGAATGTATAATTCTCAAATGTAATGGCTTGCATAAATGCCAATGTTTTTCAAAATGAAATTATATTTAAAACCAAATAGTAGAAGACTATTTCAATCACTTCTGCACCACTGCGAAATTTGTGTCAGGAGGCCTGCCAGCTAGCCTTAAAACTTGATTCAATCAAGTAACCAAGCCACGAGAATCAACATGAGTGTTCAATCCTACACGCTCTACCATACTGCAAATTTTCATCCCATGACGAATTCCCAGTGAAGAGATTTTAATTGCCGAACATCCATACTTCAAATATCCTGCAGGCAGACAATGTTAAAAAACATAAACTGGGCTCGGATTCGGCATCATAAACTAGGTTATTGATCACTTGGGTTTCTGAAAATTGGGATATAGGTTCTTTGCCATGAGGAGAATGGAATTCTATAGTTTGGGCTCTTGACGAATCACCGGGCACATTTGGCGAATTTCCGAAAATAGGCACTTGGAAATTTTAACTGGCAAATGTGTCAAAAAGTGATTTTTGGCAAATGTACGGACATAAGAAAGTATGCAAATGGATTCATCATGACTTAAGAATTGGCATACTTCAAGGATTTCTAGGACACAACACAATGGTACAATCCATTTAGGCTAGCCAATCACAGGATCAAAGTTATAACATGCCGAACAGGGGTACGGATCAATCTGGATACCTTAGCCGTAACAAAACAATGCAAACTGGGTTTTTGATCATGTTAGCAAACTGATCAAATGGATTTGACATGATCTCAAAATTGGAATATATGAAGTGTCTTACCCCTAGAACATAATGTAAAAAGAATTTTTTCACTTGGGTCAACTGGGTCAAAGATATGATTGGTCGAACAGGGCTTCCCAGAATTGTGAACAACTAGTTAAATGCACAAAACAGTAAATGACCAACTTTGTGGGGTGCAAAACCTAGTCAAACGGATTCGAAATGACTTGAAAATTGAAACATAGGTTCTCTATTATGGAAACTAAACATCCCCAAAGTGACTAGTCATGAAACAGTCCTGGGTAAAAGATATTCAGATGCAAACTGGGCCTCTGATCGCTATTTGACACTTGGGCAGGATTGCAAATTTTGACACTAGCTCAAAATGGGACTTCACAGAATGGTTCGAAATGTCAGTTTAACTTCATAGAACACATAGATGCACTAAATGAAAGGTGTTAGAAACATTAAACACCTCTTAGGCCTCAGACTAACAACTGGGTACAATCTCATTTAAAAGCATTTATAGGGCTAATTTTTCTCAACAGGGTTCAAAATTGACCATGCAAATTTTAGCGCCAACAAACTCATTGAAAATGAATTCACCACCTCTGTTTGATCTCAAACATTTAAGCTTCTTTCCAGTTTCTTTCTCTACTCTGGCTAGATACCACTTGAACTTTTGAAAAACTTCAAATTTTTCTTTTAGATACATTATAGTCAACATTCTAGAATAATCATCAAAAAATATAATAAAATACTTATCTCCACTATAACTCTCTATTTCAATAGGTCCACATAAGTCTACATGAACTAACTTCAAGACTTCTTCTAAATGTAGTCTTTGCTTCTGAAACTTTTCTTGCCCATCTTACCATTTGAGTATTTCTACATAGACCCATACCAGGTTTCCTCAAACTAAGAATACCCCTTAATATATATATATATATTTTTATCATGACAAGATTATAAAATTTCACATGACACAACCTTTTATGTCATAACCATCTTTCTTCTACTTGAGAAACAAAACATGAACTTTCACTGAGATCTAGGTAGAATAGGTTATCTTTTGTTTGTTTGCCATACCCAACCAGATTTCTTTTTCCATCCAGTAGTTTGGCCTTCCCATTCATGAATTCTACCTTGAATCTAATGTTATTCAACTATGCCACACTTAGTAGATTACACTTTAGTCCTTCAACCCATTAAGCATTATCATATCTAAATTTATTGGTTAGTCAATACAACCTTTTCCCTTTATGCATCAAGGTTCATTGTTTCCAAATCTCATACTAACACCATCATAATGATCCATATGTTCAATTTTTGTTTTATCACCAATTATATGATGTGAGAAGCCACTATCAATAATCCATGTATCATTTTTGTTAACATGAGAGATAAGTTCCATTTTATTTCCTTCATCATCAAATTCATCTTTTATAGCAATGTAAACCATTTCATCATCTTCACTATTATATAAATCTTTAGCTATGAAACAAGATTTCTTACCTTTGTCCTTGTAGTCTTTGTAGTTTCTGAAATCCTTCTTGCCTTTGAACTTGCTATGCTTCTTTTGATCTTTTTCTTCTCTATTTGGGCACCTAGCAACAATGTCTCCAACTTCTTGACAAGAGAAACAAATTAAAGGAATTTTTCCTATATACTTTCCTTTGCCTTTGGGATACCTTCTTGAAAATAATGCTTCAATGACTTGAAGATCACTGTTAGAACTATCTCCCTCTTCACTTTTAGATTATTTTTTCTTAGTCCTTTTGGCTTTCTTGTTGAGTGATACTTTGGCTTCAAATGCAGACTCAAGATTGCTAGAGCTAGGAGTATAAAATTATCATAGTTATCTAGTTCAAATGTTGTCAACCTTCCAACTAGAGTATCCAAAGTTATCTTGTTATTTGGATCACATCTCATTTATTGAATAACAAACACTCTGATTGCATAGATAAGAATGAATAGTTCTGAGTACCTTACTTACCACTGTTACGTCATCAATTTTTCCTCCAGAGGCTTTCATAGCATTGACATCGGCTTTGCTTATATCAACATATTTTGCAATGTTATTGTCTTCTCTCATTTTAATCTAATCAAATTGACCTCTCAAGATTTTTACCTTGGCTTTTTTAACATTATCATCACCTCCATAGATATCCTTCAATTTGGTCCACATTTCATGAGTAGTAGCACATCCTTTGAGTTCATAAAATTTAGCATAGATAAGAGCTGATGCTATATCAATCATTATGATATTATGAATTTTCTTTTCAAAAATTTCTTCTATACTCATTGTACTAGTAGGAGCCTCACAAGAAAGTGTTTAATTATTTCAAAATTGAATCACTGATGGTTTCCAAATGCAACTTCATAAGTTCCTGCCATGCTACAAAGTTGTCTCTGTTCAACCTGGGAATCTCTCTTTTGTAAGATGCCCTAATATTTAGCCTAGGTCCTTGAAACCTTTTCTACAAGAACCAAGAAGCTTTGATACCAATTGTCAAAAATATAAGAGGAGTAATTGAGAGGGGAGGGGTGAATCAATTACCACTTAAATAAATCTAAGATCCCTTAGATGTCAATACAAATAAAAACTATAATTAAATTGTATTGTGTTGTAACTCGGTAAACATTGAAATAACTCAGTAACTACTTAACATGAAAATATATAAGATATTATCTATGGTTAATCTTACTTAATTTAGTTACATAAACATAAGAGAAAGAACATGAACACAAGTGACACCAAGATTTAACGTGGAAACCCAATTTGGGAAAAACCACCAATTGCAACTAGTTACTAAATTTTTACTCTTCTAAAGTGAACCCTATTAGGATCCAACCCAGTTAAAGGTTACAACACATACTAGTAGGTGTGACCCTATTAGAATATTTAATCATGCTGTTAGGAGTGGATTTGTTAGAGGTCTTTAGAAAATTCAAATAGAAATGCCACCTTGTTAGAAGATTTACAAATAGATGTTAAGCCAACTCAGCTAAGATATTTAGATAGCTGCTACAATGGTTAGAAAGTAACAATGAGATGATCTGATTTCTAATGCAACTGAATTGATGATTTTAGATCTCAATTTTGGCTTGTATACTTGATCCTTCCTTATTGAAGGTATCTTTGTAGCTCAACAAGGATATTCTACTTATCCTTCCAATTTGCTTCCTTTAAGCATTATCAAGTCTTCTAATCACTTCCACACATTCAATCCTCAACCTCACCTTATATTTATATCTTAAACATTGAAAAGTTGGCTTAAATACAACTTAGAATAATTAATATTCATCTTATCAGTTAGCTAGAACCAACAACCAAATCAATTGAACTTAATATGCCAAAACAAGAAAATCCTTTGTTAATTGACCATGCTCAGTGGATACTATCTCGTAAATGATTTTCCTATGTTAACCAAGAAAACTTGGTTAACACTGCATATTCACAAAGTTCTTATGGTAACCAAGCAAGCTCAGTTAACATTGGTTCCATCCAAAATTTTATTCATTACCTGAGTGATCTTGATTAACACTCAACTTCTGCAAACTTTCCTTTGACGATCGAGTGAACTCGGTAGGCACTATCTTCTAAATTGGGAAAACTCTAGAATGCCTGGTAGACACAGGAAACTATCTTCATTGCTTGAGTGAGCTTGACATACAATGACTAGCAATGATATGATATTTTGTGTAATATCAAAGACAATACACAATTAATCAATTGTTTGCAATAGGGAGGAATTTCTCATTACATGTCTAATCCAAGACTTACATTGGGATACAATGAAAAGAGTTTTTAGGTACTTGTTCAGTACCTTAGAATACTCTATATGTTTTCATGGAACTAGAAACAAGCATTCATTGGATATTAAATGCTATGTGGATTCAGACTGGGTTGATGATGTTGATAGAAGAAGATCCACCAGTGCATATGTGTTTGCATTAGTTAGTGGTGCAATCAATCGAGTGAGAAAGTAATAGGCTATGGTTTCTTTTTCCACCTTAGAGGTAGAGTATATGGTAGCTACTCATGCCTACAAGGAAGTCATCTAGCTTAAGAGATTATGTTCAAATATGGAGTTAAAATAGGGTGCAATGACAATTTATAGTGACAATTAGAGTGCAATCTTCCTAGAGAATAACCCAAGATTTCATGCCAAGACCAAGGACATTGATGTACAATATCATTTTGTGAGAGATATAGTTGAGGATGGCAAGGTAAAGCTGGAGAAGGTAGAAACTTTGACAAATGTTGTTGATGCATTAACTAAGCTCATGAACACATAGAAGTTTAGATGCTCTTCAGAGTCTATGGGCCTCTCAACTCTAAGAAATTAAGTCCATGACACTTTGGATCCCTTAACTCTTGCAAGGTATTCAAAAAATGAGAGAATGTTGAGAAAAATGTGTCTCAAACTTGCAAGCTTTTTCCAAAATTTTTAAAAATTGTTTGTGGTGGTTTTCCGCATGTTATGTCTTTGAAAAAGGTGTGTGAGTTATTAAAAATGTGCCTTGTCCTACTAGAATATAGGAGGGATATTTTTAGAGTATAAACAACTCATTACATGACTTCTATGAGGGTCTAAAGTAGGAGACAAAATTATGGACAAGAATATTATTTTAATTTGGTTGTTTTCCCATCTTGGAGTTGCAAATTTCAAGAATGGGTAACATGTGGCATAGTTGTTTTGTACATGGTTTTATAAAACCACAAGTGGTTTCTAGGTTGTAAAATCAATATATAAGGAGGGCTTGGGGACAAGTTTGGTCATTGAGTTCTATTTGCAAGACAAAATGCTAGAAGGTGCCTCTTTGAGCTCATGTTGTGGTGATGTGCTCCTATAAGAAATTAAATTGTAAGTGTATTGTAGTCATCTTTATTTGGTAATACATTATGTGAGTTTTGGAGGGTGGGGTTTTCCTCCCAAAATGGTTTTCCCATGGTAATCATTGTGTTATGTGCTTATTATGATGTTTTATTTATGCATTTCTATTTTTCCATTGCAATCTCTATAATAGTTAGTTGCATTTTCATAATTGTCCTCTCTAGATTAGTGTAGGAAGCGATTTAATGCACCTTTGCTTCCTTACATCTAGGATTCCTAATGCGACATTTGGAAAAATTTAGTGCACTAGCCCATGAACTTTTTCCAAAGGGATTCCTTGAACAAAAAACAAGGAACACCACCATACATTATGCTAGTTCATAGAGAGGCCATCTCTGAATCTATCTCTCGCCTAGAAAGTACAAAGTTCAATGGCTTCCTAGGCTTTCCAAATGACTTTAGAAACAAAGGTCCCCTAAATTTGAACTAGTTCAATAGTGAAAAAAAGGGTTTGAAATCAAATCCCCTTCTAGGAGAGTTGATTGAATAGAAAACCTAAAGATATATAGTGTCACAAAGGGATTTTCCAAGCTTCATTTCTAGTGAGGTCACAAATGACTCACTTGGTACACAAGGAAATATTTTAATGTGGAGCCTAATCAAACTTAGTGGTTTATTTGGCATGGTTTCCCCCTAGATTATTTCTATAGGGGTTTGGGGGCAATGCCCCCATGTCGGTTGTTATTTTTCTATTGGATGACTTATTCTAGCCCTAATTTTGTAAGCGGTAAAAAGATTGTATAAAATGGCTTAGTGTTAGGGATTTCATAATGTATGGTGATATTGTAGCTTATTACAATGGTATTGAGTTGTAAAAGATTATAGATTGTAATCATTGGATAATAATATTATTGGACTTGTTGTTGGTGGACATAGCCTAGGGATTGGGTGAAGCATGTTAAATCTTGATCTCTTGTGTTCTCTTTTGTGTGATTTATTATTTTTTGATATTGGTTATATTTGCATGTAATTGTTATTTCTATTTATGGTTAATCCTCACAAGTGGCATCATAGCCAAACTGCCATCATTTTTAAATTTTTTTTAGCTAGACCATCGTCATTTTTTTTAGCTATCCTTTTTAGGAAAGTCTCATGGTTAAGTGGGAACAATGGAAGACAAGGGTAAGCTAAAGGTTGAGAATTTTAATGGGCAGAACTTTCAGTTATGGAAAATGCAAATGGAGGACTATCTTTATTAGAAGGATTTATGGAAGTCATTGAAAGGAAAATCCAAGAAATAAAGAACTATGATAAATGAGAATTGGAAGATTCTAGATATAAAGATACTTGAAAGAATTTGATTATGCTTGGCACCATCAGTGATATTTAACATTACAAAAGTGAAGACAATGGAAGAGTTGATGCAAACCCTATCAACACTATATGAAAATCCATCCAATTCAAATAAGGTGTTTCTCATGATGAAGTGTTTATTTATATGAAGATGGAAGAAGGTAGATCTATTGCATATCATTTAAATTAGTTTGATACGGTTACTAGTTAGTTATCTTCTATGAATACTAATTTTGATGAAGAAATTAGGGCTCTCTTAATTTTGTGTTCTTTACTAGAAAGCTAGAATGGCTTGGTAATGGTTGTAAGTAATTTTGTTTCTAGATCTAATACCCTAAAATTTGATGATGTGATTGGTGTTATTTGGAGTAAGGAAAATTGCAGGAAAACCTTAGGTGGATCTACATTAGGGAGTGCTTTGAATTTAGAAAGTAGAGGCAAAAAAATTGAGAGAGGAAACAATACTAGAAATCATGGGAAATCAAGAGGCATGTCAAAGGGAAAGAGGTCTCAATCCCAAGGATTGAGAAATTGATGGTACTGTGGGAAGCTAGAGCATAAGAAGAAATATTTTTTGACTCAAAAGAATAATGAAGGAGATAAACTAGAAGGAAAAAAGGAGGAAAATGTGGTAAGTAATAAATTCGAAGAGGATTCTTTACTTCTTTCTTTATAAAGTATTGATGATTCTTTGGTTTTAGATTTTGGGGCTTTGTTTCAAACTACTAAATTTGATACCAAATTACCTTGGCAAGCACATCACAATTTTGGCTTTACAACCTGTTGTCATCATAGTTCCAACAATAAGCTATCAGAATTGTGAAGGTGACAAGTTGTGACACCAGAATTGTGACAGACCTATCATGGTAATTTGGTATCAAATGTAGTAGTGTAATGTTACACCCCAAAGAGGTTATTTCATTGATTATGTCCAAGGGGATTTTGGGCTTGTTTATTTGGGGATAATGAACCATGTTAGATTGTTGGAAAGGGAAAAGTTAAGATTAAGTTGTAGAATTTGAAATCATTGGCTACTACATCAGGTAAGACATGTTCTAAGTCTGAGTAGGAATTTAATTTCAATAGGGAAAATTAGTGATGAGGGTTGTGTAGTTACTTTTAATGATAAAAAATGGAAGGCTTGAAAAGGTTCCCTTGTAGTAGAAAAAGGTTAAAAGTAGACACCAATATCTTTGTACATGTTATATTGTTCCTTTTATTATTATTATTTTAGAGAAAAATGAATATTCAGGAACATTTGTTATAGTTGAGCAGGGAGAACAAACAGTTGGTGTAGATTTTGATACAATGCTATGACACAATAGACTTGGGCACATGAGTGAGAAATATGAAATTACTTCATTCAAAGAAAATTTTATGTGGTCTACAATGTGTCAATATGAATTTTTGTGAAAGTTTTGTGTATGGAAAACAAAAGAGAGTGAGTTATGTAAAGAGTGGGAAGGAAAAGGAAAATGGGAAATTAGATCTTGTGCATATAGATGTATCTAGGGACTAGCTCAAATATCTTCCCTTGGTGGCTCTCTATTATGTTATAGTTATTGATGATGCAACTAGAAAATTATGGGTTTATTTCCTTAGATAAAAATTTGATGTATTTCAAACTTTTTAAGAAATGGAAATTTTTGGTTGAGAATGAGATTGGTAAAAAGTAAAATGTCTTAGATCTAATAATGGTGGTGACTATTGCATAAAATAATTTGAATATTATTGCTCCACTAATGGTATTCATACACAAAAAATTGTTCCAAGGACTGCATAGGAAAATGGAGTGGTTGAATGAATGAATAGGACAATAATGAAGCATGCAAGGAGCATGAGGTTGCACGTTGGGCTACCCTTAAACATGTGGGTGGAGGCTATCAATACTATTTTATATTTTATTAATAGAGATCTCTCTACTCCTTTTAGTTGTGGTATTATATAGGAAGCATGGACTAGTAAGAAGGTAAGCTATTCTTTTCTCAAAACCTTTGGTTGTGAAACATTTGCACATATCGATTCTAAAAATAGAAACAAGCTGGAAGCTAAGTAAAAGAAATGCATATTTTTTAGTTATGGCATTGATGAATTTGGTTATAGGCTTTGGGACTTTGAAAATCATAAAATTGTAAGAAGTGAGGATGTCATATTCAATGAGAGAGTGTTGTACAAAGATCTGTTGCAGTAGCATGAGAAGAAAGAAAATGATTATGCAGTGTTCGATGATACTCAAAAAGATGATGTTCTAGTAGTCCCTCATAGTCTAAAACAACCACAAAAATAAATACCACACATGCCAGTGAATGTTAGATGATCAACAAGGCTAAATAGACATCCACAAAGATTTTCTCCCTCTTTGTATTCTATTTTACTAACAGAAATTGGTGAACCTGAATGTTATGATGAAGTTGTGTAGGTAGAGACAAAGATTTATTAGGAGTCTACAATGAAAGAAGAGATGTACTCTTTGTTGAAAAATAAGACATGAGATTTATGCAAGCTGCCTGCTAGTAAAATGGCTTTACAGAATAAATGAGTTTATAGGTTGAAAGAAGAGAATGGAGGTAAGAAAATATTTAGAGCTAGGTTAGTGGTAAACAAATTTGCACAAAAAAAGGGCATTGATTTTGATGAGATATTTTCTCCTATTGTTAAAATGATTTCTATTCGTATTGTTTTAAGTATTATGGCTATTGAATATTTTCATCTGGAGGAGCTTGATATTATATTAAAATAACTTTTCTTCATGGTGATTTAGATGGAGAGATATATATGGTACAACTACAGGGATTTGACGTCAAAGGTAAGGAAAACTTATCATGTAGATTGTAGAAAAAATTATATGGCTTGAAGCAAGAACCTCATCATTGGTATCTGAAATTTGATAGTTTATGCACAAGCATGGATCTAGTAGGTGTCACTTAGAATATTGTATTTATTTTCAAAGGTTAGATGATAAAAAATACATTGTTTAATATTTATACGTTGATTATACGCTTGTAGCTTGGTCTAACATGAATCATATTAAGGGGTTAAAAGAACAATTAGGACATTTATTTTCTATGGAAGATTTGGGGGAAAAAAAACAAATCCTTGGTATGAAGATTTGTAGAGATAGAAAGAATAGATTATATTGAGAAGGTATTGCAACATTTCTCTATGGAGAGTGTTAAAGCTATCAGCACACCTTTACCTAGTCATTTGAAAGTGACTAAGGAGATGTGTCCAAAGACACAAGAAGAATAAGAAAAGATGTCCAAGGTACCTTATGTTTTAGCTAGAGGAAGCTTCATGTATGTTATGGTATGTACTAGGCTAGATACTGGACATGTAGTAGGAGTTGTTAGAAAGTATATGAATCATTTAGAGATTGAGAATTAGAATGCATTTAAATGGATTCTCGGATATTTCAGAGAAACACCCCATAAGTATTTACATTTTAGAGGATCTACTACTAGTTTACAAGGATATATTGACTCTAATTTGGCAAGGGATATTGATACCAGGAAGAGTACTAAAAGTTCTATATTTATTGTTGGTGGGACAACAATGAGTTGGATTTCTTGGTTGCACAAGGTTAATGCTTTATCCACAACATAGGCAGTGTATCTTTTTTCTATAGAGGCAACCAAGGAGAAGATATGGCTTCAGTTCTTCATGAAAGAATTGGGACACCCACATAAGGATAATTATTTGTTTACAGATAGTAAGAGTGCCACTCATCTTGCAAATAATTTTGGTCTCCATTAGAAGAAAAAACACATATAGTTACTGTACCATTTCTTTCAAGTAGTTTTGGATGATGGATAGTTAAAGATGGAGGAGATACATATAGATGTTAATCTAATAGATACATTTACCAAGGAAATAACAAGGGAGAAATTGAACTCCTCTTCAGCTTCAGTTGATCTTCTAGACTAAGAAGAATAAAAAAATAATAGAATACAAGGTGGTTTTATATTCTAGTGGGAGCTACAAGTTTAGTAGTGCTATGATCTATTAGGAATAAGGTGTTTGAACCTTGGATAATTGCTATTCTTATTATTTTATTTGTAAATGTATTTTTTGTAAATAATGTAATTAAGTGTGAGTGTACATGTCTAGTTGGCATGTTGATGTGTCACTCCACTTGTATGTGTCGGCATCTTGAATTGTGTGTAAGGAAATCATGACTGAACCAAATATGATGGATTCCTATGATGCATAATTTGAGCTATATTTGGAATATTTAATTGTGTGTAAGGAGATCATGACTAAACTAGTTATGATGGAATCCTATGATGCATAAGAGCTATCTTTGAAAGATTTAATTGTGTGTAAGGAAATCATGACTGAAACTGTTATGAAAGATTCCTATGAAGTGTAAGAACTATATTTGGAAGATGCCCTAAAAATGGAAAGCACATTATATAAGCACTTTGAGGGCTATAGATAGGGGAGTATGAATAGAGTAGTCTTGGTTGCTACTAGATAAGTCTTCCATGTCCTGAAAGAGCTTGAATTGTAAGTGTTTGTAACCTTTGAGATGAAGATAATATATTGTGAAAGTTTTGGAGGGGTGGGGTTTTTACCGAAAGGTTTTTCTCCACTGACATATCTTTGTGTTTATGTGTTATTATTTCTCTATCTATTTTTTGTATTCATGGTTGATTTCAATTTTGTTGTTTTTATCAAGAGTGAATCTGAAATTGTAAGGATTTAAAAGAATTTGCACAATAATTTCCTAAAGAGATCAGTGTAGGAAGCTATTTTTGCACTTAAGTTTCCTTACAAGTGGTATCAGGGCTTGATCAACTTTGGATTCTAGTTGTTGGGTAGGGTTTTTTGAGCTAGTCTCAAGTTGAGTAGGATTTTTGTGCAGAGCATTCTAAATCTTATTTGTAGATTGAGATGGCTAGTTCATCATATAGAAAAATGGAGGTGGAGAAATTTAATGGTAGTAATTTTGAGTTGTGGAAACTCAAGATGGAAGACTTGCTTGAAGATAGTGATTTATGGGAGGCAAATTCACTTGATGTGAGACCCACAAAAATATATCAAGCATATTGGGATCTTAAGAATGAAAAAGGTAAAGGTCTCATTTGACTCTATCTAGCTGATTCAATTCTCCTAAATGTTCTTGATGAGAAGACAAAAAATAGTTTGTGGACATGGTTTGGGTCTATGTATTAGGCAAAATATCTAGTGAATAAGTTGTTCTTGAGGAAGAAGTTGTATTTTCTAAGAATGGAGGAAGGAGGATCTGTTATAGATCATCTAAATGCTTTAAATTTACTAATTGCACAGTTGACATCATCTGGTGTCAAGATAGAGGAGGAGGATCAATGTATGACCCTATTATGTTCCTTACCAGATTCATGGGACCATCTTGTGATGGCTCTTGGAAGTATGTGGTGTCTTCACTGTTATCTAAGGAGAAGGAGAAAGTCATCAAATTTGACTAAGGAAGCTCTTGCTATTTGTGGGAGATCCAACAATAGATGCAAGAAAAATGAAAAGTCTCGAAAGGGTAGATCCAAATCCCATGGAAAATCAAAGAATCCTAGGAAGTCCAAGGCAAAATGCTGAAACTATGATAAGACTAGGCACTTCCATAAAGATTGTAAAGAGCCAAAGAAGAAGAAGAAGGCCTTAGATTCAGGTTCAAAAAAAATCTCAAGAAGATGGTGACAATTTCATTGCAGCCTTGGCAACACATGCATCTGAAGTGGTTGATAGATTTGGGTTCTTCTTTCCACATGACCTATCATCAAAGATGGTTCTCAAAGTATGAAGTTTTTGATGGTGGAAAGGTGTACTTGGGTGACAATTCTCACCTAAAGATAGTTGGATGAGGACAGGTGACTATCAAATTCCTTGATGGATGAGTAAAGGGGATCAATAGAGTTATGCACATCCTTGGTTTGGCTCAAAACCTATTATCTATAAGTTGTTTTTTCTAAATATGGATGCAAGATGATGAGAGGAGCTATGGTGCTTGCTAAGGGTACTAGGAGAGGTACTCTATTTCAACTTGATGCATGCATTTCTCAATGTAATAGTTCTTTTGTTTCAAAGAAGAGAGCAACTATCATTTCATCTCCATCATTTGAACAAGTAGTAAAGACGCCTATGGTTATTAGTTCTGATGGCATTGCATCATGTTTACCTAATGGTGAAAACACACTGGAAGGAAATCTTCCTACAAAAAAGAAAATTTTGTGGCATATGAGATTTGGCCACATTGGTGAGAAGGGTCTCAAAACCCTAAAAAACAAGAACCTCGTTGAGGGGTTAAATGATTGTAATATCAAGTTTGACTTCTAGGAATATTGCGCCTATTGTAAACAAAATTGTGCTCAATTTTAGTCTAGTTCTCATAATTTTTTTGATATTTTGGATCTTATTCATTCCGATGTGTTTGGTCCTGTAAAAGTTCCTTCAATCTCCAAGTCTATATTTTTTTGTATCTTTCATAGATTATTATAGTAGAAGGACATGGATTTATTTCCTGAAAAGTAAGATGCAAGTCTTTAGTTGGTTCAGGGAATTAAAAGCCCTTGTAGAGAATTAGACTAGTAAGAAGATTAAGTGTGTGGGAACTAACAATGGTAATGAGTTTTTCTTAGTAGAGTTTGAATAGTTTTGTAAAGAATGAGGTATCTAGAGGCATAAGAAAACTCCTTATAACGAATAGAAAAATGGAGTTGTAGAAATAATGAATGGGACATTGATGGAGAAGGCTAGGAGTATGCTTAGTGGAGCTGGTCTTGAACAATAGTTTTGGGCTAAAGATGTGTCCACTACTTGGTATCTGGTTAATGATCTCCTACATCAGCTCTTGTTGGTAAGACACCCATGGAGGTGTGGTTTGGTAAGAAGCCTTCAATTAGACATCTTCATGTTTTTGGTTGTGAAGCCTATGCACATGTTCCAAAGGAGAAAATATCTAAGTTGGAAAACAAAGTTATCAAATGTATTTTCATTGGATGTAGTGTTGGTATGAAAGGATACAAGCTTTGGGACCTTGTGACTAGTAAGGTGTTGTATAGAAAAAATGTTATTTTTAGAGAGCTAACATCTTCTCCTATTGTGCTACAACCAGATGAAAAATAAAAGAAAGAAGATATTGTTTAGTTGCCTCCTACCCCTGAGAAGACTAAACATAAAGACCATGTTGGGTCTAATGATGAGAAGAGCTCTAGTAGCTTTGACAGTTCAAAAGAAGAGGAAGAAAAACCTCAACCTCAACCATTGAGGAGATCCATGAGAGTAAGGAAGCAACCAAAAAGGTTTGGTTATTCTATGTTAGATTCTAGTTGTGGCTTTGCTTTGATTACTAACACTGAAGAGCCTAGATCTATGAAAGAGGCTTTGGATATGGAGGATGCATGTTCCTGGATTGAGGCCATGGATGATGAGATGATTTCATTGGATAAAAGAAAAACTTGGGACTTTGTACCTTTTCCTAAAGGACAAAACCTATTGGTGGAAAATGGGTGTTCACCAAGAAATTCTGTACAAATGGTAGTGTTGAAAGGTACAAAGCTAGATTACTTGCAAAGGGGTATTCACAGGTAGAGGGAATAGATTATGGTGAAATATTCTCTCCTATTGAAAATTTGACATCCATTAGCTTTCTATTATCTCTTTCTACATCAGTTGATTTAGAGATAGAACAAATGGATGTAAAGACAAATTTCCTTCATGGTGATTTGGGAGAAGAGATTTATATGTCACAGCCAAAGCACTACATTTATCAAGGTAAAGAATCTTTGGTTTGTGATGCAGAGCCACACCTTGGAAAGCTCAGGAGGAATACTCACTCAACTGAGTTACTTCAAGGGGCACGACATCAATCAGCCGGGATCAAACTCAAACCAAACTCAAGATTGGATTAATCAGAATATATAAATCTCCATAGTTTATCTTCACCTGCACACCAAGATCTTTAACCCAGAATGTCCTCAAAGAAAATGTATTTGCACTTTGACAAGAGAGACCAAGATCGAATTGCTACCAAACTCCATAGTCGATTATCTATATCCTTTCTAAGGCAAAAATTGAAACTTTCTCTATTACCCAAATTCGAATGCCTCTCTTACATAGCCAACCGACTTATTTAAAACTGACTCTCCTTTTCTAATAAAAGGATGAGAAATGTTTTTTTTCGTCTTCTATCCTAGAAAAGGATAAGAATCCGAAACTGCCTACTACCTATTATTGGAATCTGACAATCATGCAGTAGGCCACATTTTAAATATCAACATTTTTTTCGTCTTCTATCCAAGAAAAGGATAAGAATCTGAAACGTTCTTTCCCTACCAATATTAGACAGTCTAAATCAGGAATATTCCAAAAGCCTGCCTACTACCTATTATTGGATTCTGAAAATCATTAAACACTCCACCTACAAACTAAAAAAAACTATTCTAATTTAAGATCCACACACCTGGTCCTAGGTGGCTATATCTGGAGAGCTTATCGAACTGCTACTCTAGGTATGCCACCACATGCAGGACGTTATTACAAACTTCAAAAACTAAAAGCATTTACAACATAACATTAAATTCCCTATTACATTTTCAACAATGTTGCCTCCTATAGCGTTTCTCTTCTCTACCACTGCAACAATTTGCATATTAAAGAAGTCTCTGTATGGTTTGAAACAATCTCCTAGGATGTGGTACCTTAAGTTTTATGCCTTTGTGTTGTCAATTGGATTTGTAAGATCAAAATTAGATCATTTTGTTTATTTTAGATTTGAAAATAATCAACTTCTTATTGTTGCATTATATGTTGACAATATGTTGTTGTTTGGGAAGGGTAAGGGTATGATTTCTAATTTTAAATCTTAGTTGTTAGCATAGTTTGAGATGAAAGATCTTGGGGTAGAAAGATAAATGTTGGGTATGGAAGTCAGTAGAGATAGGTATAACAGAAAACTTTGGTTGAGTCAGAGTAAGTATGTGAAGTCTGTGTTGGAAAGGTTCAACATGACAGATTGTAGGCCATTGTGTGTTCCTATTTCTATGGGAACAAAGTTATCTATAGATGATTGTCCAAAATCTCTTAGTGAGGTGAAGGACATGAGTAGAGTACCTTATGCTAGTGTAGTTGGTAGTCTTATGTATGTTATGATCTGTACTAGACCAGACATTGCCCAAGTAGTGGGAGTTCTAAGCTAGTTTATGGCTAATCCTTGACAGGTACATGGAGATGCAATTAAGGGTAAAAGTACAAAGCTATGTCACCTTTCTAATTGACTTATCAAAATGATTGAATTTGGGTATTTCTATCTAAAAATTAATTTTGTTAAAACATATGATCTAGATAATTTTATTCTAGCTAAGTTATATATGGTCTCATACTTTTTCAATTGGAAATGGCTATTAAATGCATGTTTTATACTAGTTTGTATCCAATTACTAAAGAAATAAAATTATTTCAAAAAAGTGGCATTCAAATAACTCTTACTATTTTATTATTATATTTATTTAATAACATATAAACACCATTTTATAGAGCTTAGAATCAATAATATTGTCATATATAGAGTTTATAGTGTTTTAATTAGATATAGTATATTGTAATTAAAAAATTCTACAAGCACATATTTTAACACTCAAAAAGATGTTAGTTATGAGAAAGAAAAATATTAAATCATATCAAAAAAATTAAAATAATATGACATTCTAGAGGAGAGAGTCCTCTTGTAGAATGTATAATTTTTCTCTTGGTTAGAATAGATTTGTTTTGAAAAATATGGTGGGAGATGAAAACTATCAATTTTAGGTGAGTTAAAATTTGAATCATTATAAAAGAGAAAATATAGGTCTAAAGCTGATTTTTATTTTTGATTGTTCTAGCTATATATGTTATCTATAACATAGTTTGAGATCAAAAGGAAATAAATTTATTTTCCTATAGTTTTGTGGTGGGAACTAGACCCCCAATTTTCAACATTTTTTAGTAGCTAAAAAATTGACTATAAAAATTAGGAAAATATATCAATTCTTGTTCCAAATAATCATTAAAAATTATAATCCTAAACTTCATCCCTTTCTACACATTTCATTAGTTTACTTCATTTTCAAATTAAAAATAATAATACCAATTTTATGTCATTGAAGGTGAACAATTATACTTTTATTAGCCTTTTCCTTTACAAAAGGGTGACACAAGTTTGTGCTTTCACCCTTAAGTGAGTTTTCAAATATTTGAGGGGTACATCAGATTACTCCAAATGTTATCATGATAACTCTTTTTGAGCTCTGCATTCAGTTTGTATTCATGGGTCTGTGGATTCAGATTGGGTAGGTGATATTGACAACAGGAGATCCACTAGTACTTATGTGTTCACTATGTTTGGTGGTGCCATTAGTTGGATGAGTAAGTGACAACCTGTGGTTGCTTTGTCCACTACAGAAGCTGAGTACATGGCTTCTACTCATGCTTATAAGGAATCCATTTAGCTTAGGAGACTGTTTTCTAATATTGGTGTTGATGTAGGATAGATTATTATTTGTTGCGATAGTTAGAGTGGTATTTTCTTTGCAAAGAATCCAACTTTCCGTGCTAGAACGAAGCACATTGATATGCAGTTTCACTTTGTGAGAGATATGGTGGAATATGGAAAGGTAAATTTGGAGAAGGTAGATACTATAAAGAATGTTTCAAGTTCATTGATGAAACTAGTAGGCACAGAGAAGTTTAGATGGTGTTCAGAGTCTATGGGCCTTTCAGCCTATAGCGGTTAGTTCTTGTTATGTTCCTGTTGCTCTTACAAGGTTTTCAGCAAGTGGGAGAATGTTAGGAATAAGGTGTCTCAACTTTGGATAATTCCTATTCTTATTATTTGCTTTGTAAATTTATTTTTGAAAATAATGTAATTAAATGTGAGTGTACAAGTCTAGTTGGCATGTTGATGTGTCACTCCACTTGCATGCATTGGCATCTTGAATTACATGTAAGGAAATCATGGCTGAAATGGTTATGATGGATTCCTATGTTGCATAAGAGCTATCTTTGGAATATTTAATTGTGTCTAAGGTGAGAGGGTTTTTTAATTTTACCCATGACCAGTTGGTAGAATTCATATTTCATAGATTAGGCGAGTAAGTAATTTATTGATGATAATTTTTATTGTATTGATTATAATCTTGAATCTCTTAAACAATACTTTCTAGAAAAGGAAAAAATAATATTTGAGCATTTCCCATTCCTCTGCTTTGAATGGTCCCCTAAATTTAAACCCCTTTCCTATAAGATGAAAATTATCCCTTCTTGGTATGATTTGGGGAGGCTCATAATTTCCCTAATCAATTGGCAATCCTTCCAAAGTATTGGTAACTATTTTGGAGTTCTTTCCTTGATTATGAACCACTAGAATTCCCCGATGGCGATTGTAAATTTTTTCTCCTCATTCATATTTATTTCACTCTAGCTAGCATGAAAATTCACAATTATAATACTTCCTTTAGCTTCTCTCCCAATACTATGGTGATCTTAATTTGATATTATCACAAGAATTATCATCCCCTAAACATATTTTACAAATCCTTAAAATATCAAACCTATATCTCTCTTACCAACATCTCAACCCATATCTATTTAGGAAAATATATTTGTATTTAAGGATCAAGTTACCCTATTATAGACTTTTCTCATAGAGTTTCTTCTTACTACTACATTTTGCAATCAATTTATGATGGCAATTCGTCACATCAACTGGTAAGACATTGTCAAACTATCAACTAAACTTTTCATCACTAAATGAGCATCAAACTTTTTGAAAGTTGGTTCATCCATTGCACATCTAGTGCCATTGAATGTCAAAATAAAAGCTACATAGGTATGTCCATATGAAAGATTAGTGTTGAAACCATATGTTGCAGATATTTTGTAGAAAAAGGGGTTCCTCAATTCCCTATGAAAAATAACTTAGATCCTATAAAATCACCAGATGTCCTAAAAGGACTTTCCCAAGTCAAAGAAATGATATTTGAAAGGGTAACCCCTATCTTAAAAGTCACCCATGCAAGAGGGGGACAATACAAATATAGTGACCGCACCATTAGTTTTCCATAAGATATTTCAAGCATTGCTCATCTTCTACCTAGAAGATTAGCAAATATTGAGGTCCTTATTATATGCTGGACGTAATTACAAGGACAAAATTATGATTTCTATGAAAATAAATATATTGTTATTGATGCATTATACTACAAAAATAAATATGACTCATACTTCAAGGATGTTGATATTGATGTTGATGCATTAAACTAGTTTCTTGACATCAAACTTTGTCTACAACTTAACAATAACTTGTCAAGATACAACACCAACTAACGAAGCCATAATTACCGCAAATGATGACATAGAGTGTTACAATACATCATCATTCAATTCCAAAATTTCCTAATAAACAATGTGAACTACCAACAACTAAGGCAATGTTAGGTATCAAAGCCAATGATCCACACATTGTTCCTCAGCAATAAATCCATAACTCGCCAATAAATGAATACAACATTGAGGGTCTCTTGAGCATGGTTTTTTGAACCTTATTCCTAAATGGAAGTTCCCTACCACTACAACAAAGAAGAAAATTGGTGCACATGCATGAATATGCATTACATTTATTGAGATATCATTATAATAGATTTGGAAAACATGTATGGTTCTGATATTTCATTTACAACTTAATAATGACATGTCATAACCAAAAAATAATAGCAGTTTTATTTAAAATAGCCTTACATGAAAATATATCTAAAACTATCCACACCTCCATGAGAATCTACAAAATGTGCCAGACAATCAATTAGCAAATCAACTAATGCATTTTGGAGCTTCATTACGAGGCACAAGAGTTTATTGGAATAAAAAAAGAATGAAATTATCAACCTTGATACACTAACTAGGGGCACCTACATTGTTCTTTATCACTTTGAGCTCAGTTGACACAAAGTGGGAAAATTTGCATGCATTATTCCCACACAATACAAACTCAAAAATATAATTCTCAAGGACAAAATTGATAGATAATATTGTTGAAAATGCACACATTACATCCTTATACATTCACCAAAGATTCACTATATTTCATAGAAAAATTATTGCAAGAAAAATATTTTTTGGTATAGGTATGAATGGTAACATTAAGGTTTAGTGCATATACATGATCTCATATGGCTACAAAATGCACCAATGTAAACACAATCAACTGGAATAACCAATACAAATTTGATGATGAAAGAAAATTCTTTGACCAATATATTTTTGCATAGAATCCTCATAGAGAATCTTATAGACAAAATATATTACATTATATCCTTAATGATGACACTTTCTTACTAAACACTCAACAAATATTGTAATTAAATTTATTGGTAAATTACAAAAAAATAGTCAATACTATACAAAGACATACAAAATGTATAGATTCAACATGTCTTCGAAAAAAAGAAAACACAATGCAATGTGGACACAAAGATCCCTGGACAAAACAACAAACATCAACATTAACATGTGACATAGATAAAAACAAAACTTATAATGTAGGATGAAATGATACTTGACTCAATATCCATAACTCATAAATGCTAGCCATATAGGGGGATAATATATACTCTCAACTAGTTGTAAGGAAGCAAAGGTGTGTGGAATCATTTTCTACACTAATCTTTGAGAGGAAAATTATGCAAATTCAACTAACTATTGCAGAGATCTCAAGAAATGCATAATAACATAATCAAAATAACAATGGACTCATAAAACACTGATTACCACGGGGAAACCCTTCTAGGAGAAAAACCCCACCCTCTGAAACTCGCACAATTTATTTTTCAAATCAATAAGATTACAATACACTTGCAATGCAAGTTCTTACTAGAGTGCATCACCACAACTTAAACTTAGACTTAGACTCAGAGAGAATCCTTCTAGCACCTTGTCTTGCAAA
The DNA here is from genome assembly GCA_028749045.1 of Cupressus sempervirens. Lineage (NCBI taxonomy): Eukaryota > Viridiplantae > Streptophyta > Pinopsida > Cupressales > Cupressaceae > Cupressus > Cupressus sempervirens. The sequence continues at coordinate 6,520,039 of CM053790.1, read as the reverse complement.
GAAAACTTGATGATTCAAACACCTCCACAAGCCCTCCTTTTATAGTGATTTACAACTTGGAAACCATTTTTGGTCTTACTAAACCATGAGTGAAAATCATGGGCAAAACAACCATGCCGCATGTTACCCACTTATCATTTGCAACTCCAAGAATAACATTTTTGTCCATAATTTTGTCCTCTAGTTTAGACCCCTATAAAAGTCATATAATGAATTTTTTATATTCTAAAATAACCCTCCTATATTTTAATAGGGTCAAGACACATTTTTAACAACTCATACACCTTTTTCCAACTCATAAACATGTGGAAAACTACCACAAACAAATTCTAGAATTACAATTTTTTGGAAAGGTTGAGACACAATTCTCAACACCAGTCCTCTCAAAGAAAGTAGTGCTCAACTACATCTCAAAATATGCCTCAAAAATAGAGAAAAAATCAAAGACATACAATACCATTTAAAAAAAAAAAAGCTAATACAACTTAAATGATAATGGTTTAATCATATATCAAAAATTCATGATGGGATTCATTCTAGAATGTGATATTGGTGCACAAAAGACATGTAGTATGCTACAAAAATTGCCCCTCATAATTTGCAGTAGAACTTTTGTCTCTTTGAATGTAAGCAAACAAAATCTTACATAAAATCAACAATTCAAAAAATGAAGAAGACTTGAGCACCACCTATATCTACTCCTACATTGAATGGCCCCTTAACTAGATTTTTTATCACACATTGAAACGGTTCCAAATGTAATGCTACTCATCAAAATGTAGGAAAAATTAATGGCAACAAAGGAAAACAAAAACAATTGTCAATATCTACCCCCTTTGCAAAAGTACTCCAGATGAAAACAATGAAAGATTTTGTTGAATTGAACTCTTATTAGACAAACCATTTTGATATATCACAATAGAAAATAGTAGAGTGAAAGAACAAATTGTGAGTAATTGTAAATCACTACAATCAACCAAATACAAACTGTGGCACATTAATAGAGTTCAAAACATACCCACAACAAATCCACTAGATGATAGTGACAATGATGATAGCCACATTTAGCAAGACTCGTAGATATATGAGGGGGAGTTATTATCCCAAATGTGTGCCTCTAGTAACTTTAACATTGGTGACCTTGAGTTGCTAGGAAAAAGAGACATTGACACTAATTACTCATAGAATATGAACAATGTTTTCCAAGAACTAGATGAATTGGCTATGACATTCATCTCAAAGGGGAAAATTACAAACAACTAACAAAATATCACTTGCACCAACAACACATCCAAAATTCTAGCTGCGTCAACAACTTGGGTTGGATATTATCATTAAACATCATACAAAAATTGAAAAGAAACCTTTGTGCATGATTATCCAAGGAACAATTGGTATAGGTAAATCATATTTAATTCACTACATTAGACAAAGCATTACTACAAGCATGCAAAGTGAAAAGGGAAAAAAAAAAAAAAAAAACTTTGCTAGCACTAGCTCCTATAGGTGTTGTTGCATATAATATCCAAGCAACAACAATCCACACGTGCCTCCAGATTCCAATTAAAGATAGGAATCCCTTACAAGGTCAGTCATTGACAACTCTCCAAGAAGACATAAAACATGACATTCTAATTGATGAAATGAGCTTCTTAGGACCAAAACTACTATTGAAAATTGACAATACATGAGGCTTTTTCTTAAAATGAACATGAGCCATTTGGTGGAATATTGATCATTCTTGTCTCTGACTTAAGTCATCTTCCACCAGTTATGGATAGGCCAATTTATGTTTCACAATCAACATCCCTAATGATTTGGAACACATTCAATGTGTCGATCACACTAGATACAGTTTTTTGCCAACAAGGACAAAGTGAATCACAAATCAAATTTCCCAAAATTCTACAAAATATACAAAATTCTATACCATTGAAAGATGATTGGGACACACTCATGACTCAAACAAAAAGAAAATTCAACGAAAAACAAAATTTGGACTTTGACAAATCCACCCATCTATTTGAAACCAATGACTTGGCGAAAATGCATAATAATAAAATGCTAAAACAATAGAACCTCCCAATTTCCCATAGCACTACTAGAGTCATTGCACAAAAATCAAATGAACAAATTGAAGATGATCAACTTCAACAAGAGGTGCTCCTATGCATAGGACAACAAGTCATGCTAACAACAAAATTATGCATGCAAATAGGACTTGTAAATGGATCAATTGGAGAAGTTAAATCCATTATTTATGATACCAATTCATCTCCTTGAAATATACCAAAATATGTAATTGTTAGTTTTGAAGATTACAATGAACCACCTTGGGATGCACAAAACCGTAATTATGTTCCCATCATTCCAATAACCAGAGGCAACCACATACAAATTTCACTAACAATGGCTTGGGCTATTACAATACAAAAATCTCAAGAACTAACGTTAAATAAAGTGACAATTAACATCTAAAGATGAGAAAGGCAAGGATTGACATTTACAACAATATCAAGAGTCAAAAATTTGGACAACCTTTGAATTGACCCACCTTTTCCTTTTGAAATGTACTCCAAGATGGAAAATAATTCTTATATAATTGTCAGGAAAAAAGAAGAAGCATGTCTACAACTGCTATCACCAAAATCACTACCCACACAAACCAATATTAAAGCAATAGAGGTAACCACAAAATCTGCCCTCGATCTTTTTATTACATATAAATTCACTTCCACATTTAAATAAACAATATAACCACATTTTTCTCTTCAATATTACTTAGTAAGTTTAGAACCTTTGAGAAAATGAAAAGTTGTATGTAATCACAATGTGAGACTAATTGATTAACTTCAAGAGAAAAAAATGATGCGCTTCTATTAGATTCTACCTATTACTTTTAATCTAGTCCAAATTGACATTATCTATGGATCTCCTTGATGTTTATGTATCATATATTGTCATGTGATGGCTAGTTTATTATTCTTTCAAAAATTCAAATGTTTTTTGAAGTAAAGCAAGTATAACTCCTTTATAATTTATTATTCTTTCAAACATTCAAATTATTTTTTATCACTTTTAGAAGATTATAACTATTTTTAAAATATCTTTCAACACAGCAAAAAGATGCAAGATCAGTATATGTCAACTAATTGATTACATTTAAAAAAAATAAATTAAATCTTAAAATAATTTAATTCCTTATAATACTTGATCACATTAATTAAAAACTTTAATAAAATGAATACATAAATAATATACCTTTAAAAGATTGAATCTATAAAACTTAACTACATATAGACATTAATATATAACCCAAATTAAATTAAATGAAAACATATAAAAGATGCCATCAAACTATTATAAGTATATTATATATTGCTTTAATTCATTTAAATGTTTCACTTTAATCATTTTAACAGATTGAATATTTCCCACAAGCTAGCTACTGGGGTTTGATGGATACAGATAGATTGAGGCGCAAACTTAGAAAGATGGAGAGACTTATATAATAACCATTTTGACAAGTTAAAATTAGGATACGTTTTATTGGTATTAGGGAGGATACAAAATGAAAGCAATCTGATTTTAAGCTGCCATGTGCAACTACAACTTCCTCATCCTTTTTCTTTGTTGCTCCTCATGTTGTTGTTGTTGTTTAGGTAGATCATTTACACAAATCAGCTTGACCTTGCGCTGCCTCTTCACTGCAAATAATAATAATTATTTTAATTAAAGATTCATTAATCATTGGTAAGTAGGCCAATTCAAAAACCAAGATTAAAAAAGAAAAGATTTAACACAAACCCATTTCATCTTGTCGGTAGCCTTGTTTGTGAGAAATATAAATTAACAAATTTAAAACTCACAATCCTCAACCTAAAAATCTGCTTAGCACATGAAGGTGCTGAGTGCCAGTTTTGCTTGGCACATGAAGGTGCCCAATGTTGAGATAATGGGTGTTGCACACATTGCATAATATTGTTATATTTTATTATTTTATTTTATCATGTAATGTTCCACCTAGATGGACGTGCAACATGTAAAGATTCCCATCGAATATTCTTGATGATTTGTATTGTAACATTGTGATAATGTTTTATGTAATTATTTAATATTGGAGAAAAGAATTAAATGCCCAATATTAAATGTGGGGTTAGTGGGTTAGGTAGCACATGGTTTATATAATACCACTTAGTGGTTTTGTGGGACTTGCTACTATATAAGCAGCCACAAGGGTAGTTGTTATAGAGTGAGAGTGAGAAAGGCAAGAGCTGAGCGGGACAAGGCTTGCAGGTTAGCCAAGGGAGCATTTGTGAAGGTTAGAAGCATGGGATGTGTGGATTCATGCTTGTTCACATAGTTTGCTCAGTTGTGGCTATGGCCATGAAGGCTTTCATGGTTGTATTGCAATGGAAATTTTTTTTTTTTTCTGAATAATACATGGTGATGGATGCTTTTGGAGGCTAGGTTTTTTTCCTCAATGAGGGTTTCCCAGAGTATATCTCGTGTCACAATTTTGTGGGTATGTTGTCTATTCTCTTGCATGTGGATTTTAATTTCGTATTTATTTCAGATCTATTATGGGTTATGTGGAAACGGTTATATTCTTTCTTGCCAAGTTTCCTTTCAAGTGGTATCAGAGCTATGGTTTTATTATTGTAACCCTAGATTGAATCCATGGGAATGCATGAGAGGATAAAAGAAAGGGCAAGATATATGAGTGATTTATTGAAGATCTAAGGGTTTTGGATTTGCTATTATGATGAGATGTTAAAATAGTTGGACAAAAGAGTTTTTTAGATGTTTCATTTAAATGAGGGTTTTAGGGAGAGCTTGTAGAAATGACCTCCTAGGTAAAAACAAACCTCACCTTTGGATCTGGGTCAAAATTTTCATAAATTTTGATATATAATATGCCCTAGTTTGGCCATGTTAAGAGGAAATGAAAGAGTTTTTTAGTTTCAGCCCATGATGGCCGTCAAATTTAATCCCGTTAGAATTTTCGTCAGAGAAAAAAATAAAAATAAAAAATCACACTAAAAATGGTAAAAAGACTGTCTTAGTAAAATGGCCATAACTTTCTCTCAGAATATCAGATTTTAGAGTTCTTATAGGAGTTGGAAAGCCAATTCAGAGCACTACAACATGGTATAGGTTTGGTTCTATGATTTTGACATTTTGTCAATTTTTAAGAGCCCTAAAGTCGGATGTTATTTATTTTAAGCATAGATTAAGGCATAAGTTGGGCATACAGAGTCAGATTTTGGACTTCGAGTAGTCAACGGAAAGCTCTTGGAGAGCTCTACACATTGGTTCAAATTTGGTGTAGGTTGGACACTTTGAGAGCCAGATGCTTAGTTTATGGATGTGATCATGGTGTCATTGGTTTTGGCATGACATGATTGGTTATACAAGTACATCCTTCATGTTCATTAGCTTGGATTTCATATTTGGTTATGGTGGTATATCTTCTTGGTTGAGGATCATGGTTATTTGGTTTCGTTTGAGGAGCTCATGATGTGCACTTTGAGTTCTTTGATGGTTTGATGCTTTGGTTGATTCTCATGGTTAGAGGATAGTTTTTCATCATGATGTTATGGATAGCTTGGATACACAGTTTAGTGGGAGCTTGTGATAGTGATGATGTGATAGTGCAGGATTAGTTCCTAGTTTGGTTTGGATCTTCATGTAGGAGATGGATTTTATGATGCCATAGGTGACTTGGTACCACGGTTGAGTGGTAGTTGTTGGCATTGATATATTTATTGAGTGTTTGCAGATGTTGGATGTTTGCATGGTACACTTGTTATCTTCATGGTGTGTGGAGATGGTTCTTCCTGGTATGTAGAGATGATTTTCTTCATGGTGTGTGGAGATGGTTGCATCTTGAGGACTTATGGGGTTCTTGGTAAAGGTACGATTTATGCTTTTATTTGGCATGTTATCCTTGGTATGAAGATGGTTTCATTATTATGTCATGGTATACTCTTGATACGTGTTTAGAGTTGTGACATATTATGATATGTTCATATGGAGAATGTTATCTCTTTGGTTGAGATGGTTAGATCATGTTGTCATGTTTATGTTCCTAAGGCCATGGTTGGAACTTTGACATTGATCTTGGTATTGAGTACACTGATCATAAGCTAGATACTTCATGATATTGCTATGATACATTTGGAGTTGGCATGGATTGATTGGTTACAGGTGCTCATGGATACTTAGAGATTGTGGTGATGCTGATTTCTCTTGGATTAGAGAAGTATTTGTTGAGACGGTTGATGGTTTTAGCAGGAAGTCCAAGGGGCAGTCATAATATAGACTTGAGAGCAGATTGTTCTTAGATGAGTCTTGGGTATCTTGATGAGAATTCTCATTCCCCACTCTTGGTCTACTCGACGATTTTCTACTTGAGAGGTATAGCCCATTATTTCTCTCAATTGCATTATATTTATGCTTGTCTTTCATGGATATGGATCTTGAGCTATGGTACATGAGTTAGTTCTGGAGGGTTCATTTGAGAGATGGTTTAACATTGGTTATGTCCATATGCATATGTTGTTATGCTGGTTGAGTTTGGGAGATGGTTTTATATTGGGCATTTTCCTTGGATTAGGAATGGATTTTCTTTGGTTTAGGAATGGTTTATGAGTTTGATCTTCTTGTGAGAGGCTTACATCTATGATGAGTTACATGATATGGTTTGGGTGTTGTTAAGGCTTCTTGTTGGATTTTTATGGAAGAGATCATACTTGCACAGTTTACATCTAGAGGTGTGTGTAGAAGGACATGATACAGATTATGATTTGCATAGTTTTTTGATCTTGGTTATCTTCTTGGATGTTCAGTTTTGCCTACATTGGATTTGAGATTGGTTAGAGATTGTGATCACTGGTTTGTGCTCATATATGTCATGTGAGAGATGACATGGTTATTCCTTTATCTCTTTCGTCTTTTGGTTGTGGAGAATTTGGGAGACTATTGGAGACTTGTTATGAGAGTTGTTCTTGCAGAATATTAGTTTATGTATTGTGGATGTCCTTGATACTACATGGATTCATTTCTTTGAGATGTTGTGAGTGGATTGGTTATATATTTGACATTATCTTTTGTAGTGGGAGCTTCTTGGTATATATGTGGTAGGTATTGCTCTTGAGGCTTGTGATTGCAGGTTACAGATTGGATATGGATAGTTGGATGGGTTTGGCACTTGCTGTGGGTACTATTTCAGCTATGGATATTTTTGACAACTACAAATACATGTGATTACCTTTGGATCAGGTTATTTGTGATTAGAATTCAATTGGTATAATATTTTATGATCTTCTAATGTGATAGGTTGGGTGGATTTCTCTTTGGATGGCTTCTATTTATGTCTAGTGGCAGTGGCATAATAGGAGGTGAGATAATTTATGTTTGAGATACTGGATACTTTGATTTTTTTGTAGGTATCAGGATGGAGCACTTGGTGTATTTTGATCCATGATGGTGGATGTGCTGGCAGGGATTTTTCCCTTGTTCATTTATGTGGCTACGGATTGACCCTATGCAATGTATACAACAAGTGAGAGATTGTTGAGATAATGGGTGTTGCATACATTGCATACTATTGTTATATTTTATTTTATTATTTTATCATGTAATGTTCCACCTAGATGGACGTGCAACATGTAAAGTTTCCCATAGAATATTCTTGATGATTTGTATTGTAACATTGTGATAATGTTTTATGTAATTATTTAATATTGGGAAAAATAATTAAATGCCCAATATTAAACATGGGGTCAATGGGTTAGGTAGCACATGGTTTTATCACATTGTTTATGTAATACCACTTAGTGGTTTTGTGGGACTTGCTACGTCTATATAAGTAGCCACAAGGGTAGTTGTTGTAGAGTGAGAGTGAGAAAGGCAAGAGTCGAGTGGGGCAAGGCTTGACAAGTTAGCCAAGGGAGCATTTTTGAAGGTTAGAAGCATGGCATGGGATGTGTGGATTCATGCTTGTTCACATAGTTTGCTTGATTGTGGCTATGGCCACGAAGGCTTCCATGGTTGTATTGCAATGGTATTTTTTTTTGCTGAATAATACATGGTGATGAATGCTTTTGGAGGTTGGAGTTTTTCCCTCAATGAGGGTTTCCCAGGGTACATCTTGTGTCACAATTTTGTGAGTATGTTGTCTATTCTCTTGCATGTGGATTTTAATTCTGTGTTTATTTTAGATTTATTATGGGTTATGTGGAAATGGTTATATTCTTTCTTGGAAAGTTTTCTTTCACCCAGTGGCAATTTTCTCAGCACCAAAAGATGCCGAGTGACAATTTTTTTGGCACCAACAGATGTCAAGTGACAGGTAGAAGGTGCCGAGTGAGCTCGGCACAAGAAGAGCTTGGCATAAGAAGAGAAAATGCAGTAGGTGCCGAGTGTTCTATTTCAACTGAAATATTATAACTTAGAAAAAATCCAATGTGAATGCTTTCACCATTAAAACTAGAGAGCCAAAGCTTTAAGCTTCAAAAAACAAACTTGTCAAATGCAACATTCAAGGGAAGAGTAACAGATTCAAGTATGCCTACTTGCTTTACTATTCAACTTGATTAAACCATTACAAAATCTGAGAGCATTTGGCTAAAACTAGAAAACCCTAAAATAACCCTAAACTGATAATACTTCAAACTTCAATAACTTTTAAACTTGCAGCTCTAATGGCTGCATACAAAGATGCCTGGAGCAATCATTGCTTCAATAGGACAAGTTCAACAATAACAAACTTACAGAATGAACAGAGGTGTCACGTGCAACTGGAGACATTGAACATACTTCCTTCTATCTTTGCAACAAATGGATCTGCTAACCACTTTCTTCTTCTTCCTTTGCTCTGCTCTTCTGAACTAAATCTCTTTATAATCTGATTGAATTGAAATGAATGTAGAAACATTCCCTTTTGTCACATTCCATTTTCCCCCTCATTTTTTATTTCAAAAATCTCACCCACCGTATTTATGTTTTTGTCTGTTCTGGATGTTAGAGGTGGTAGGTGAGCATTTGGCTCTAGGGGAAAATGATAATAGCATTGAATATTTCAACACTCCCCCTTTGTCCCAAGCCAAACAAACAAGGACCACTGCTGATCCAAATCAACTACACCAAGACACTCTCTTAGGTGTACAAAACTTCCAATGCCTAATGACTTTGTGAAAATGTCTGCTAGCTACTACTTAGACTTACAAAATTCCATCTTGATATCCCCATTCTCCACCAACTCTTTGATAAAGTGATATCTGATCTCTATGTGTTTACTTCTACCATGGAAGACTGGATTCTTGGACAATGCAATTGATGAGATGTTGTCACAATAGATTGTGGTTCCATCCACTTGCCTTTCATTCAAATATGTCAAGATCCTCCTTAGCCAAATTGCTTGACATACTACTGCATTTGCTGCTATGTTTTAGCTTCTGCTATAGATTGAGCAACAATAGGTTACTTCTTGGATGCCCATGAAATTGCACCCAATCGCATATGAAACATGTATCTGAAAGTGCTCTTCCTATTATCTAAACTTCTAGCCCAATCACTATCAGTATAACCTACCAAATTGAATTCATTTGATGCAGTATATAAAATTCTAAATCCCTTGGTACCTTTCACATACCTTAGGATCCTCTTTCCTGCTTGCCAATGGGAATCCTTTGGTGTTTCCATAAATTTGGAAATTAGACTTACTGCATGCATTAGGTCTAGCCAAATTGTAGTTAAGTACATTAAACTTCCAACCATACTCTTGTATAGTGTTGGATCCACTCTTTTGCTAGAGTCTCTCTTGCTTAATTTCAGACCTACTGCTGTTGGTGTGGGGGCTTCCTTACTATTCTGCATTTTAAATCTCTTCAAGATCTGCCCTACATATTTTTCTTCAGAGACGAAGATTCCATCATGCATTTGTTTTACTTCTATGCCTAAAAAATATTTCAAGAGACCTAGGTCTGTCATTTCAAATTCACTTTTCATGGCCTCTTTAAACTCACCAATTAGAGCCTTGTCATTTTTAGTAAAAATTAAGTCATCTACATACAAGACAACAATCAACACATTACCATCTATTACTTTGATGTAAAGAGTGGGCTCACCATTGCTTTTGCTAAAGCCATTGGTCATCAAATATGAGTCAATCCTACTGTACCATGACCTTGGAGCCTGCTTGAACCTATAAAGAGCTCTCTTCAATCTATATACTTTGTTCTCTTCACCTGCAACTTCATAACTAGGTGGCTACTCCCCATAGACTTATTCTTTCAATATACCATTTAGAAAGGCAGACTTTACATCCATTTGAAATACCTTCCACTTGTGCTGAGCTGCAATTGCTATGACAACATGCATGGTTTCCATTCTTGCAACCAGGGCATAGGTCTCATGATAATCTCTACCATACTACTGTTTGTAGCCCTTGACTACCAGCCTTGCCTTATGCTTATCAATTTTTCCTTCAACATTGCATTTGGTCTTATAGACCCATTTCACTCCAATCACTTGCTTCTTGGGAGGCAATTCAGTTAGCTCCCATGTCTCATTTCTTTCTATGGCATCTATTTCCTCATCCATGGCCTTACACCATTTTTTCTCCTTAATAGCTTCTTCAAAATATATTGGATCACTATGAGAAAATAATGCAAAATTAACACTCACATCATAATCTTCATACCTTTTATCTTGGTATATCTCCCTAAGACTCTTGGTCTTTCTTGGTAACAGGGAGGAGAGTGTGGGATTAGAATCTTCACTACTGCTGCATTGCCAACCAGTTCGGTCTTCACTGTTACTCGACACTGACACTTGGTCATGCCTAGAGGAGCTCGACAATGAATAAGGTTGCTTTCCTTTTCTTCTATCTGCTCCTTCTTCTTGTTCATTAGCATCCTCTTCACTCATAATTGGAACTTTATTAGAAGTGCTTGGTGACTCATCAATCGCTCCATACCAAGACTGATTTTCAAGAAATTCCGCATCTCTTGAGAGAGTCATCTTTTTGTTCAATGGGTCATACAATCTATATGCCTTTAATTCTGAGCTGTACCCTATGAAGATGCACTTCACACCTTTGTCATCCAATTTTTGCCTTTTCTCTTTAGGTACATGTGCATATGCAACACATCCAAACACCCTTAGGTGTTCAACTGTCCATCTTCTTTGGACCATGCTTTCATTGGAATTCTATCACAGACTACCTTTGTAGGACACCTATTAATTAGGTAAACTATTGTTACCACAACCTCTCCCCAAAATTTAGTTGGGAGACCTTTCTCTTTCATCATGCTCCTTGCTATTTCAACAATGGTCCTATTCTTTCTTTCAGCCACTCCATTCTACTGTGGTGTATAGCTGGTTGTGAGCTCTTTCTTTATACCATGTTTCCTACAAAAATTTACAAAAGAATTAGAGGTATAATCCTCTCCTCTATCTGATCTTAGGACCTTGATATAGTGTCCACATTCTTTTTTAAACTGGGCTTTAAATTCTACAAATTTATCAAATGCTTCAGATTTATTCTTTAAGAAAGACACCCATGTCCTACGATTGAAATCATCAATGAATGTCATGAAATAAGTACTCCTCCCAATAGAAGTAAATTGCATAAGATTGACTAGGTCAGTATGCACTAACTCTAATAGATATCTAGCCCTCCTAGAATTTCTAGAACTAAAGGGAAGCCTATGTTGCTTACCCAAAATACAAGCCTCACACTTGTCACATGAATTTCCTATACGTGGCAAACCTTCTACCATTCTTTTATTTGATAACAAATTTAAACCCGCATAGCTAAGATGACCATACCTGAGATGCCATAGCCATGAGGGGTCTTCAATCACACTCCTTAGAGCTGATTATGTGGGAGGTGCAACACCAACTTGAGATGAGAAACATGTCTCAATTCTCAAGGAAAACATTCTATTCTTTGTCATTTGAATTGCTGCAAGTAAGTTCTTGCTTCCATTCTTTTCATGAATGACACACATGTCATTCTCCATCAGAACTTTGTATCCATTTTGAATGAGCTAACAAATGCTCATCAAATTGTGCTTCATACCAGGGGCAAGATACACATTTTGTATTTCCTTCTTCTCACCTTTCTTGGTGCAGACCATAATAGATCCTTTGCCCACTAATGGTAGGGTTCCATTGTTATTCATTTTAATCTCAAATTTGAAACTCTTTTCAATGAATGAAAACAAGGTTTCATTGCCACTCATGTGGTTGCTACATCCACTGTCGAGGTACCAAACCTTAGGGTTTCCTTCTTCACCAACATTACACATGATGAAGGCAGTGACATTGTTTCCACTTCCCATGTTCACATCAGCCACATTTGCTTGTCCCGACTGATCATTTTGCTTCTTCCAGCATTCACTTGCATAATGCCCATATTTATGATAGTAGTAGCATTCTACATTACTCCTATTTGAGTTGTAGTTTTTCTTACCTCCTCTTGAGGTATTTTGTGAGCTACTTGCTCCATTTGCTCTTCCTGAGCTTTTTGCTGTAGCATTTCTTTGTCCTCCATTACCTTGGCCTCTGCCTTTGGAGTTCCTACCTGAGCTATTTCTTCCTCTCCCCCTTCCTCTTGGATTTTATTGAGCCTTGAATTCTTTCTCTTGGGTAGATGAAGAAGTAGATCTATTGATCCTATGCTCATGGGTTTGAAGAGTACCCATCAACTCATCCATTGTCAAAACAGTGAGGTCTTTTGCCTCTTCTATGGTCATGACCAAATTGTCATATTTATGAGGTAAACTCCTCAATATATTTTCCACTATCCTCTACTCTTGATAGTTTTCTCCATTTGACTTCAATTGGTTAATCACATTGGAATTCCTTGAACTAAAGTCTACAACTGATTCATTTTCCTTCATCTGAAGGTTCTCAAACTCCCTCCTTATATTCTATAGCTTTACTGTATGAACTTTATCAGTCCCCTTGAAGTTCATCTTAAGGATATCCCATGCTTCCTTTGCATAATTTGTTACTACAATCTTGGGGAATATTGTCTCTATCATTGCCGCTTCAATAAGACTTAATGCCTTTGCATCTTTCCTCCTTGACTATTTCAAATGAGTCTTGTGTGCATTTGTGAGTGCAGCATATTGAGTTGGATCAGTCACATCATTGAATCCATTAACCACAAACTCCCATAAATCATTTGCAACCATTATGGTCTTCATCTTCTTTGCCCATGTGTCATAAATTTTCCCATTAAACGATGGTGGCTACTGCCATATTTTTCCTATATCTACTGCCATGTCAAATATCCCAAGAAAAATTTTTGCCCTAACTCACTTTGGATGTGGGCCCTCAAAGCTCTGATACCATGTGAGAAATATAAATTAACAAATTTAAAACCCACAACCCTAAACCTAAAAATCTGCTCGGCACATGAAGGTGTCGAGTGCCAGTTTTTCTTAGCACATGAAGGTGTTGAGTGGCAATTTTTTCAGCACTAATAGATGCCGAGTGACAATTTTCTTGGCACCAATAGATGTCGAGTGACAGGTAGAAGGTGTCGAGTGAGCTCGACACAAGAAGAGCTTGGCATAAGAAGAGAAAATGCAGTAGGTGCCGAGTGTTCTCTTTCAACTAAAATATTATAACTTAGAAAAAATCCAATGCGAATGCTTTCACCATTAAAACTAGAGAGCCAAAGCTTTAAGCTTCAAAAAACAAACTTGTCAAATGCAACATTCAAGGGAAGAGTAACAAATTCAAGTATGCCTACTTGCTTTACTATTCAACTTGATTAAACCATTACAAAATCTGGGAGCATTTGGCTTCAACTAGAAAACCCTAAAATAACCCTAAACTGACAATACTTCAAACTTCAATAAACTTTTAAACTTGCAGCTCTAATGGCTACATACAAAGATGCCTGGAGAAATCACTGCTTCAACATGACAAGTTCAACAATAACAAACTTACATAATGAATAGAGGTGTCACGTGCAACTGGAGACACTAAACATACTTCCTTCTGTCTCTGCAACAAGTGGATCTGTTGACCACTTTCTTCTTCTTCCTTTGCTCTGCTTTGTTGAACTGAATCTTTGAATAATCTGACTGAATTGAAATAAATGTAGAAACATTCCCTTTTGCCACATTCTATTTTCCCCCTCATTTCTGATTTCAAAAATCTCACCCACCGTATTTATGTTTCTATCTGTTCTGGACGTCAAAGGTGGTAGGTGAGCATTTGGTTCTAGGGGCAAACGACAACAACATTGAATATTCCAATATTGTTGAAGCCTTTTCTTTGCTACTTTGATCTTTTCAATGGTTGCTCCATTTTATGATCATGAGGGACTTGTAATTGCACTGGAAAATATTGAAAAAACTTGTGTAAGTTTCTTAGGAAGGAGAAAAGAAAAGGATAAGATGATTAAAGCAGTTTGAAATCTATATTCACAAATTACCTGCAGCTGCTATGGTAGCTTCATTTTCATTTTGATTTGCAGCTGCCATTTTCATCTGTTCATGATGTTCATCTGCAATTTCTCTCCATCTTCCGCAAAACATCATAACATGTTACAAATCATTAAAATATTTTGAAATTCCTATAACTATAACTAGAGTGAATACATTTGTTTAACTTACCTGACAAGCTTCCTGGCCAGACACTTAATTGCTTTGGAATTGTGTTGCTACAACAAGTTCACATTTCTACCAATCATACTTTCCCATTGTTAATAACAAGGGCAAAGAAATAAAAAAACCCTAATTAAAATTCTTATACTAAGGCAGATAAAGAACAAGGAAAGAAATAAATGAGCCCTTGTTAAGCTCCAATACTGATTCTACATATCCAACAACCACATCACTACTAATTCTACAAACCCAATTCAACAGTCATTCTCTAGACACAACAGTTAATTTGTTTCTAATTCTACAAATCTAGTTCACTACTAATTCTTAGTTATATATTTAAAGCCCAATTCAATATTCATTCTAAAAACCCAATAGCCAATTCGCTACTAATTCCAAAAACCCAATACTAATTCCAAAAACCTAATAACTAATTCAGTGCTAATTCTTTAGTTATATTCAAAATTCAAAGAAAAATAGCATCTGCAAACCAAGAACAAGAACATCAACACATACTAAATCTAAAAATAGTACATAATAGTAAACTTCAAATAGTAGTTGGTAAACTTCAAATACTAACTTACTTTGAGGATTTCATAAGACAATCACATGGAATCCAACCTACTCAGTGATTTGGCCACTTGGCTTTCTGCCTGCAAAATATAGCACAAACACTAATTTCAATACCATAGTTATAATAATTCAAAACACATCATTTTTTCATATATGAGCAAATTTCATGCAAGAAAAAGAATGAAAGACTTATTACCTCATCTTGATTTAAAAGAATGAACTTATCATGAAGTCCTCTTTGACAACATCTGATTCTTTTGTCAGATTTATTGTCTCATGAGATTCATCATGATCTTTTATCAGATTGACTGCTTCATGAGATTCTTTCCATTCATAGTTGTTCTTGAGCTTATAATCATCATGATCTTGAAGCATCATTGATTGAGATATATCATCTCTCCTTTTCATGAGTTCGTGTGGGTAGTGAGAGGCATAAGAAAGATTAAACTTGGTGCATCTATCAAGATTATAGAGTGCTCAAAAAGTGTACCATCAAAGATAAGTTTCCTATTCAAGTCATTGATGATCTTCTAGATGAATTAAATGGAGCTATGTATTTTACCAAGATAGATCTTAGATGGGGCTATCACCAAGTTTAGATTAAGGAGGAAGATATTTGTAAGACAATATTTCAAATTCATGAGGGTCATTATGAATTTTTGGTGATGTCATTTGGTCTTACTAATGCACCATCTACATTACAAAATCCCATTTTCAAGAAGTTCTTGAAAAAGTTTGTGTTAGTGTTTTTTGATGATATATTAATTTATAGAAAGACTTGGGAAGAAAATTTTCAGCATGTAGATCAAGCATTAAAATTACTCAAAGATCATCAAATCTATGCTAAGCCATTGAAGTGTACTTTTTGTCTTAAGGAGGTGGAGTATTTGGGACACATAGTTTCACATGAAGGAGTATAGGTGGATACTAACAAAATTAAGGCTATCATGGAATGGCCTATTCCAAAAACTATTAAGAAGATGAGGGGTTTCTTGGGATTGATAGGGTAATATAGAATATTTTTGAAGAATTATGATCATATACAAACACACCTCACCACTCTATTGAAGAAGGATTCTTTTCATTGGAATGAATCTACTAATGTAGCATTTGAACAATTGAAGAAGGCTATGTGTAGAAATCCAATGCTTGCCACTCCAAACTTCACTAAGGAATTTATCATGGAATGTGATGGTTTTGGAAATGGGATAGGAGTAGTTCTCATCCAAGAATGTTGACCAATTGATTTTTAGAGTCATCAATTAAAAGGTTAAAATCAACCCAAACCTATTTCTAAGAAGAAAATGCTAGCAATCTTTCATGCAGTTAAAAGATGGAGGCCTTATTTAATGGGTCAAAAATTTAAGGTTAAGAAAGATAATGATAGCCTAAAATAGTTTTTGTAACAAATATTATCTTCAAAACAGGAAAAAAAATGGGTCACTAAGATGTTGGGATATGACTTTGAAATTGTATACAAGAAAGAGAAGGAAAATATTGTGGCTGATGCACTTTCCAAGAAGGATGAAAAAGATGAAGCCTTATAGTGTGATTTTTCAATATGAAAAGAAAAAATTGGGTGGTAGAAGCCAAAGAAGAGTGGGAAAATGATCTTGTAACAAGTAATTTCATCCAGAAAATAAACAGTGATCCTAGTAGTTCAGATAAGTTTTGTTTAAAAGGGGATATTCTTTGGTATAAAGAGTGCTTGTATCTCTACAAGAATTCCACTATTAAACACAAGATTCTCATAGAACTACACGAGTCCCCAATTGGTGGTTATTTAGGATTTTTAAAGACATATCATCGAGTCAAGCAAGATTTTTTTGCGAAGGGTTTAAAGTTGATGTTCAAACATTTGTGGCTAAATGTTTGGTTTGTCAAATAAATAAGGGGGAAATGATTGAGATACGAAGTCTCTTGCAACCTTTATCTATTCCTAGTCAACATTGGGAAGAGGTATTCGTGGACTTCATAATAGGGCTTCCTAAATCCAAACGTCATAATGTCATCATGGTAGTAGTTGATTGCTTCACTAAATATGCATATTTCATTGCATTATCACATCCTTTTACAAGTATAGTGGAAAAAGTTTTCTTGGAGAATATCCAAAAGCTACATGGTACACCTAAGGTTATTGTTAGTGATCATGATCTTATCTTTACTAATTACTTTTGGAAAGATTTATTCTCATGTTTGGGTACTCAATTAGCTCATAGTTATTCATACCATCCTCAATCAAATGGACAAACTAAGGTTGTTAGTAAATGTTTGGAAGGATATCTATGTTGTTTCACTTTAGAGAAACAATCTCAATGGGTAGATTAGCTAACTCTTATAAAATGGTGGTACAATACTTTTCATAGCTTATCAAAAATGTCTCCATTTTTGGAACTTTATGGATATCATCCTCCTTCAATCACATCATCATTAAAGGTGTCACCAAGAGTTTAGGCAGTAGAAGACCACTTGCTTCATAAAAAAGGGTACTTTTAAGACTCAAGGAGAATTTAGCTATTGCACAAAGTCAAATGAAACAACAAGCGAACCGACATCGTAGTGAAAGAAATTTTGAAGTTAGGGATTGGGTCTTCTTGAGATTACAACCTTATAAAAAAATCTCAATGAGGCACCAAAATAATAATAATAAGTTGTCTCCAAGATATTTTGGACCATACCAAATCATGCAAAATTGGTAGTGTTGCCTACAAGCTTGATTTTCCACCAACAACAAAGATACATCCAATTTTTCATGTTTCTTGTTTGAAGAAGGTAATTGGATAGAATATTCCTACTCAAACAATACTACCAGAGCTTGATGAAGAAGGAAGAATAATTTTTGAACCAGAGTGCATTCTTCAAAAATGCAATAAGAAACTGAGGAATAGAACCCTCACCTAGTATCTCATCCAATGGAAGAACTTACTAGTTGAATAGGCCGCATGGGATGATGAAGAGTTTATTCAAAAGAATCCACACTTGGTTAGCATTGAGGACAATGCTTCTTTGAAGTGAGGGGGCATGCTATGCCCTTAATATTGGTGTACATAGGGTTATGAATAGTCAACCTGTAACTATCTTAATCCTTAATTAAGTCATGTTATCATTATTATATTATTATTTAGATAGGTTGGTAAGCCTAGGTGTTATGTAGGGTTGTGTTTATTTAGCCTAAGAATAATTCATATATATAGAAGGTTGTGAGTCTTATTTCAAGATCATATTGTCCCCCTAGAAGTGGCCTATTACTCACAGTTATTATCAAGTATTTATATAATATTTTATGTTATTTCTTCTATTGTGCAAGTTATTTCATTACACCACTTGCTCAGATTTACTTATCAATATCAACAACATCTATGCAAACAATCTCCTTTTTCTTCACATTCACTCTCACACTTGTGTGACTTTCATCCACCTTCCTCTATGTGCCTCTTCCTCTCTCTGTTTCATGTTTGGCTCTTTACCTTTTTAAATAGACAATTGTTGCTTTAACATTTTACACAATCATAGTAGATCTTAGGGTTTATGATCATTTTAAACATGATTCATTGTATTTATCCATCTTCTTAATCATTTTCAAGAAACTTCTCTAGAATTCATCTATTAGGTCTTTACCTAATCCTCACCTTAAATTTAATGATCCAAATCATCAATCTTATCTTCAACACAGTTTACATATCCCAAAAAATCAACTGAATCAGTTGGGAATCATGATTTTCTCAAATTCATTCTCAACACCCTATTGCCTGACTTAGCTTATCTTTCTTGATATAAAAAATACTAGAATTTACAAATGAGAAGATTACTTCTGAGAGGGGGGGTGAATTAGAAGTATAGCTCTTTAACCACAAAGTTTTTTAAATGAAAATAAATTGTATGCATGTAAGCATATTAGAGAAACATAAAATAAACACATGCATCAAAGCACATAACACCAAATTTTGATCACCCATAAACTCTCCAAAATGAGAAGGTAAAAGTGGGGTGGAGATGACACCCACAACTTATCACTGTAGCAATATTGTTTGACCACTTCTGATGGTTTTCCCTATTAGAGGCCTGCCCTATTAAAGGCTTTACACTCTATCAATAGTGACCTATTAAAAGAATTTACAAACACTTACTTGAAGTGCTACCTTGTTAAAGGATTTATCACCTTTTCAAAGGCTCTACAACCTAGCTATTAAGCTAACCTATCAACATAGGATTTGTAGACACCTAAAAATCCTTTAGAAAATAATGTATTTTTATTTTTTGAAAAAGTCCTGATGCAATCATCATTTATTAATTAATTATTTAATTAATTTTTATGCCATTAAATCCCTTTATCTTAATTAAAAATATTTAATTAAGGAATCCCTCCCAAAAATGTTTAAATCTTATTTAAACATTATTTCCTTATTTATTAATTATTTAATTAATAAATTGACCAAAAATCCTTTAGAAAATAAAGTATTTTTATTTTCTGAAAAAGTTCTGATGACATCATCATTTATTAATTAATTAATTAATTTATTTTTATGCCATTAAATCCCTTTATCTTAATTAAAAATATTTAATTAAGGAATCCCTCCCAAAAATGTTTAAATCTTATTTAAACATTATTTCCTTATTTATTAATT
The DNA here is from genome assembly GCA_028749045.1 of Cupressus sempervirens. Taxonomy (NCBI): domain Eukaryota; kingdom Viridiplantae; phylum Streptophyta; class Pinopsida; order Cupressales; family Cupressaceae; genus Cupressus; species Cupressus sempervirens. The sequence continues at coordinate 6,500,208 of CM053790.1, read as the reverse complement.
ATTTAATTAATAAATTGACCAAAAATCCCAAAATAAATAATTAATTTATTTTTTCCCCAAAAGTTGGCCAATTTTCTTAAGACCAATAACCTCTTCCAAAATCTTCTAATCCTTCTTTAATTTCGATTAAAGGCTAATCTCATCATTTCCTACCCCTAATCCCAACTCAAAATATTTAATCAAGATTAAATATTAATCCTCATGTTTATTAAAAATATTTTAATAAATATCTCCTCAACCCAAACCCTTGAAATAAATAAAACTTTATTTATTTCATAAAATCTTATCCTAGGAAGTTCTAGACTCTTCTAGAAAGTCTTCATCCTCATCCAAAGCCTAGACTCTTCTAGAAGACGTCTTTTACCCTAATCCCCTCCTAACCTTGTCACATTCCCTAAACATGGGTTAAGACTTGCTAACTCAAGCCAAAGTTAACAAATATCTCCTCCTTCACCCACCCTCATTAATTGCAATCCACTTGCCATCCACTTGCCTAGTCCTAAGCCATCTCTAACCCTTCCTCTAATCATTTTTACAACCCTAAGCAAGCTTAAAACCCCCCTAAACCCTCAAATTTGAATTTCATGGTATCTCTCACAAATATCTTCAACCACAAAACTTTATAAAGCCCACAAAGTCATAAATGTTCTTACAAAACACTTATGAAGGGTCTTTATGAAGATTTTATCTCTTGAGCCTCCTTTGTTGACTCATCCTTGCCCTTTCTTCCATCCTCTCACCCTGTGACATGTGTCACTCCCTGATTGGTTGTAAGGAAGAACAATCCATGTGCTCTCCTCTCATGCAATCTAAGCCCTCCATGAGCTTTTTCCCATCCTTGCATCTTAGCCCTCAATCCCTCAAGCCTCTTGCCTATAAATTGGATCCTTCCCCTTTGAAAAATAACACAATCCATGAAGTAAAGTCATAATGCCATTTTAAGAAGCCATTTTACATCAAAATCATATACTCACACCCAAATTCCAACTCCATTTGAAGCCCTTTTTGAAGCATAAGCTTGAGCATACATCCTATCTATTTAGACAAAGCCACTCAACAAGAGAAGCTTCTTATTGAGAGAGCCCATTAATGGCTCATATTCTCAATTGAGAGCTCATCTTAGTCTATCTTGAATTTTATGAATTTTTTTTAGTTTGTAGAAGCTTTATTTAAATTTGGTTTCTATTAGCATACTAACATTGCTCATATACATTTTGGCACGCCCAATGGGACCCCACATGGGTTATCTTCATTAGCTTTTTTAGTCAAGTTTTGTATGTCATTTTCTAATTTTGGCTAATTTTGTTTTTTTTTTGTGATTGGTAGGATTGTATAAATTGGTTTTGTAGGTCTACATGAGCATGAAAAAGACAAAGGAACTCATAATCTATCTCATAGTGTTTGCAGATTTTTCAAGCTTATAGGTGGACAAAGAACTTGGAATTCTTCTTCCTCTTCTTGTCTATATTCTTCTTATTCCATCTACTTCTTCTTCTTCTTCTTGTGGAAGATCTTGGCCATTTTTTTTTAAGGAAGCAAAATCATACACACTTCTTTTTAGTGCTTAAAATGAACCCCCAAATCATACTTAAATCCATTAAAAAATTAAAAATTTGCAAAAAAGATAAAATCTTTTAACAAGTGAAACTAAACCAATCCAATCATTTGTATCCTTGCAACATCAAGGTTTTAGATGCATTCATGCAAAGTTAGGAACACTTCATTTTTGAGAATTTAAAAAGAACTTCAAGTTTTCATTTCAAAAGGTTCAAAATCAACACTAAGTGCACACTAAAATCTAAATCAAACTCAAAGCATCAATCAAGGATAAAATGAACCTCATTTGCAAGTATTTTAAAGTTCTTTTAAAAATCTCATGAAAACTAAGAGTCCTAAATGCTTGCCAAAAATTGTCCTAAAAGCTTTGTTATTTGTTCCAAACAAATGTCTTGTTGCAAAATCTTGAATGTTTCTTAGGTTTTTCATGCATCAAAATAATCCAGGAATATCATTTTTGGGCTTAAAATATGCAAATTAGAACACAAAATCTTGAATGAAAACCAAAGTCCAAAGAGTCATTTTCACTTTTGAGTCCAAAACAATCTTGAATGATCTAAGGTTAAAACAAAGCACTTCAAAGTTCTTAAAATAACACACAAAATCTCAATCTTGAATGCTCAAAGGAAAAACCTTGAATGTTTAATCACTTGTCTTTGAATGCATGTTGCTAAAATCGCTCTTGAGTGCCATGGATTAAAATCAAGTTTGTTTTTTTTATGAATGCATGATTAAAACAACAAATCCAATCTTGAATGCCATAGATCAAATAATCATCTTTTGGGGCATAAAAAGAATCCACATTTTTGAAATCTTCTAAGTTATAAAAACTAATAAAGACTCTTTGAGTGAGTTTGTCGTTGGACTCACCCTCTTTAATCACCCATCAATTTAACCATTGGTTGCAATCTCAGCGCCATCTATGGGGATGGGTCCACCTAAGAGGGTGTTAAGTGCTCCACAAAGATCAAACTTCACTTACTTGTGTTTTTATTAGTTTTTCTAACTTAGAAAATTCCTTGAATGCACATTAGGCTTGCTAACACTTCATTTGGACATTAAAATTGAACAAACTCTTGATGTGGAGGGCCTCCGGGCATGCGCTTGACAAATCGAGTTTCACATATCTTTGTTTTGGGCTTAAAAAAATTCACACTCAATCTTGAATGCCTAACAATCAATGAACATTGCATGGTTTGGACGTAATTTCAATGACACTCGCATTTCTTATGTTGACGATCTCTCAACTTTCATTATGCTGACGATGCTGTCAAATTGGAATGAACATTGTATGCCATAATCACAAGTGTCTTCAATCATAGCTTACAAAATCTAAATCATCAATTGGTATAAATGCGTGTCTTTTAAAGCCCAAGATCATGTATGTGGTCTTGTTTTACACTTTTTAGGAGGCTTGCTTGGGGATTTCATCACCCCTTGGGATGACCTCAACTCCAGCGTTCCGACAGAGTATAAAAACTGGGAGGTGAATCGAAAGACACCTCTCTTGGGATCAAAATTTTGTCACTCAGGCTAAGCCTCAAGGAACTTTATACCCTTGAGAAGTGAAAGAGGAGAAGTGGGTTACCGCTCCTCTCGGCTGTGTGACATCTTTTTGGTTTCATCTACGGATTTGGGCCTCACGTACCTTGCGTATATCAAGGACTCCCTAGCTAAACCAAATTTCATCCTTGTAGAAAGCTTCCTAGGATGTTGGTGTGTTTGACGTGCTTGCTACAAAATTTTGTCTGCTTGTTTGGTCATAGCTTTTGAATGAATGTTTGCCAACTTTGGTCAAAATTCCAAAAAGCAGAAATCTCCCAGCTCAAGGCATACTTAGCGTAGTCACTGCCTCATCAGAAAATCATCCAAGCTCCCCCGCTGCAACCGAATCTATCTAGTTCCTTGCTTTAGAACAATCCCAAATCCAAAGTCTCTCCAAATCATCCCCCCCCAGCAAGCTAGCAACCCAATCCAAAATCACACCCAAGCCTTTAGAGAGTTGTTGTCATTCTGCTAGAATTTGCTATCTAATCAATCTGACCAATCCACTAGCCTCACCAAGGTTATCCCTTTGACAGAGCTTTGTCTAGGGTAATCTAGCTTTGTCACTTGTTATCCCTCATCGCCTTGAGCTAAAGGTTGGTATCCACAAGTGGTCAATCTCATGTCATACCCATAGGATCATTAGTCTATCCTTAAGTTGACACAATCTCCACCAATCTAGCGCATAGGAAAGCAAAAATCTCACTTTTTGACAGCATGCCCTTGAAGTCTTCCATCCACAAGAAAGCCAAAAATCTCTAGCCAATCCTCCTTAGGTCTGTCATGTAGCTTTGACTCTCCCTAGGAAATCTTTCATCAACCAATCCAAAATCTAGGCTTAATCCAAATCCAACCATGAGCTTCCATGTTTATCCATATGCAAGACCCCATCCCCATCAAACTCATCATCAAAGCATGAAGTACCAATCCTATCATGATGTGTTTGGTTGCATCGTCCTTTCTCCTGCCACCTCCTATTCCAATGATGATGAAAATCTTGTTGACTATGACAGGTATATTGAAAGCCTTAGAAACATTCCCTCAAGCATCCCCCAAAATCCAAGAGTTATTCCAAACTATCTAGTCATGCCATCTGATATTCCAGCTTCCCCTCCATCACCCCATCAACCAAGCTTCCAATCTTCCACCCCCATCACACTAGCTACTCCTGTCAATCCACCTCCACCTTCGACACACGAGTCTCCAAAGAATCTCCTAGAGGAAATAGAAGTAAAGTTGCCTCCAACAGTCAATAAGCCATGTCATCTAATCCAACCATGTGAAGTAGTTAGTGATGAAGCTTCCCCATCTATAATATCACCTCCATCTCCCATAGCTATCATCCCTATACCATCCATCAAATTACTTAAAATCCTTCCACTTCTCACAAGCATCAAAATCCCACCACCTGTCAAATCCCTCCAAATCCTATCCACATCGCCTCCAAGAATTTCCCAAATCTCTCGTAATGACCCTTATGCATCCATCTTCTACTCACCCATCTCCACTACTGAATCTCCCATCTATCCATTCGCTGCCTTTGAAGAATCCATCCCTTCACCTCCTATCGCACCATCCACTCCAAACCAATCCTATCAAGATCTTGCCCAAAAGCATGTTGACATCCCCCAAAGCATAAATGAAGATATCATCATACCATGTCTTCCATCCATAGTGCAGTCACCATCTCCTCCATCTCCAAAACCTTGAGCCATATCTCCTCCACTACAAGATATCTTGTCATCCCACCAGCTACATCAAGATCCTATCCTTCCATCTCCCCCACTCCATGCTTCCATCTTACCACCTATCCAAGCTATTCCACCATCTATAATCTACCCTCTTGGTTCACTTACATTCATCCACGATGGCCCTCTCTCAACAGAAGAATTAAGAATAGTATCTCCCCATTGCAATACACCTAATAAATCACTTCTACCATTTTCTGCAAGCAAAAAGTTTCCTCAGCTTGTTCAAATGCTCAATCGATGGAATTATCAAGGTCAAGGTTTAGGTCCACAAGAGCAAGGAATCAGAGAACCTATTATTGCACAAAAAAATCTAGGATTTCATGGTCTTGGATATGTATCTAAAGGCTCACCATCTAAAGGTGTTGGTACACCACACCCCCAAACCAAGCCTATCTCCAAGCCCACCATGCCAGCCTCCCATCACTCCTTCAAGAAATCTTATGTCATCCCCCCTCCACCATCTTTGCAACCCAAAACAACCTACCATATCCCCCCTTCATCCGCTACATCCATTTTGGGTCCCTATGTCCCAAAATCTACCATCCTCCATCCTCCTATCAGCCATCATAAAAATCCTATTCCATCCATTTCTATGCAAGATCAACAAAGGCACATATCAGGGCACATCATCTATCATCATCCCCCTACATGCTCTTTCATATCCTCTCCATCTCACAAAGCTTCTCCTAACCATCTTCCCAAAGCTTACAACAACAATGTGAATGCCAACTTCAAAATGCATAAAGCTAAAAATCCACATCCTAGGCAATCATATGTCTATTCTAAAAGACATACTCCAAAAAGGCAAAATCCAATCAAAGAATGCAAAACAATGCAAAATCCTATGAAAAGAAAATCCAAAACCATGTGGATTCCCAAGAAAAAAGTTGAAACCCAATGCATAATGGCATCCACCATTGCTAATCCCCCATCTAGTGACTCATGTGCCCCATCTCCTAACTCCATCTTGGGTGCCTATATCCCCAAGCACGCTTCCACAAATCCTCCATCACGCCCGCATCTACCATCTATCCCCCATATGCTCTTTTCACACCCATTCCAACATGTGCCAATGTTGCTCTTGCAAGCATCCCCATCTCATGCTCCTTTCCAACATTTTCATCCCTCCATCTCCTACCATCAATCCCATCTAATCCGATCTATTGCATAAATCACACATCCGGTGTACCAAAAGCTAGCAACAAAATTGAACATTCCAACAGCCAGTGAAAAATCCCAAAAAAGCCAAAATAGCTGAAGAAAGCCAAAATTATTCCAGCTAAGTCCAAAGTCAAAAATTCAAAAAAAAAAAGAAAAATAAAGCTTCCACTGGTGAAAACTTGGCAATTCAAGCACCTTGGACAAGTACCATGATGAAAACTTGGCAAACAAGTGTCATGTGTAATCCTACCATCCCCAGCTTAGCCTATCACCCTCATGCTTTTGGTCATCTCTTGACATCCAACTCCATCTTCCAATCTATCCACCTATTCTCCATCCTCCAGCTTCCATCTCACACCATCCACTAATCTTATGCAGCTTCAGCCAATCATCTTAGCTATCATCCATCTCCCTAGCCCCTTCAGCTTTTTCCATCCTAGCTTCAATCCTATCACATCCATCATAAGACCTCCTTCCGCATGTTATCTTCTGATTGGGGGCACTATATTCCTTGGAGATCTTGTCTTGTCCATCCTCCCTTGTCATTGGTATCTAGCTCTAGGCTATCCTCATGCAAACCCAATGTCATCTCTTTATATCCATCATAATCCTAGCTATCTACCATCCTATCCAGCCATCTCATCCTGCTCCTCTAGCTATCATTGGTCACAAAATCTCTCATCATCATTGGATGCATCCTGCCAAATCCATATCTTTTGCTATCACCCCACCCTTAGCTTTTGCATCTTGCACAACATCGAACCATCCCACTATCCTCTCATCCTGAGCTTTTTATCCATTTGTATCATACCTATCATTGGTCTGTTAGCTTGTACCATATCTTGATTAGCCCGCTTGTAAATATCTTGGTTCATCAGCTTGTACATCCTCTTTAGCTTAGTACCATTATATCTATCCAGCATTCGTGTCAGTTTGTCCTTGATCAACATCTTGCACCCATCGCACATCTTGGCTAGCTATTCCAATGCATCCTTTAGCTAGATTTCCTATCACCAAAGTGTTATCTTTCTTAGTTCAGCTTGCCAGACGCATCACTCATCCAAATCCACCAGCTTAGGTGCTCTCTGATAGGTCCTTGCAGGATATAGCTTTCCTCATGTCTGATCTTGGTCCGTTAGTACCTCGTCCTACCCAACTCGTTGGAAAATGGTTCTCTTTTGGATTTTTGCTTTCTTTTGATTTGGACTCTTCCCTATTGGGTCTTGAAATATCTTTTCCAAGCAATCTCCTTGTTCCCTCCTCAAGGTTGCCACGATCTTCCATATCATGGTATACTGTGAATGGGGCAATCCGAGCGTAAGGTATTGATCAGTGTCTTTTTCTTGTTTTATTTTCTACTTGTGGGTTACCCAGTGTCGTTTCCACACTGCTTCCTCTGGGATTCATGTGTGATACTGGGGCAATCCTTGCATGTTTGTTTTGAGTCAGTCCGTCAGTCCTTTGGACGGTTGGTGAAAAGGCCTTGATGTTCTTGGTAACCTTAGCAATTAACCAATAGTCCTATAGAAAATCTAGTGCTCCACTACATGGTGGTACTTCTCTTTGAAGTATCCCCCCCGCTCAAAAAGCTTCAATGGTTTTCTTTCATCTCCATTATCCCCCATCCATATCCAACATCCGTCTCTTCTACCCCAACTTATGCATCAGTATCTCTTTGAATCACTCCTCACCTTTAGCTTTAGGGATCCACAATCCTAGTCTTAGGGATCCACCAATCCAAATCAATCCACCAAGCCTTATCTTTCGAGATCCACAATCCTAGTCCTAGGGATCTCCGAAACCCATCTTCTGCCAATCTGACTCTTTGAAATCCTGTTGCATCAGCTTTTTTAATCCCCTCATCCATCTCCCCATCCTGGATTCCTTTAATAGCGCCCCGCTCCTTCATCCTCTGCAATCCCTGAGATCTTAAGCTTGCTTCCTCTTGTGCCTCTGATTCTCCCTTTATCATTCTCCCGTAGTGAGAGTTTGAGTTAACCAAACCTCTTCTCTTAAGAAAATATGAGTCTTCTTGCTCATCTCAGATTCTTGTACTTTTCAAGAAGTCATCGAGCCTCGCTTTCTCTCTCCACCGCCTTCTTGAGGGGGCATCTCATAGTCCATTCTCTCCTCTTCTGCTCTAGCCTTGGGCATCTTATTTTCTTATCTTTGATGCCATGCCACTTGCGGCATCACATCAAAGAGGGGCAAAATGTAGACACCTAAAAATCCTTTAGAAAATAAAGTATTTTTATTTTTTGAAAAAGTCTTGATGACATCATCATTAATTAATTAATTATTCATTAATTAATTTTTATGCCATTGAATCCCTTTATCTTAATTAAAAATATTTAATTAAGGAATCCCTCCCAAAAATATTTAAATCTTATTTAAACATTATTTCCTTATTTATTAATTATTTAATTAATAAATTGACCAAAAATCCTTTAGAAAATAAAGTATTTTTATTTTCTGAAAAAGTCCTGATGACATCATCATTTATTAATTAATTAATTATTTAATTAATTAATTTATTTTTATGCCATTAAATCCCTTTATCTTAATTAAAAATATTTAATTAAGGAATCCCTCCCAAAAATGTTTAAATCTTATTTAAACATTATTTCCTTATTTATTAATTATTTAATTAATAAATTGACCAAAAATCCCAAAATAAATAATTAATTTATTTTTTTTCCAAAAGTTGGCCAATTTCCTTAAGACCAATAACCTCTTCCAAAATCTTCTAATCCTTCTTTAATTTCGATTAAAGGCTAATCTCATCATTTCCTACCCCTAATCCCAACTCAAAATATTTAATCAAGATTAAATATTAATCCTCATGTTAATTAAAAATATTTTAATAAATATCTCCTCAACCCAAACCCTTGAAATAAATAAAACTTTATTTATTTCATAAAATCTTATCCTAGGAAGTTCTAGACTCTTCTAGAAAGTCTTCATCCTCATCCAAAACCTAGACTCTTCTAGAAGATGTCTTTTACCCTAATCCCCTCCTAACCTTGTCACATTCCCTAAACATGGGTTAAGACTTGCTAACTCAAGCCAAAGTTAACAAATATCTCCTCCTTCAACCACCCTCATTAATTGCAATCCACTTGCCATCCACTTGCCTAGTCCTAAGCCATCTCTAACCCTTCCTCTAATCATTTTTACAACCCTAAGCAAGCTTAAAACCCCCCTAAACCCTCAAATTTGAATTTCATGGTATCTCTCACAAATATCTTCAACCACAAAACTTTATAAAGCCCACAAAGTCATAAATGTTCTTACAAAGCACTTATGAAGGGTCTTTATGAAGATTTTATCTCTTGAGCCTCCTTTGTTGACTCATCCTTGCCCTTTCCTCCATCCTCTCACCCTGTGACATGTGTCACTCCCTGATTGGTTGTAAGGAAGAACAATCCATGTGCTCTCCTCTCATGCAATCTAAGCCCTCCATGAGCTTTTTCCCATCCTTGCATCTTAGCCCTCAATCCCTCAAGCCTCTTGCCTATAAATTGGATCCTTCCCCTTTGAAAAATAACACAATCCATGAAGTAAAGTCATAATGCCATTTTAAGAAGCCATTTTACATCAAAACCATATACTCACACCCAAATTCCAACTCCATTTGAAGCCCTTTTTGAAGCATAAGCTTGAACATACATCCTATCTATTTAGACAAAGCCACTCAACAAGAGAAGCTTCTTATTGAGAGAGCCCATTAATGGCTCATATTCTCAATTGAGAGCTCATCTTAGTCTATCTTGAAGTTTATGAATTTTTTTTAGTTTGTAGAAGCTTTATTTAAATTTGGTTTCTGTTAGCATACTAACATTGCTCATATACAGGATTTACTTTTCTAATACAATTGCTAGAGAGTATTAGATTGAATAGACTTGATAGCTTACAATCCTTTATTTTTGACTTCAGGCATTTGATCTGCTCATTCTGATCTGATCCTCTTTGATCTAATGTTTGTGTGTAACCCTTGCTTTGTTCTAACCAACTGTAATTTGCAATGCTGATCAAATCACTAAGTCTCGTCACCCCTACTATTACTCTATTCTGCAACTCTCTCTCTCTTCAGCATTTCATCCACTCAACAACTACTTAAAAAATTCAAATCATGGGGTCTTTACCTTCTTATAAAGGCTTTGAAGACTTAGGGTTAGGTATGAATCCACGAACTAAATTTCCTGCTCAAATTCTTTCATTTATCCTATAGGTTGCATGCATTCTCCACTTTTCTTATTGGTTGCATGTTGATTGCATGGGTAAAGGAAAAGATTCAAACTTATCTCTAAAATACTTCATGATTCACCTTGAAAATGGTTTATATTTGAGTTTGTGAAGGCACAAACTCAAATGTTGATTCTATGTTACTCAACACATACTAATTTCTTGATGCTTGGCACATATAGGATTCTAGCTTGATCGGCTCCTATAACAACTCTGTCTTTCTCAACTTTCATTCACTGCTTGACACCTCTAGTGACTCAGCACATATGGTTCACTTGACACCTGAAGTCACTTAGCACCTATTTGAATTCTAGCTCGACACATACTGTAGCTTGACATGTATAGTGTACTTAGCTTCAACATGAAAATTGGTTAAGTGTGTTGACACTCAATTGTCAAAACCACTCTAAGACCAAAAATCTCCCCCTTTGACATGAGTGTCAAAAACACTTAACTTAGCATTATATATCTGATCTTATGAGTACAACATATATTCTATTTAGCATGTGTAGAAGACTTCTAAAATTTGTTCACAATTTTGTATAAGATAGTATACCTAAAAATCTTGTAACTCCCCCTGAGCTAATGTGCCATTTCTTTATCCAAAAATCTGATACACTTTATGTTGAATTTGTCTTATGCTGATAAATCACTGCCTCTTGCTATACCTATTCTATTTGCTCTATTTTCACCTATTTTGTACTTTCATCATGTCTCCCCCTTTTGGCTATCATAGGATATGTACAATCTTCCCTTTTTATTCTTCAAAAGAATGAAATAACTCAAAGAATATAACTATTCCTCCTTAGTGTATTCTCCATTTATTTCATGTCCCCCCATTAGTTATTAATCTCCCCCTTTTTGACACTTATGTCAAAGGGTCCTAGGGATGAATTGAATACTTAGCCAAAAAAAATTATTTACCTCCAAAATGATTTTGAGAGTAGCATCCTAATTGTCTAGTGCAATTTGTAGGGCTTTAAGCTGGATAGCTATCTTTTCTATGAGGTGAACAAGGCCATCTAAAGTTGAAATATTGGGATCTTTCTGAAAAACATTCTCAGCATAGACCTATTCTTTGTGAAGTACCTCCATCTAGGGAGTAATGGAAGATTGCATTTGAACAAGTTTGGCTCTAATATTATCCTCTTCTACTGTTAATATAGCTAATTCCTTTTGTATGTGAAGCACTATTGTAAAATGCTTCTCACTCCGAGCTGGATTGATTGATAGCTGTGAGCTAGATGCTTTCAAATCTCCTTCCAAACTTAGTATCTTCTAGCTCATTTCCTATGTGAAATATGATGAGTCACACATTTTGGAGTACAATGAGAAAATGTTCCCAAGTACTATTTTGACCTTTTCTATCTTCTTTGCCAATTCAACCTATGTGAGTGCTATCTCACTAGATGTTTTTTCATTGACTTTCATCTGGAACTTCCTTTCAGACCATTCTAATAATTTTACATTTGTACCTAGGTCTTCATTCTATACCTAGTCCACTATGTTTTACAATTGCTCCATGATGGGCTTAGTTTCATCAAGTACTTGTAGGGTAAAGACATCGAGAAATATGTCTTTTATTTCTACAAGTGCTTGTTTTTTCCTATACTCATTTATGAGTATCTCTTGCCTCTTTCTCCTATCCAGTGCCTCTTGCATTTCAGTGATTTGTTCCATGTTTATTGTTTTGGAGTCATAGCTAGGTATGACTATCTCCTCATCCAATTCAGGGTCTCCATAATGAAGTACCCTTGTCACCTTTGTGGAGCTTAAGCCTGGTGCTGATATCTTTAAAGGTACTATATCAGTGCTCATTTGTTTGGTGGGAGTTCATGTGGTATGTAAGTTTACCAAAGTTTGTATTGCTTCTTGCTCCTTTTCTTTTGGTGACTTATCCTCTTCCTTGTCTTCTTCTTTGTCCTCTTCCATGCTGCCTTGATCAATGATAGTGATCTAAGGAGGTGCACCTTGACTTTGTGTAGTAGTGACATCTTGTCCTATTTGTTCTTTTGTTAGCTCCTCCATAGTTGTGGTAACAATCACTGATGAATCAACCAAAGCAATTGTGTCCTATATTGCTTGCTCTTTTGGTTGTTCTATTGTAGCTGAAGGAGGTTGTGAAGGTGGTTCTTATGTATTCACCTTTTCCTTGGTAATGTCAGCTACAGCCTTCTGCAATTCCTCTACACTCACCAAGATAGGGTTTAAGCATAATTGTGACTACATGGTTGTCTGGTGAAGGATCTGCTTGAGGTCCTTTGTAGTTAAAGGATTGATGTTCTAATCTATGGTGTTAGGAATATCCTTTATAGTTACTATTACTGTAGGTGTAGGAGTGACATGTGGAGGATTGGGTGACATGTACATTCTGTTCTTGCTACTAATCAGCTATTTTCTCTTCACCTTGTTGTTTCTTCTCCATTGTCTCCTCTTCCTTTTCTTTCTCACCTTATTCCTCTTTTTCTTTCACTTCTTTTTCTTCTTCTTCTTCTTCTTCTTTTTCTTCTTCCTCTTGTCTTTCTCCATTTTCTTCCTTTTCTTCCTCCTCTCCATCATCTTTTCCTTCCAAAGGATCTGCTTCTCATGTTTTCAATCCATAGATAACCTTCCATATTGAAGTGAATTTTTGCACATCTTCAATTTGATTTTGCAAGATTTGAAATGCTCTATATTTAGGAGAAAATCTAGCTCCATGCTTCTTGTTAGCCTTTGTGATTTGGCCTTTTGTCAATTTTGGCATAACTCAAGCTAGAGTAGACTCCCTTATTTCTCTTTCCATATTTAAACAATAATGCCATTTGTTTTATACAATGGAGGTTAGCTCCTTAGGCATTGAATTGTCTAGTTCAAGAGGTGTGGTCTTGAATTTAGCCATCACAGTGTAGATAGACTCTTCCACTATGTTCTACTCTTCCCTAGTGAGCTTATTGAAATCAATTGTTTTCAAACCACTCAAATATGCATTATCTCTAATATTATCACAAATAATTTCAAGATTTGATTTGGTTGTGTGCCTTACCACTCTGAATTGATCAATATTTGATTCTATCTTTTCATCATCGGATTCAAGCGGTGCAATATACTTTCTCTTTTTCTTTGGCTTTGTTGGCCCTCCCTGTTTTTTTGCCTTTTGTTTCTTCTACTCTTTTAAAACTTGAGCAGTTGCCCTGGTGGTCAACTTGGTTGGGCTTGGCTGGGCTTGGCTTTGTAGCTTTCTTCTTGGGTTTGGACCGAGGAGCCAGTGACTTTTGTGCTTTTCTCTTCTTTGGCTCTATTTTGGGTGCATCTTGCTCGACACCTTCCTCCTTTTTTGTATCCTCCCCCAAGCCTTGTGTTATTTGTAATGGGCCTTGCCCCTATTCATCCTCATTAGTTTCATCATCATCTTCTTCTTCTTCAGCACCTGCAATCCCTTCTCCAAATCTCTTCAACTTCTTTACCAATTTATCTTTCCTTTTAATTGTAGAAGTTGTTTTTAGTTCCATTTCAACCTTATATTTGACTACATCATAGGTTCCAAATGGTTTAGAAATTTTATCAATTTCTTCTACTAATAGGACTGTGATGGCTATTAAGGCTTCATCAATGTTGATTTCATAACCTAAAGGTCTCAACCATCTTATTCTAGCAATTGCTTCATGTATGTATGTATAATCTATATCAACAAGAAAGCATACATCATTCACATGTTGCTCAACTAATGAGATAGGAATCCTAAGCCTTTGCTTCATGGTTTTCTTGAAGTATTCAAAGTAGTTGGTCATTTGAGTTTCAAAATTGACTCCCATCTACTCAATATATTCATTAACCTGAGCTATTATTGACCTATTTTCTTTCCACACTACTTTACCAAATGAAGAAAATTCATTCTGTACATAGAAGAAGATACAAACCAAATTTTCACTATGCACCCTTGCTTCTCCTTATTGCTCCCAAATTCTCATTGATTTGCTGCAATTATAGCTCTCCAAGATCATAAGTGTGATCTTTCTTAACTAGTTTGTAACCAACATCAACTGCAATACATGGAACACTATTTAGTCTACTAGACTGATAGAATTTGTGGGAGAGCACACTAAAAAAAAAGTTGATGAGGGGTTTCTAGATGGTCTCAAGATTCATTCCATGTTTGTTCCACTTCGCTCCAATGTTCTTCTCTATAACTTCTTTGGAATCACTCCTAAGAGTCTTTGGCTAATCTAGGGTTAGGTACCCTATAACTCTATGCACAATTTTATTGGTGATTTTTATTGGGCCATCTTCTAACCAAATGCTTCCATCATGAATTCTATTGAGTACTAGCCTTATCCATTCAGTCTTCAAGATTGTGGGCAATTTGAGACAACAGGTCAAACCCTTGTTTTCAACAATTTTGAATTTTTCCTTTAGGGTTCCATCTACACACAACTTATCATATGCCTCTCTGATTTCCATATCACCTATGGCTCCTATCTTGCAATTGTAACACCTTCTAACATCTTGTACCATAACTACTTTATGGGTTATGATAGATAGGGTACCGACTGGGTCATTTTTGTATGCAACCTCTAGGATAGGGTGAAAATCTAGTTTCTTAACCTAGTTTGCTACAAGTTCAACCTCAAATGGCTCTTTGTCCTAGGTTTTCTTTGAGCTAGATGCCATTATGCCTTTCTAGGGTTTGATTTTGAAGAAAAACAGAGATTGTGTAACTCAACACTTGAATAAACACCTTTGGATCGAAGAAAATATGTTGAATCACGGTTGAAATATACTCAAACACTAGTTTGTCTACTTAGAAATTTCTTTGCTCTCTTCTTTGTCTTCACTCTTTGATCACAATGAGGAAATATGAATGAAATTGTGATCATATACCCTATTTTAGTTGCATTTAACACTTGATACAATGACAACTATTCATTCGGCTCCTTAATCATTTTTGCATTACTCAACATTCACTGATTTTCAACTACTCAACATCAATTGAAGTTTTCCAACTGAGCATCTACTACCAACTTGGTCACAATTGGCTACTCAGCATGCATTGGGATTTTACTTGGCATTTGAGGGAAACTCAACAATACTTGTAGAAACTTTAAGTTTTAACTTTTCATCTTTACTTATGTTGTTTTCTCCTTTATAGTACTTGTTTTTCTTGGGACTGATGCATGATATAGCTTTGTATATCAGCCCCATATACCTTCTCTTTCTTAGTTGGATGAGGTGTGACAACTTGACCTCTTGGGTGAAGTGATCCCTCCATCGGATGTGCTGCCTCCATCTCTTCTTTTCCATGTTCTGTTTATCTCTTTTTTGATGTGTTCAACATCAACCTTTGCTTTTCCTTTGTTGAACTTAGAACTTGGTGCCTTAGACTTGGTTGGACAAAACTTGCTGATATGTCCTATCTTTAGATAACTAAAGCATGTGGTTTGACTCAACCATCTATTATAGTTTCCACTGAAATGTGTTCTTATGTAGTTTTCTAGAATGTCCCCATACTGTTGACAATAGTGACAGCTCTGCCTAGTATTGTAGTCCCAATTGTAGTGGGGTCTATGGATTTTAGTCTTTGCTGGTTGATTTTCTGTCCACATAGGCTTTAACCTAGACTCAAAAGCTCTATGACCATATTTCTTGTAGTTGTAGCAGTGACCATCAAATCTTGTTGTCCTTATGGTTTTGGTCCTGCAGTCTTGTGTTTAGTGTCCCTACTTATTGCATTTGTGACAGTGACCCTTGTTCTTGGGTTTTTCCTACTAATTGGCCTTCTTACTCCTGCATACATTAACAGTGTGTCCTTTTTACCATAGAAATGACAAGTGGGTTTAGTGTTCTTACCTTTGTCACTTCTTTCCTCTGCACTCTTTGATGACTCTCCTTCTTTAGTGTTGGTGAAACCTAATCCAGAAGTGTCATTGTTGGATCTTGGTGATTTCAATAGTTGTTCAAAGTGCTTGATGACTTCACTTGATTTATTGAAGCTCTCTACTATCTCTTTCTCTCTTCTCAAGTCATTCTGCAATTGTTCATTTTCCATTTTTAGTGTGGAGATCTCAATGCCCTTGATATTTAGCTCATGATGAACATTCATCATTTGGCTAAGGGTATCTAGCTACATGTTGGAGACTCTTGCAAGCTCTATTGACTTTTCCTCTAGTCTTTTGGCAAGGTTTCTTTTATCATCTTCACTCATATCCTTGTCTTTAATGAATCTTTTCTTTTTTTCAGTTATCTCACACAACATCATGGCTTGTGACTCTTGCTCAATTTTGAGAGACCTTATCTCTTTTTCTTGAGCTCTATTTCTTTCCATCAAGTCTACTATTGCTGCTTCAAAATCTTGGGTATCTCCATTGGCAAACAATTTTTTGGTGTCAACCTCTTTGTATTGTTTGTCATTTTCAGCTATGGCAATATCCTTTCTTCTTTTAATGATTTTCTCAACTCTTCTTTGACTTCCTCAGAGTTGTGTAGAGAGAGGTGTACATCAATCACCTAATTTTTTATGACCTTCCCAAGTTTGTAGACTTCCATCTTTAGATCTTTTCTCTAAGCTGTAAGGCTTCTCCTTGTGAGAACTTGGCTCTGATACCAATTGTTGGAATTTACAAATGGGAAGATTACTTCTGAGAGGGGGGGTGAATTAGAAGTATAACTCTTTAACCACACAATTTTTTAACTAAAAATAAATTGCATGCATGTTAACATATTAGAGAAACATAAAATAAACACATGCATCAAAACACATAACACCAAATTTTGATCACCCAAAAACCCTCCAAAATGAGAAGGTAAAACTGGGGTGGGGATGATACCCACAAATTATCACTGCAACAATATTGTTTGACCACTTTTTATGGTCTTCCTTTTTAGAGGTCTGCCCTATTAAGGGCTTTATACTCTGTCAATAGTGACCTGTTCAAAGAATTTACAAACAATTACTTGAAGTGATACCCTATTAAAGGATTTATCACCTTGTCAAAGGCTCTACAACCTAGCTATTAAGCTAACCTATCAACATAGGATTTACTTTTCTAATACAATTGCTAGAGAGTATTAGATTGAATAGACTTGATAGCTTACAATCCTTTATTTCTGACTTCAGGCATTTGATCTACTCATTCTGATTTGATCCTCTTTGATCTGATGTCTGTGCATAACCCTTGCTTTGTTCTAACTAATTATAATCTGCAATGCTGATCAAATCACTAAGTCTTGTCACCCTTGCTATTGCTCTGTTCTGCAACTCTCTCTCTTTAGATTTCATCCACTCAACAATTAATTAGCAACTTCAAATCATGGGGTCTTTACCTTCTTATAAAGGCTTCAAAGACTTAGGGTTAGGTATGAATCCATGAACTAATTTTCCTCCTCAAATTCTTGCATTTATCCTATAGGTTTCATGCATTCTCCACTTTTCTTATTGGCTGCATGCTGATTACATAGGTAAAAACAAAGATTCAAACTTATCTCTAAAATCCTTCGTGATTCACCTTGAAAATGGTTTACATCTAATTTTTTGAAGGCACAAACTCATATATTGATTATGTGTTACTCGACACATACTAATTTGCTGATGCTCAACACATATATGATTCTGGCTTGCTCGGCTCCTATAGCAACTCTATCTCACTCGACATCCATTCACTGCTCGACATGTATAGTGACTCGACACATATGGTTCACTTGGAACCTAAAGTCACTTGGAAAATGTATCATGCTCAACACTTGAAGTTTACTCGACACCTATTGGAATTCTAGCTCAGCACATACTGTGGCTCGACATGTATAGTGTACTCAACTTCAACATGAAAATTGGTTAAATGTGTTGACACTCAATTGTCAAAACCACTATGAGACCAAAAAATAATCACTTTGTCTCATCAAAGTCTATATGTCCATTTGTAGCTTCATTTTCATAACTCAACCTTTCCTAGATAGGTACTATTGTTATGAGCAATTTCTCAAACCCTCTTCATTAATCAAATAGATATGACATTTAGATTAGGTAGAAATATGTCTTATCAATATAATTGACATCAATGAAAAAACAACAATAGTTCCAGTTGTAAGTTTCCAACAATCTCCCTCTTTGGCATTAATGGAAACATCTCTACATCTCAATATTAGTATTATCTTGTTACCATAACATCCAAAAGTTTTCACTTACACACGTGATCAATATCCTTAGTTTTATTCTAATTTCTTCCTCTAAATTAATATATCTCCCTCTTGGATACATTTTTCCCTTCTCTAATTTTTGTATATCTCCCTCTTTTTATATTGCTTATTATGTATATTCTCCTTGTTTGACAACAATACCACACACACTTGGCTCTTCGAGCTTCAATTTCTTCATACATCTAAGTTATGTAGATTTAGCATGTTTGGCTTAAATTTTTCATCTCTCTATGACTGATCTGTTATGCTACACTTGACTATATGCCTTGGTCATCCCCTAGAGTAGAGCTTTTTTGCATCAATGTGTAAGATACTTTTATTAGCACATTTGATGCAATGCACCTTGTTTCCTTAAGTAGCTTTGGATAGGGGAATCACCCCTAACTTACCTCTAAGATATTCATGAGCATCTTTAGGTAAGGCTTTAGTCAATACGTCAACAATATGTACTTTGGTGTAATATATTCTAACTTCACTTGTTTGTCTTGAACTAGTTCCCTCAAGTAGTGATACTTGATAGAAATGTACTTTACCTTAGTGTGCATCACAAGATTCTTTGAAATTTAATAGAACTTGTTTTATCACTAGATAACCATTGGATATGCAACTTCTTCTTTTACACCTTTGAATAATTTCTTTATCCACATAATGTTTAAATAGTTCACTATAGCTTCCACATTCTCAGCTTTAGGTATTGATTGGGAAATACAATTTTGTTTCTTGATTGTCCATGACACCAATATCTTACCTAGAAAGAATGCACCACTAGTTCTTTTTCTGTCATCAATATTTCCTGTCAAGTTTGAGTCAGTGAATACTTTTAGTTCAAATCTATCATTTTTCTTGTAATATAATCCACAATCTTCTATAACTTTTAGATATCTTATTATCTTCTTCATTGTCATCATGTGATTCTCCTTAGGGTTTTTCTTAAAAATTAGCCACTATCCCAATTGTTAATGCAATATCAGGCCTTCTGTGAACAACATGCTATAATTTTTCAATCATGGATATTTATAATGTCTGGTTCACATTAGTAGAATCATCATTCTCTAATTTATTATTTCCTATAGACATAGGTGTGCTCATTGGCCTTGAATCTTCCATATCAAAATTCTTTAGTAGCTCCTTGATGTATTTAGATTGAGTAATAAAAATACCAAACTTTATTTGACATACTTGTAATCCAACAAAGAATTTGATTTTACCAAACATAGACATTTCAAATTCCTTCTTCATTTTGTTAGTGTAGTTTTTTTATTTTTCCTATTTTGCTAGGATTTTCCTACACTTTTAATAATCTCGCTTAGGTTAATAAAGCATGTCTTATTAGGTGAATGGGTCGAGGTGTCACCTTCCTACATGTGAGCATCCATTAGCTATCTTAGGAAGATACTTTGCTATCTTTAGTCCGATAGATGGTTGCTCCTCATTGGTCGGTGTTGCCACCTCCTCCCTCTTCCTAGCCTATATAAGCATGCTACCTGGCTTGTATTTGTATCTCTTTTTTTTGCATCCTCTTAATGCTATTTTGCTTCTAGCATTTGCATTACTCTCTTGGAGACTAACTCTATGATGCTATTTTGATTTTGTATCATTTGCATTCATAGTTTAGATATTTACTCTTTGCACTAGTTTTTTGGATTATTAATCTTTTCAGATTCTAACATGGTATCAGAGCTTTTCTATGTGCAAGAGTAGATTTTAGTTTCCTTATTTGAGAGATTCGGGGGGGGGGGGCAAATAAATTTTATTGTAGTTTTTTGAAAAACAAAGTATGCTCTTCTCTTGCATCTTTGGATGATCCAGAGAATCAGAAAAGTTTTGACAAAAACGGTTTTTCTCTGGGGTTTCAATCTCAAATCTGACAACCAACTTGCATATTTGGAGTTTTCAATCAGTTTTGCAGGTTCTAGCATGCCATTGATGGACTTAGGAAGCTGATCCAGCATTTTCATGTTATATTCTGGTTGCTGGGGTTAGTTTTTGATTTTTGGAGCCATTTTTTACTATTAAAGGCGTCTAATTTACACTACAGCAGCATCTTCTGTACATCAAAAAGAAAAATGCTTTCTAGGTTTTGTTCGTAGCCTCGAAAAACCATCTGGGTATCTTTTAGAATTTGCATGCAAGCTGTATATTTTGCAAAATTGAGCATGCAAAGCTACAACCATACCCCTCTCTGTTGGCAGTCGCAGATTCTAACACAGTTTTCAAATGTCTCATTCTTGCTCATACGGACTCCAATTTTGACGATTCTTGTTATGAACTTGGCTATTTTTTTGTGCTCTATCTACTAGTGGAGTTGTTTTTTGATTTTCATGCATGAATTCTTCAGAATTGCAAATTCTCAGCCACGACTGTGCACAGTTCTCATTTTGGAGACTTCGGAGGATCATAACTTTCTCATACGACCTCGTATCAAGGCGATTCTTTTTTTGAAAGTGCATGATTTTTCAAGTAGATCGCAGTGGTGCTATTTTTTTCCTTGATTATTGTGCCCAAGTTTCACTTTTAGCATATGCTCTTCATGAGGAGACCCTTTCAATTTTTCTTCTGTAACTTGAGCATACAGACGTATTTTTTCGATCCAAAAAATGCGTTGGAAAGCTGGTTCTGAGATGGAGATAATGGTACAATTTTTTTTTTTTTTTGATATAGTCTGGTTGCCTATTTTGGCAGTCAAAGCCAGATGTTCTATTTTGTCTTTCGGGAGCCATATCTTGCTCATTCAGACTCTTTTCTAGGCTCACCAAATATCGTTGGAAAGCTGGTTCTATGAGTTATTCAGTTGCAGAGGTCTTTTATCCAAATTCTACTCTAGGTTCTTTCTCCTTCAAGTTTTGCACTTTCGCACTCTAGCAGATTACTTGGATTCTACAAGTCCTGGAATCTCTTCTTCTGTTCTTTTGGCTCACTCTTCTTTTTGAATTCTAAGCATTGTCTGCTTCTATTCTATTGCATTCTTTTTTTTTAAAATGCACTAAGATAAAGTGCCTACTTTTGCATATCTGAGATCTTGTACACCTTGTGTTTGTTTGTACTCGCACTCAGTTATAAAGTGCCATGGGGGGTCATGATGTTTTGCCATTTTGTGCTCATCCACCTTTGTCAAGTGAATTTTTCTTCCACGACATTAGCCCATGCAGTGTGTTGGTGATACCGCCCTTTATCCTGTGCTTGTACTTCTATTGCACTATTGGTGTTCCTGATTCTTCTTCTTGCAGATGTTTTTGGCAGTGCATTTCAGTGTTCCTGTCACCCCTCTCCCTGTTCAGCATTATGGGGGGGTTCACTTGTTGTTCTATGCTTCTTTGGTTGATGGTTCGTGCCTTCTATTCCCATGGAGGTTCTATAGATCAGCATCTTGACAGAGTTTGCAGCTTCATGCTTCAGAGATGCTTCATGCTCTTTTTTGTTCCTCTCTTTGGAACATTTCCTAGATTAGAGGCTTAGTTTCCTTCATCTAGTTCTTTTTCTTGTATTGGGTACCTGATCAGGCCTTGTTGCCGGGACCCATTTTCTTGCTTTCATAGCTTTGCTAGGTTAGCATCCACCTAAGCTTCGCTTATGGGGGGGTGTTAGTGTAGTTTTTTTATTTTTCCTATTTTGCTAGGTATTTCCTACACTTTTAATAATCTCGCTTAGGTTAATAAAGCATGTCTTATTAGGTGAATGGTTGTGAGGTGTCACCTTCCTACATGTGAGAATCCATTAGCTATCTTAGGAAGATACTTTTCTATCTTTAGTCCGATAGATGGTTGCTCCTCATTGGTCGGTGTTGCCACCTCCTCCCTCTTCCTAGCCTATATAAGCATGCTACCTGGCTTGTATTTGTATCTCTTGTTTTTGCATCCTCTTAATGCTATTTTGCTTCCAGCATTTGCATTACTCTCTTGGAGACTAACTCTATGATGCTATTTTGATTTTGTATCATTTGCATTCATAGTTTAGATATTTACTCTTTGCACTAGTTTTTTGGGTTATTAATCTTTTCAGATTCTAACATGGTATCAGAGCTTTTCTATGTGCAAGAGTAGATTTTAGTTTCCTTATTTGAGAGATTCGGGGGGGGGGGGGGGGGGGGCAAATAAATTTTATTGTAGTTTTTTGAAAAACAAAGTATGCTCTTCTCTTGCATCTTTGGATGATCCAGAGAATCAGAAAAGTTTTGACAAAAACGGTTTTTCTTTGGGGTTTCAATCTCAAATCTGACAACCAACTTGCATATTTGGAGTTTTCAATCAGTTTTGCAGGTTCTAGCATGCCATTGATGGACTTAGGAAGCTGATCCAGCATTTTCATGTTATATTTTGGTTGTTGGGGTTGGTTTTTGATTTTTGGAGCCATTTTTTACTGTTAAAGGCGTCTAATTTACACTACAGCAGCATCTTCTGTACATCAAAAAGAAAAATGCTTTCTAGGTTTTGTTCGTAGCCTCGAAAACCCATCTGGGTATCTTTTAGAATTTGCATGCAAGCTGTATATTTTGCAGAATTGAGCATGCAAAGCTACAACCATACCCCTCTCTGTTGGTAGTCGCAGATTTGAACACAGTTTTCAAATGTCTCATTCCTGCTCATACGGACTCCAATTTTGATGATTCTTGTTATGAACTTGGTTATTTTTTTGTGCTCTATCTACTAGTGGAGTTGTTTTTTGATTTTCATGCATGAATTCTTCAGAAATTGCAGATTCTCAGCTACGACTGTGCACAGTTCTCATTTTGGAAACTTCGGAGGATCATAACTTTCTCATACAACCTCGTATCAAGGCGATTCTTTTTTTGAAAGTGCATGATTTTTCAAGTAGATCATAGTGGTGCTATTTTTTTCCTTGATTATTGTGCCCAAGTTTCACTTTTAGCATATGCTCTTCATGAGGAGGCCCTTTCAGTTTTTCTTCCGTAACTTGAGCATACAGACTTATTTTTTCGATCCAAAAAATGCGTTGGAAAGCTGGTTCTGAGATGGAGATGATGGTACAATTTTTTTAAATTTTTGCTATAGTTTGGTTGCCTATTTTGGCAGTCAAAGCCAGATGTTCTATTTTGTCTTTCGGGAGCCATATCTTGCTCATTCAGACTCTTTTCTAGGCTCACCAAATATCGTTGGAAAGCTGGTTCTATGAGTTATTCAGTTGCAGAGGTCTTTTATCCAGATTCTGCTCCAGGTTCTTTCTCCTTCAAGTTTTGCACTTTCGCACTCTGGTGGATTACTTGGATTCTACAAGTCCTGGAATCTCTTTGTTCTTTTGGCTCACTCTTCTTTCTGAATTCTGAGCATTGTATGCTTCTATTCTGTTGCATTCCTTTTTTTGTAAACGCACCGAGATAAAGTGCCTGCTTTTGCATATCTGGGATCTTGTACACCTTGTGTTTCTTTGTACTCGCACTCAGTTATAAAGTGCCATGGGGGGTCATGATGTTTTGCCATTTTGTGCTCATCCACCTTTGTCAAGTGAATTTTTCTTCCACGACATTAGCCCATGTAGTGTGTCGGTGACACCAACCTTTATCCTGTGCTTGTACTTCTATTGCACTATTGGTGTTCCTGATTCTTCTTCTTGCAGATGTTTTTGGCAGTGCATTTCAGTGTTCCTGTCACCCCTCTCCCTGTTCAGCATTATGGGGGGGTTCACTTGTTGTTCTATGCTTCTTTGGTTGATGGTTCATGCCTTCTATTTCCATGGAGGTTCTATAGATCGGCATTTTGACAAAGTTTGCAGCTTCATGCTTCAGAGATGCTTCATGCTCTTTTTTGTTCCTCTCTTTGGAACATTTCCTAGATTGGAGGCTTAGTTTCCTTCATCTAGTTCTTTTTCTTGTATTGGGTACCTGATCAGGCCTTGTTGTCGGGACCCATTTTCTTGCTTTCATAGCTTTGCTAGGTTAGCATCCACCTAAGCTTCACTTATGGGGGGGTGTTAGTGTAGTTTTTTTATTTTTCCTATTTTGCTAGGTTTTTCCTACACTTTTAATAATCTCACTTAGGTTAATAAAGCATGTCTTATTAGGTAAATGGTTGTGAGGTGTCACCTTCCTACATGTGAGCATCCATTAGCTATCTTAGGAATATACTTTGCTATCTTTAGTCCGATAGATGGTTGATCCTCAGTGGTTGGTGTTGCCACCTCCTCCCTCTTCCTAGCCTATATAAGCATGCTACCTGGCTTGTATTTGTATCTCTTGTTTTTGCACCCTCTTAATGTTATTTTTCTTTCAGCATTTGCATTACTCTCTTGGAGACTAACTCTATGATGCTATTTTGATTTTGTATCATTTGCATTCATAGTTTAGATATTTACTCTTTGCACTAGTTTTCTGGGTTATTAATCTTTTCAGATTCTAACACATTTCATTAGAAAATGATTTGCATAATACTTATTTTCCTCCAAATATAATATCATCAATAAATATTTTGAATAACAATACTTCATTGTTCTTTTCATTCTTCAAATATAGATTACTATTATCAATTGTTCTTTCAAAACCAATATTTACCAAATAATTATGCAATCTTTCTTACCATGCTCGTGGGACTTGTTTCAATCCATAAAGAGCTTTGTTTGGTTTACACACCATGTTCTTCTTATCTGGATCTTCAAATCCTTTAGGTATCTCAATGTACACTTCTTCTTCAAGTATACTATAATGTCCCCTTTTGGGATATTACTCCCTTTAGTTTGAATTTATATTTTATTATCTTTAAAAAGAAAAGTTCATATCCCTCCTCCCAAGTTTAACACTTTTCTTATGTATAATATAATAAGAAAAGACATGTCTTTTCATTTAATTTTATATTTTAAATATTTAATATAGGTTAAATTACTTATTAATATAATATTCTTAATATTAATTTCATTTGTATATTATTAATAGCACTTCAATTATTACACATGAAATATAATAACTCATAACTTAAATGCCGATATATTTTTATTTTATATATCCATTACTTTTTATTATTGTATATAGTATGATATAATAATACATTTCTATATTATAGTTGAATAGGTGAAAATGGAGCTTTAACAATGCATCCAACATTCTTGTTATTCATTTGTATTTTGAGTTAAAATTGAATAACTAATGTAAACCTAAAAATGCTTGAAATAAGATAAGATACATACTTCATGATGGAATTAATATGATAATAACTATTTTTTGATGTTTGTGTATAGTCTCGAGAAATTCTATAAATAGATCCAGGGCCAAAAAACCACAACAAAGAAAAGCCAGAAAACTTATATCTCTATGGAAGAAGGTCAACTTTGACCGAGATAGTGGGGCACAATTTTACACTGGGGCACAACCTTACACCTCACTGAAGGTCATCGTTGACCCAAAACAACTCCTACAAAAAAATTGTTTGTGTATCTCGAAAGTTCGTCGAAAAGGGTATCTAGATCTACAATGATATTCATTGTTCCACACATGTATTTGCAAGAAAAATGATTTTTTGTTTGGATGAGGGGTTTTCCTTGGTCAAACCCCGGTTTGGAATCAACCTTGATAATGAAATTGAAATAGAGAATGCTAGAAAAGTATAAAAGTAGATCTAACAATGAAGTTATGATATTTAGTAGATATGTAATTGCATTTGAAATGTAAACAAGTATATTGATATGAAAGATTGGACTCAAAAATATAAATCAAAACAATAAATGTAAATCAAAGCCTCCATGATTGGTATGCTTGAAATATTCCTTAGGAAAGAAAAAATAGATCTTGAAGATGAACAAAGGACCTTGAAAGAAGATCACACCACCATGATGGATAGATCTAGGGTTTTAATGACGAATCTTGAATGCTTGAATCAAATCCCTTCAAAGGCTTGAATGCTTGAATCCTTGATCTTCAATGGAGAAATTGAATTATTGAATAGGTGATTTCTTTCTCATGACAATTAGATATCTCCTCATGAAAAGTGAATAATCTTCTTGCTTCTATATTGTGTGTGTGTAAAATGAGAGAGGAAGGCTTCCCTACATACTAGTCTAGGGAACAAACTTCTAGAGAGGCCTTCATAGGAGAATTAAATTCCAATTAAGCCCTAACCCTTATAAATGGACCTAGATTAAATGAAATTTAAGGGTTTGTCATTCTGAAGCCCAAAACAACTGACCTAGAAGTGGGAAATCAAACTGTGAACCTCCCCCCGCATCTAGCAAATCTTCCAATAAAAAAGGGGGACTTGGGTCAAGGTTGAGGTTGACTTTGATCTAGGTCAAGCTCGAGGTTGTCCTTGACCTAGGTCGAGGTCAAGGTTGATCTTCACCTAGGGGTAAAGAACCCCTAGAAAATGAGCCACAAGGGAAATAGTGCCTAGGGAGGCCTAAACAGAGCCCTAAATAGGTACAAAAGATAAGAAGGGGGCAAAAACTAGAGCACAACATGATGAAGGCCAAAAAAACCCTCTAAGAAGGGCTAAACATTCTTGACATGAAATTACTTCCATTTTAAGATGATACAATAGTATATATTATTTCAATATGTATATGTCTATAATCCTATGAGAACATTATGACATATATAAAATGTATTATAATTTATATTTAACCTTAATACTATTATCTTATTACACATATTTAGAATTAAATATATCTAATACTTACGTATAATATTATTTATCTTATTTATTATAAAAATTAGTTATATTTTAAAAAAGGTGATAATAATTATATTATTTCCTATAGAAACCTATTATGAAATTGGGGACATCACAATGCTCCCCTCTCAAAAATTGCTTGTCCTCAAGCAAAGACAAGTTATACAAGTATTTCTATGTCAATTAGTATTGATAAAAACATGATATATGAAAATATAAGAATATATTGAGTATATATTGATGCATAAATACACAAAGCAAACACAAAGTAGACACATGAATGTGTGAAGACACAAAGCATGCATGATGTAAACACATAATACCCACGTTATACAATTCCTTGATTAAGCCCTATAATTCTTCAATTTTTAGGGATAGAGAAAGGAATTAGAAGGTTTGCTTCCTTATTGTACTTGATTGTGAACCTGCAACCACAAAATCATTAGTATACATTCATATATAAATTCCCTCTTTTAGAATTTCCTTTTATTAATCCACTTACAAGTTATTTATAGTTTCAATTTAGAGAATAAATAGAAATTTGATCTTACAGTGACTTGCCATTCAAAAGTATAATGCATTATTTTATATATTGCCAATAATATTAATTTATCATTTCCTGAGTATGGTAGGAGAAACTATAATATGGTTTCCTATTATCCAATCATGAGCCTCACCATTTCCCCTTATTATTTTTATCTCTCTTTGATCATCATCTCCATGATAGTGCCTTTGTATGATGTACCCTAGGCTTGCTCCATCGCAGGCCTTACCTAGTACCCTTGTATGATGTAGCCCAATGCCCATTCTACCATAGGCCTTACCTAGTACTTTTATATGGTGTCACCTACCCAATTCTACCACTAGCCTTATCTTATCTTGGAAGATGATGATCATAGATAATTTTATTTTTTTTACTTAACAACATTATAGTTGCGATATTGCTATAAGGATTTAGCTGTGTGAATTTGAGTCAAACTCATTGACCCATGTTTCTTGAGTAGTGATTCAACATGAATCCATATTTCATGAGAATAAATGGAACACTTAGCGCTCATTAGATCTAGGTAATGCTCATAGGGGTGAAGCACCGAGACTTCTCGAGAGGTCACCCATCCCAATACTACTCTAGCCTAAGTGTAATTAACTACAGAGTTTCCTCCATGGTTAAACCCAAAGCTTGCAACCCCATTTTCAAAACCTTCACCAAGTCTTTTTCCTTATGAACCATTCACTAGAAAGCCCCTTAAGCTCATCAATTGATAAGTAGGAGATAATTTCCATAGCAAGTCAAATTGCGATATTGCTATCAGGATTTAACTGTGTGAATTTTGAGTCAAACTCATTGACCCATGTTTCATGAGTAGTGATTCAAGATGAATCCATATCTCATGAGAATAAATTGAACACTAAGCACTCATTGGATCTAGGTGATGCTCACAAGGGTGAAGCACCAAGACTTCCCGGGAGGTCACCCATCCCAATACTACTCTAGCCTGAGCGCACTTAACTATAGAGTTTCCTCCATGGTTAAACCCAAAGCTTGAAACCCCATTTTAAAAACCTTCACCAAGTGTTTTGCCTTATTAACCATTCATTATAAAGCCCCTTAAGCTCATCAATTGATAAGTAGGAGTTAATTTCCACAGCAATTCAAATTGCGATATTGGTATCAGGATTTAATTGTGTGATTTTGAGTCAAACTCATTGACCCATGTTTCATGAGTAGTGATTCAACATAAATCTATCTCTCATGACAATAAATGGAACACTTATCACTCATTGGATCTAGGTGATGCTCATAGGGGTGAAGCACTGGGACTTCCTGGGAGGTCACCCATCCCAATACTACTCCAACCTAAGTGCACTTAATTACAAGGTTTCCTCCATGGTTAAACCAAAAGCTTACAACCCCATTTTCAAAACCTTCACCAAGTTTTTTTCCTTATGAATCATTCATTAGAAAGCCCTTAAGCTCATCAATTGATAAGTAGGAGATAATTTCCACAGTAAGTCAAATTGCGATATTGCGATCAAGATTTAACTGTGTGATTTTGAGTCAAACTCATTGACCCATGTTTCATGAGTAGTTATTCAACATGAATCCATATCTTAAGAGAATAAATGGAACACTTAGAACTCATTAGATATAGGTGATGCTCATAGGGGTAAAGCATCGGGACTTCTCGGGAGGTCACCCATCCCAATACTACTCTAGCCTGAGCGCGCTTAACTACAGAGTTTCCTCCATGGTTAAACCCAAAGCTTGCAACCCCATTTTTAAAACCTTCACCAAGTGTTGTGCCTTATGAAAAATTCATTAGAAAGCCCCTTAAGCTCATCAATTGATAAGTAGGAGACAATTTCCACAGCAAGTTAAATTGTGGTATTGCTATTAGGATTTAACTGTGTGATCTTGAGTTAAACTCATTGACCCATGTTTCATGAGTAGTGATTCAACATGAATCCATATCTCATGAGAATAAATGGAATACTTAGCACTCATTGGATCTAGGTGATGCTCACAGGGGTGAAGCACCAGGACTTCCCAAGAGGTCACCCATCCTAATAAAACTTGATCCTGAGCACGCTTAACTATAGAGTTCCTCCATGGTTAAACCCAAAGCTTTCAAACCTATTTGAAAAACCTTTACCAAGTGTTGTGCCCTATGAAACATTCATTAGAAAGCCCCTTAAGCTCATCAATTGATAAGTAGGAGATAATTTCCACAGCAAGTCAAATTGTGATAGTGCTATCAGGATTTAACTGTTTGATTTTGAGTCAAACTCATTGACCCATGTTTCATGAGTAGTGATTCAACATGAATCCATATCTCATGAGAATAAATGGAACACTTAGCATTCATTGGACCTAGGTGATGCTCACAGGGGTGAAGCACCGAGACTCCCCAGGAGGTCACCCATCCCAATACTACTCCAGCCTAAGCACACTAACTATAGAGTTTCCTCCATGGTTAAACCCAAAAAATGAAACCCCATTTGTAAAACCTTCACCAAGTGTTGTGCCTTATGAACCATTCATAAAAAATCACATAGTTAAATCTTGATAGCAATATTACAATTTGAATTGCTATGGAAATTATCTCCTACTTATCAATTGATGAGCTTAAGGGGCTTTCTAATGAATGGTTAATAAGGAACAACACTTGGTGAAGGTTTTTAAAATGGGGTTGCAAGATTTGGGTTTAACCATGGAGGAAACTCTGTAGTTAACCGTGCTCAGGTTGGAGTAGTATTGGGATGGGTGACCTCTTGGGAAGTCGCAATGCTTCACCCCTATGAGCATCACCTAGATCCAATGAGTGCTAAGTGTTCCATTTATTCTCATGAGATATGGATTCATGTTGAATCACTACTCATGAAACATGGGTCAATGAGTTTGACTCAAAATCACACAATTAAATATTGATAGCAATATCGCAATTTGACTTGCTATGGAAATTATCTCCTACTTATCAATTGATGAGCTTAAGGGGATTTCTAATTAATGGTTCATAAGGCACAACACTTGGTGAAGATTTTTCAAATGGGGTTGGAATCTTTGGTTTTAACCATGGAGGAAACTCTATAGTTAAGTGTGCTTAGGCTGGAGTAGTATTGGGATGGGTGACCTCTTGGGAAGTCTTAGTGCTTCACCCTGTGAGCATCACCTAGATAAAATGAGTGCTAAGTGTTCCATTTATTCTCATGAGATATGTATTCATGTTGAATCACTACTCATGAAACATGGGTCAATGAGGTTGACTCAAAATCACATAGTTAAATCTTGATAGCAATATTGCAATTTGACTTGTTGTGGAAATTATCTCCTACTTATCAATTGATGAGCTTAAGGGGCTTTCTAATGAATGTTTCATAAGGCACAACACTTGGTGAAGGTTTTGCAAATGGGGTTGCAAGCTTTGGGTTTAACCATGGAGGAAACTCTATAGTTAAGCACGCTCAGACATGAGTAGTATTGGGATGGGTGACCTCTCGGGAAGTCTTAGTGCTTCACCCCTATGAGCATCACCTAGATCTAATGAGTGCTAAGTGTTCCATTTATTCTCATGAGATATGGATTAATGTTTAATCACTACTCATGAAACATGGGTCAATGAGTTTGACTCAAAATTACACAGTGAAATCCTGATAGCAATATTGCAATTTGACTTGCTATGGAAATTATCTCCTACTTATCAATTGATGAGCTTAAGGGGATTTCTAATGAATGGTTCATAATGCACAACACTTGGTGAAGGTTTTTCAAATGGGGTTGCAAGCTTTGGGTTTAACCATGGAGGAAACTCTATAGTTAAGCACGCTCAGGTTAGAGTAGTATTGGGATGGGTGACCTCTCGAGAAGACCTGATGCTTCACCCCTGTGAGAATCACCTAGATCTAATGAGTGCTAAGTGTTCCATTTATTCTCATGTGATATGGATTCATTTTGAATCACTACTCATGAAACATGGGTCAATGAGTTTGACTCAAAATCACATAGTTAAATCTTGATAGCAATATTGCAATTTGACTTGTTGTGGAAATTATCCCCTACTTATCAACATTATAGTTTTTTAAAACCTTCAATTTATATTATTAAAGAATAGAGAATAAGTTAGCCATTTCAAATCTAAATCTCCCTTATATATTTCATGTATATAAGTAGATCTCTTAATATTGAATAAGTGATATATTAATGTCTCAATAATGTGGTAAATGGAAACTTACCTTAGTTTCCATGATGCTAATACATGTAGATTCAATGATCCATGTGCTTGCATTCACCAATCACTATGTTATAACCTAGGTTTATATGACATACCCTATAGGTTTTGGTTAAGCTCCTTATGAATTTTCTCACTCATCGATCCACATCCTTTCTTGTACCAATACAAAGTTTAGTGATGATTTTGTTTCTTATCCCTATGCCACTATCTCTTCTTTTATGGAAACTTTGATAGTTGAGTATTATACAATGATATTAATGTGCTTATAAAAATATTTCTAATGCTTTGGTACTCCTTAATATTTCTCTGGTCTCATATATCATTGTACCCTCTTTTTATTATTAAAATCCCTTATATTTCCACATATTCTCCTTTTCTTGAATGAAAATTATATATCTAAATTAGTATTGGCATTTGCTTCTCTTGATTTATCATGAATGCCTCCTCAATTAATAGTTCACAATCTATGAATGATGCCAAGGTTATCATTTTATATTTTAGAAGCCAATGCTATGAAAAACTACCAATAGGATCTCCTTCTTTAATACCAAGGCCTTATGTTTCCCTTAGGATCGATCAATCATATTCTTCATAAATGAAATAAATTGGAAATTACCATATTCCCTATATTGCATATATTCTAAACATAAATATTCAATACTCATTATAATTGGAAAGTATATCCCTCTTACTAATAGTAAAATATTCCTATTTATAATAAAACATAATCATAACAAATGTAGTAATTATTGTGTTGATGGGCATCTTCTCCTTGAGAAATAATGGCCGAATTATTTTGAAAATCTAGCTTGTCTTACACTGAGAACTAGGAAAAAAGGAATCCAAAAATGAAAAATTAGTTAATTACTAGAAATAAGTGAATTATAACTCAATAAGCATTTGAGATCATGGTAAAAATAGAGAGGGGCAGCCTGTAAGGAAGCAAAGGTGTGCGAAATCGCTTCCTACACTAATGTTTGAGAGGATGATTATGAAAATTCAACTAACTATTGTAGAGATCTCAAGAAATGCATAATAACATAATCAAAATAAAAATGAACTCATAATGCAATGACTACTATGGGGAAACCTTTCCAGGAGAAAAACCCCACCCTCCAAAACTCACACAATGTATTCTCAAATCTACAAGATTACAATACACTTGCAATGCAAGTTCTTATAGGAGCGCATCACCACAACTCAATCTCGGACTCAGACTTAGAGAGACTCCTTCTAGCACCAGTCTTACAAACCAAAATTGATGATTCAAACACCTCCCCAAGCCCTCCTTTTATAGTGATTTGCCACTTGGGAACCATCTGTGGTCTTACAAAACCATGGGCCAAAACCACAGGCAAAAAAACCATGCCACATGTTACCTATTTGTAATTTGTAACTCCAAAAATACCAATTTCGTCCATAATTTTGTCCTCTAGTTTAGACCCCCATAAAAGTCATATGATGAGTTGTTTACACTCTACAAATAGCCCTTCTACATTGTTCTAGAGACTAGACACATTTTTAACAACTCATACACCTTTTTCAAACTCATAAACATGTGAAAACTACCACAAACAAATTCTAGAATTTTCTATTAAAAAAAATAGAGTTTTTTGGCTACAATTTTCTAGAGTTTTTTTTGGAAAAAGAGCTTGCAAGATTGAGACACAATTCTCAACATTTTCCCAATTGTCAAACACCTTGCAAGAGTCAAGGGATCCAAAGTGTCATGAACTTAATTGCTAGGGATTGAGAGGCCCATAGACTCTGAACACCATTTGAATTTCTCTATGCCCACGGGTTTAGTTAATACATCAAAAACATTCACCAAAGTCTCTACCTTCTCCAACTTCACCTTGCCATCCTTGACCATATCTCTAACAAAATGATATTGTACATCAATGTGCTTGGTCCTAGCATGAAATGTCAGGTTTTTTGCTACGTAGATTGCACTCTAACTATCACTATAAATTTTCACTATACCCTAGTTGAATTCTATATCTAAACATAGTCTCTTTAGCCAGATAGCTTCTTTGCAAGCATGAGTAGCTTCCATATACTCCACCTCTGTAGTGGAAAAAGAGACCATAGCTTGTTGCTTGCTCATCCAATTGATTGCACCACTAAATAATGTAAACACATATGCACTGGTAGATCTTCTACTATCAACATCACTAGCCTAGTCTGAATCCACATAGCCTTGAATATCCAAGGAATGCTCATATCCTATTCCATTAAAATATATAGTGTACTCCGAGGTACCTCACAAGTATCTGCAAACTCTTTTTACTACATCCCAATGTGCTCTTCCCAGATTATACATATAACAAGAAAGTACTTCCACTACTTGGGCAATGTCTAGTCTTGTATAGACCATAGCATACATCAAACTTCCAACAACACTCTGATATGGTAGTTGACTCATCTCTTCCATCTTCAATGAGAATGTAGGACACTATGAGCTTGAAATATTTGTTCCCATAGTAACAAGAACACTCAATGGTCTAGAATCCTATATATTGAATATTCTTAGAATAGTACCAACATGCTTACTCTATCCTAGCCAAAGCTTTATGTTTTTCCTCACTTTTAATATCCATTCCTAGAATGTACTTTGCTGCACCAATATACTTCACTTCAAACTTTTCTGAGAGCTGAGATTTTAATTCTGTAATCAAACCTTTTCCTTTGCCAATAAACAACATGTCATCAACATATAAGGCAATAACCAAGAAATAATCACCATCAGACTTATAGTATATATAGTGATCTAATTTGAATCGCACAAATTCCAAACTCAATACATATTTATCAAACTTTTGTTATCACATCCTAGGACTTTTTTTTAAACCATAAAAGGATTTCTTCAATTTATAGACCACGTGACTTTTACTTTTCACCACAAAGTACTTTGGCCGTGTCATATAAATTTCTTCCTCCAAGTCTCCATGGAGGAAAGCTATCTTCACATCCATCTACTCAACTTCTAGATCATTAGCTACTGGAATAGAAAATAAAAATCAAATGGATGTCATTTTTTCTATAGGAGAAAAATTTTCACCATAATCCATTCCTACAACTTGGGAGTAACCATTTGCAACCAAACATGCTTTATACTTCGCAGTGCTTCCATTTCACCCCATATTCCTTTTGAAAACCCATTTACAACCAATAGGTTTCCATCCTTTAGACAATGTTACAAGGTCCCATGAGTCATTCCTCTTAAGAGTTACCATCTCTTCTTCCATGGATATCTTCCAGGACTCTGAATCATTCATGCCAAGAGCCTCTTCTACAGATTTCAGCTCATCAATATGAGCATTCAAAGTAAATATACATCTCTAGTCGTCAGGAGAATATCCATACCTTTCTCGTGCTTTCCTTTGTCTACTAGACCTTCGAACAAGATCTGGTTGAGGTTTAGATTTAGGTTTTCCCTCTTCCTTTGATGATTCAAAACTTGTAGAGATCTCTTCAACAACTTGTCTTTCTAAGGGCCTTGATTCAACTTTCTCAAGTGTAGCAAGAAGTTGAATCACATCTTTCTTTTCTTTTATCTATTCTTGTTGCACTATAATAGAAGAAGGCTTAGTTTCTCTAAAACTAACACTTCTAGAGTAAAATACCTTTTCTACAATAGGATCCCAAAGATTGTATCCTTTCACACCATAATTATATCTGATGAAGATACATTTGACAAATTTTTTGTCCACTTTTGTCTGCTTCTCCTTTGGCACATGAGCATATGCCTCACAACCAAAAACTCTTAAATGTCTATGTGAAGGCTTGTGGCCCAACCATGCTTTCATTGGTGTCATATCAACAAGAGCTAATGTAGGAGACCTTTTTATTAGGTAGTAGGCCATGGCTACAACCTCAACCCAAAATTCTTGTTCTAGTCCACCTCTACTCAGCATACTCCTAGCCTTCTCCATCAAGGTCATGTTCATTCTTTCTGTAACTTCATTCTACTATGGTGAATATAGAGTTGTCTTCTCTCTTTTAATACCACAATTTTTATAAAATGTGTCAAAATAATTGGAGCAATATTCACCACCATTATTAGTTCTCAAACACTTTATCTTCTTTCCAGTTTGCAACTCAACCATTGCTTTAAATTCTTTGAAATGACTGAAAACTTCAGCTTTACTTCTAAGAAAATAAACCCACATTCTTCTATTGAAATCATCCGTGAAATAAACATATTAAACTGATCTACTAATGGACCAAATACATCCAAATGGATTGGATCCAAAATACATGAGGACTTATGAGAACTTGAGTAAAACTGAACACTTTTTTGTTTACCATAGATAAAATGCTCACAAAAATAAAAATTAAGATTGTAGTCATTCAAACTATCAATAAGGTTTTTATTCTTTAAGGTTTGTAGACCTTTATCACTGATGTGGCCAAGTCTCTAGTGCCATAACATAGTCTTCTCTATAGGTAACTTTGATTTAGTAGATAGTGCACCCTTGTGTACCCAAAAACCATGACCATCTGTTGAAAGAGAAACCCTCTTCTTTTCCAAAAAAGTAGTCCTCTTCACAGTCTTATCAGAAGTGCTATTGCACTCAACCGTGCATGCATCAAGCTGGTATAATGTACCCAATCTACTTCCTCTTTCTATTATCATAGCACCTCTCACCATTTTCACACCTGCTTCAAACAAATGTACATGCACAACTGCATCTATTAGTTTACTAGTAGATAAAAAATTTCTCACTAGTCTTGGGATATACAAGACACCATCAAATATTCTAATTCTACCATCAAAAAATTTCACACAAATACTTTCATGACCAACAATATCAAAAATTGACTTATCACCAAAATAAACCTTACCACCATCAAACTTTTCATATTTACCAAACCAATTTCTATAAGGAGTCATTTGAAAAGTTGCACCTGAGTCTATCAACCATGCATTGTCACCTACATAAGTGGTGAAGGCTATGATTGAAGAATCTCCATCTCCCTTCTTGGAATTAGAATTATAATCTTGATTCTTCTTTTTATTTTCCTCTTTACAGTCCTTTCAGAAGTTTCTAGGTTTGCCACAATTCTAGTAGATTGCCTTGGACTTACCATGAGACTTTGATCTCCCCTTATTCTTGGACTTAGAATGGCAATGTTGCTTCTCATTCTTGCCTCTTCTCTTTGGTCTTCCTTGAACACTCAAAGCCTCTTTGGCATTCAGAGAGACCTTCCTTCTCATCTCTTCAGAAAGTAGAGAACTAACAACACCTTCCATCTTCAAGATGATTGAAGTGCTCCCTATGGCCATGACAAGGATGTCCCATGAGTCTGGCAATGAACATAGCAATATTTGGCACCTTTCTTCTTCATCCATCCACACCCCAACTAAGGTTAGCTAAGTCACAAACATATTAAAGTTTTCAAGATGCTCATAAATCTATCCACCTTCTTCCATTCTCAAGGAATACAACTTCTTCCTCAAGAAAATATTGTTCACAAGTGATTTTGCTTGATATATTTCACTTAGCTTCTTCCAAAGCTTTTTTGTGATAGGTTCTTCATGGAAATTAATTAGTATAGAGTTTTCAAGACACAATCTAATGAGACTTTTAGCTTTTTTGTCTCTCACATCATACTCTACAGCTGAAGTTGGATCTATGGGCCTCAACTTTTTTCACCAACTGCATCTCTTAGATCTCAATCAATCAATAGATCTTCCATCTTCAACTTCCACATTTCAAATTTTGTGCTAGAAAACTTCTCTACATCAAATATTTTTGATCTTCTTTCCATTTTTGCAATCCTAAACACAAAAATAAAAACCTCTACACAAGTTCCCACTCAAACCTTGATTAGCTCAAAAAATCCTGGACCCAACAAATAGAACCAAAATTGGCTAGGCTCTAATACCACTTTTAAGAAAGAAAAGGTGTGCATAATCACTTCCTACACTAATATTTGAGAGGACGATTATGAAAATTCAACTAACTATTGCATATATATAAAGAAATGTATAATAACATAATCAAAATAATGATGAACCCATAACATAATGATTACCACGGGGAAACCATTCTGGTAGAAAAACCCCACCCTCCAAAACTCACACAACGTATTCTCAAATCTGGAAGATTAAAATACACCTGTAATGCAAGTTCTTACAAGAGCGCATCACCACAACTCAAACTCAAACTCAGACTCCTTCTAGCACCAGTCTTGCAAACTAAACTTGATGATTCAAACATCTCCCAAAGCCATCCTTTTCTAGTGATTTGCCACTTGGAAACCATTTTTGGTCTTACAAAACCATGGGCAAAACAACCATGCCACATGTTACCCATTTGTAATTTGTAACTCCAAGAATACCATTTTCGTAAATAATTTTGTCCTCCAATATAGACCCATGTAAAAGCCATATAATGAGTTGCTTATACTTTAAAAATAGCCCTTCTACATTGTTCTAGATGTATCACCTAGTTTAGTAGTGTAAATTGAAAACTAACTATTAAATGAAACCTTTAACACAACTAAATCAATCAACACTTAAGATAGGACTGATTGTTATCAGCACAAAAGGAAGCAAACCAAGAATGGTAGTCTCCTAATGGTATAACATCATGATGCAATGGATTTGTCCCTAATTTAAGATGTGTATGCTCACAAGATATGCTCAAGCTTTAGATAAATGGGTAGAGTAAATGAAGCAAGGTTTCAACAATGGATTCATGGAGTGATTCCAAAATTATAATTGTATTTTGGTAGTTTATGAGCTCTCAAAAAAGCATTATAACTTTGCATGGAAGGTGGATTCTTTTGTTAAAGGAGGAGGTTAAATTTATAAGCCAAGGGTTGGGGGAATAGAGGGTCAAGATGTCAAGATGATGAGATGGTGAGGGATGGTCAAGATGCACTCAAAAGGGAGCACAAGGATTGTGCTTGTTTAGCACCAATAGGAGAGTGACACATGTCACAGGGTGATTGGATGAAGGGAAGGAAAGGTGGATGGTCAACAAAGGAGGCTCAAGACATAAGGGCTTCATAAATGCTTTGTAAGAGTCATAAAGGGGGATGTAAGAGATATTAAGGGAGGTGTAAGAGGTGTGGTTGAGTTTGTTGACTTTGGCTTGGGTTAGAAAGTCTTAACCCTTTCTTAAATCTTTGCACATGCTTAGGATGGGGATTAGGATTAGCTTAGAAAGGGGGTTAGGAGGGTAATTTATTTAGCTTTGATGGGATGGGTTAGTTAGGAGGCTAAGTGAGGGTAGTATGGGTGAATGGGTTAGATTAGGGGAAGGATAGGGTTTAGGAAGGCTTTTTGGATTTTAGATATTTTATTAAATATTTTATTAAATAAAATAGGAGTATGGAATTAAATTGAATAGATTTAATGATTTATCCAATTTAATAGAGGAATTGAGATTTAATTGATAAATTGGTTTTGGGGGATCATTTGATTTTATCAATTGGGCTATAGTTAATCAAATTAATTAATTAACTAGGGGATGATGATTATTTAATTAAATAGTAAATATTTAATCAATAATGTCCTACAAGATGACTAAATATGATTACTTATTGATGTAATCAGATTTAGGTGTCTACATTTTGCCCCTCTTTGACATAGTGTTGAAACAACACTATTTCAAAGAAGTTCAAACATAAATGACACGAGGGAGACTTTTTGAAGCAACATGTTTGCCCAAATCTTGGGTAGAAGAGGAGAGAATGGACTATATGATGCTCCCTCAAGAAGGTGGCAGGGAGAGAAGGTGAGGCTTGACAAATTCTTGAAAAGTACAAGAATCTAGGGTGAGCAGGAGGATAGAGAGTGGCTAAGAGGGGGCAGGGGAAGGAAGCTCATATGCACACTATGGAAGAATGATCCAAAGCAAAACCATGTGCACAAGGATAAGAAAGGGTAAGAACACTGGGTATAGGGTCAGGGGGGGAGGGCTGGTCGGCTGCTTTTAACTGGAACTGAGGGAAGTGATTTGGAAGATGGGAGGGTTGGGGAGATTATGATTCTAGGATTTATGATTGGTGATGACTAAGATTATGATTGATGTAGAAGCTATGATTATGATTGATTCAAGAGATATGATTATGTTTAATGTGTTGCATATCTTTTTCTCAAGTGATGCCTTCAGCGGTCTTTGCCAATGTGTCCATATTCTCCACAATAATGACATCTGCACTAGGTATTGTAATCCCATCAAAAGATTGCTTTAACAAGTTTTTCAGCTGGATTGAATGATTTTGATTTGCATTGGAATGCCTTGTGACCATGTTTCTTGAATTTCTGACATTTTCCTTCAAATTTTGGTTTTTCCTTGCATTCATTAGCTTTGTGACCATGCTGATTGCAGTTGTAGCATTTTTCATTGAATTTTGCTTTTCCATTGCTCCAACATTTGTTTGATGTATGACCTAACTTACCACAATGATTGCAAGTAGGTTTTTGATTCCTTTGAGCACCTTGTTTTGAAGATTCACCTTGTTCATTATATCAAAGTCTTGCTTTACCCTTTTGTCTATGAAGATTCTGCTCATTTTGTTGGTTTAACTGATTCATATCTTCTTGAGATTTCATCATTCTCTAAATGATGTACTTTTCAATATTTAGGTCATTTTCCAATCTTTCACTGATTTGTCTTTTAGTGCTTAAATCAATCCTCAGGGGTTCATTTTCAGATTTTAGATTCATGGTTTCTTCAATTGCAATGGATAGTTGATTGATAAGACTTTGATTTGCATTGATCCTTTCATTTGTCTCATTTTCAAATTTGTTTCTTTGTTCCAATATTTCACATAACCTGATTGATTGAATTTATTTTTCTCTTTTAAGTTTTCTTACTTCTTCCTGTAGAGAGCCATTCTTTGCTAGGAGTTCCTTGATTGCCTCATTAGCTTCATTTGAGCTGTTTGATGCTAAAAGGTCTTCAATCTTTTCTTCAACATACTGATGGTCATTCATTTGTCTTGCAAATTCATTCCTTCTCTTTAGGGATTGAGAAAGATGCTCCTTTGCTTCTTTGAGTTGAGCCATGGCCATTTCAAGATCTAGCTTTTCATTTTAAATTGCTTTGTCAAGTTTGAATATCTCCATTTGTCCTTTAGATCTTTGCTCAAGCTATCAAACTTTGTCCTGAGAACCACAATGCTCTGATACCAATTGTTGGAAATAATCAAGACTAACTAGGTTACTGATTCACCCCTCCCCTCTTAGTAACCTAGTTAGTCTTGATTATTTCCAACAATTGGTATCAGAGCATTGTGGTTCTCAGCATAAAGTTTGACAGCTTGAGAAAAGATCTAAAGGACAAATGGAGATATTCAGACTTGACAAAGTAATTGAAAATGAAAAGTTAGATCTGAAAATGGCCATGGCTCAACTAGAACAAGCAAAGTAGGATCTTTCTCAATCCCTGAAGAGAAGGAAGGAACTTGCAAGACAAATGAATGACCATTAGTATGTTGAAGAAAAGATTGAAGACCTTTTACCATCAAGCAACTCAAATGAAGCTAATGAGGCAATAAGGGAACTCCTAACAAAGAATGGATCTCTATAGGAAAAAGTAAGAAAACTTAAATAAAATTGATGAAGATCTGAAGGTCAATGCTCAAAAATTGCAGCTTGACCCCAGTTCAAGTTCTGCACACCACATAAAGATCAGATTCCTATCAGACATGCAGGCAAAACTATTGAGAGAGGAAGCAAGGATCCAGTCTACACTATTAGACATCTAGAACATGATCCTTCCTACAATGTTCACCGAGCTTCACATTGTCTACCGAGTCATTAGTTTGTGTGATGGAAGCCAATGTTTACTGAGTGATGGAAGTGTAGTGTTTACTGAGTGAAAGCAAGATAAATGAAGGATTTAGTTTTTACTAAGTGATATTGTGTCCTAGACAATGTGACATGTTAGAAGCATGAGTTAACATGCAAACATTAGTTTAAAACCTCAAATATGCATCAAAGATTCAACAAAATAAAAGACCATTAACTAATTAATGCTTTCTTGAGTTTTTCAACTCAAAATAGCCAACAAACCAAATCCTCTAGCCACCTCTACAGCTCAACAAAGACACCCATAAGAAGCCTTGTTGGTGTGTTAAGATGGGGGGTATGTTTGGTGTGCTCTCCCAAACACAACAATGGAGTGAATCTCTTGAGTGGATGTGCAAATATGATTAATAATGAAATATGAACCTCAGCTGCAATGAAATGAAGAACACCTAAAGAAATGGCTATGGAGAAAGCCATACTTGAAGGCATTCAAGTGAGAATATGAAATGCAATAAGGAAACTAACTAGAAATGCAAGCTAAAGTAAGATGTAAATGAAATGGAGATGAGAAAATGCATGTAATCTAAACCAATAATGAAAATGAAAAGTTAAACCAGCTACCAAAATGGTTAGTATTCTCCTAAAAATCTTTATGAAAACTCAAACTACAATGAAAACCCTAGCATAAAAACTCAAAACTCAAATGGCATGCTAACAATGCAATAATGAGAGATGGAAATGCTTGAGACAAGGCCTCTATTTATAGGCTCAAGAGAGGGCTTGGTGAGGTGGCATCCATGTAGATTCCACATAAGGTGACATGCAAGCCATGCAAATGGTCAAGAATTTGAAGTTTTCTCACACATGTGTGAGCAAACTTGAGAAGAAGAGTGGGAGACAAGAGTGCGAAGGGGAGTGTGTAGGCATGCCATCTCACACATGTGTGAGCACACTCTTAGGCTAATGAGGGGAATTAGGGAGATAATTAGGAATGATTAAGTGGGATTAGAGAAGAAATAGGCTTAAGAGGATGAAAATGATGGTTATAGGCTAGGCTCTAGGTTAGGCTTAAAATTAAATTAAATGAGATTTAATTTGATCATGGGTTTAGAGGAATTAATGGGATGTGAGGATTAAATAAATAAAATTTATTTAGAAAAGGGGATGATGTAGGATCATGTGATAAATTCATTTAACACATTAAGGCTAGGAGTATTTAAATTAGATTTAAATACTTAAGAGAATGAACTCATTTAATTAATTAATTTAATTAAATAAGTAGAATAATGTGAGCAATATAATTAATTAATTAATAATTAATTACGATATCATGGGCAGTATTAAAATTAATTAATATAGTGTTTAGGGATGATTTTTAGCATCTACATTTTGCCCCTCTTTGATGTGATGTCAGGATGACATCATATCAAAGAAAAGAAAATATATGTTGCCCTAGAGAAGGATAGGAGTCCTAGGAGTTGTGCTGAAGTGATGACAACAGAGGAGGGTGCCCCCTCAAGGAAATGGGGTGAAAATGAATATATTTTGCCCCATTTTCTCAAAAAAAGACATGGGAAGGAAAAGGGAAAGAGAAAAGGCTTAAAAGATTACCTTGCATGACTTGTTGGTAAGCTTGACATGAAGCGGGGTGAAGTGGATAATGATTAACCTAAATGCAACTTAACTACATGAATGCATGGGATTCAATTGTGTTCATATGGAGAGCACACCTTAGTTTGATATTGCAAGAGGAATTATGCATCAAATGCTATAGTAGCATAGATGACAATATTCCTTTGTGTAGACTAGACTCTGAACACAATTGATATAGGTTTCAGAGTCATGATGGAGCAAATGACATATACACACTAGAGAGGTCTGGGCACACCCAAAGTCTTGTTAGGGATCTTGGTGGAAAGTGTGCTAACCCGTTGCCCCTAGTGAGCAATGCATAATCATAACTCAAAAATTGACAAAGATCTGCTAAATAATTATGAAAATAGATCATATTGCAAAATGACACGTGTAATCAGGTTAACCCATTCAAATGATACTAAGATAGTGAAGATTGAGGGACACATGGAGAGGCCATCGCTGACACACAAAGATAAAATCATCAAAAAGACTTTATGACCAAGTATTCATTCAATTCCCAGTTCTTGCCATGAACTTGATTTTGATAGTGAAAATTTTTAAGCCTATCTAGGAAGGATTCATCTTGTAAGGCAAAAATTGATTGTTTGATTGAATTGTATTGAAATGGTTGTGATTTTTCACTGGCAATAGTGTGAAAGGAACAATGTTCTTAAATCATGTAGTTTCACTATGAATTTGTGTAAGTTTTTTTGCAATCACTATTTGATAAGCTCAGTTGGATGGGTTGAAGCTCAGTGTCATGAGATAAATAGAAGAATTGAGATAAGATATGATAAGATAATGGATGAATTGAATTGGAATGGAAGGGGAATGCAAGAGAGAAAGTGATAAATGTTCGATAGAGGAAAGCGTGTTGAATGGAAGACTAGAAATTTGATCAAGGTTTATGCAAATAGATGGAAAAATGAAGGAATTGATTATGGAAATGATTTGAATGAAATGATTAGTAGAAGAGAATATTATTAGGTTAGAGGAGAAATGAATTGATTGAATGGATTGGAAGACTTAAAAATTGATGGAAGGTGGAATAGAGTAGAACCAATTACAAGGAATAACCAAGGAATGGGAAATGGATGGGAAGGGGGGAGATATCTAAATAAATAGGTGGATGAAAGGATATGGTATTGGATAATGGGGAGCCAAGAACCATGTTTCAAAGGAGTCCAAATGCCGCATACCAAGGATAGGAAAATAGAAGAAAAGATGATGGAAAAGGTGGTACGAAGGCTAGCGTATGGAGGAAGAGAAGGTATGTGCTCTTCCAAAGCATGTATAAACCTTTTTTTGTTGTGCCTCTAGCATGGATCACGAGCATGGGTATGAAAGGGGAATGAATAAGGGATATGGGAGGGAGGGTATGCAAAAGGGATAAGGATATGAAGGGAATGGATGAAATGTGGGATATGGAGGGAATGGGATGGAAGGGATGACCAAGATCAAGGACATATGAAAAAAGGATGGAAGTATGTAGGAGTATGGATGGAAAATTGATGAATGAACATGACTAGGACTATGGAATGCAAGATATGGATAACATGTCAAGATCAAATATATGAAAGAAGGATTATCGGAGTATGTAGGAAGATGTATGGATAATGCAGAAGGGATATGGAAAGTGAGCATGTGGATGGATGAAAGGAAAGTGAAAGTCAAGATCAAGATGTAAAAG
Organism: Cupressus sempervirens; assembly: GCA_028749045.1. Classification (NCBI taxonomy): domain Eukaryota; kingdom Viridiplantae; phylum Streptophyta; class Pinopsida; order Cupressales; family Cupressaceae; genus Cupressus; species Cupressus sempervirens. The sequence continues at coordinate 6,455,347 of CM053790.1, read as the reverse complement.
GGCTAATGAATGGTAGAGGGAAGGAGGGAAGATATGTATGGAAGCTTCGTATGGAGGGAGCTTGCCCCCAATGTAGAGTACAAGTGGAAGAGGAAAAGTGAATAGATGGATAAATGGAAGTGGAAGACATGATAGGAAAAATGAAGGGAGGACTCAAGCATCTATTTTCATGGATGGTATCCCTTGATATATTTGTTTTTTCTCTTTTTTATTTTCAAGGATTTTTTTATGATTTTCTCATAGATTTTGATAGGGTAGTGAAAATAAGGATGAAGTGGGTTGGGGAATGGAGGATAATGACTTATGAAAAAGTTTGGAATAAGGGGGTGGAGTGGGTGGGAGGAAGACATGGTTGATGGATGCTAGGTTAGAAGACTTGTGAATGGGTGGATGAAGAAGGCAAAAAGATCGTCATTGGGACACACCTTGAAGGGTGATGGAAAGGAGGAAATTGTGGAGGATGTGTAGGAGAAAGTTTAAAGTTTTGGATATAAGGACCCAAAATGGATGAAGGAGACAATGGATTTGGGATGGTGGATTTGGGTATATAAGGACCCAAAATGGTTGTGGAAGCCTTTGGATTAGCCAAATTGGATGTCATTTTGAATCTTTCTTTGAGATTAATTGCTACATTAGGTAGCTTTGGTATCCATAAAATTTTTGCATTTTTGATTTTCAGCCTTTGTGGCCTTTTGATTTTGCTTTGGATCAGATTTTTCTTTTCTTGAACATGTCGTTTAGAAGGGACATGTTAATCCTTGGGCTTTTGTGGATTTTTTGCCTTATTCTCTTTTTCTTTGGCATCCAATTTGCTTCCATTGGCTATGGTATGGGTGCATGAAGATAAACATGGTGGAGAGTGTATGGATGGTGAATGTTGGAAGGAATTCAAGGATGTATGCCTTTGTTGATCTTTACTAGGAAGATGAGGGGATGAAGTGGAAAACATGGATATGGTGGATGGATGTATGTAGTGACCCAAAATGGAAGGAAGGGATGAAGGATTTGGTTGTGGAACATAGGGACCTAAAATGGATGGAATATAAGGACCTAGAATGGACTTGGAATATGAAGGATGGGAACATTTGGGTTTCGATGGAGGAATTATGGGTTTGGAAGGAGTGGAAGGTGTACCAACATCTTGAGCCGTGTGTTCTTCAATGGGATATTTATCATTTTCAACACAAGATGCGAGTCCAGGTAGATGGGATACATGAGTGGATTGGATAGGTGTGATAGGGTCATGTGGAGGATTAGGATTGCAAGGGGGATTATGAGGGATAATAGGATCTTGGGATGGGGTGGGATCATGAAAGGGAAAGGGAGAGGTGTTTTGATCTTGACTAAAAAGAGGATCATGTAGCAGAATGAGTGGATAGTGAGATGGACTAGAATCATATGTTGGAGTGGAGGGAATGGAACCATGAGATGGAGTGATTTGATCTTGACATGGAGGGGTATTAGTGGATGGAGTGGAAGGAATCTCTTCATGAAGTGAAGGATCTATGGAGGCTAACTTGTGAGATGGAGTGGAATCAGTAAGGTGTGTGGTACATAGGATGCCTTGATCTTGATTAGGAAGGGAATCATGAGATGGACTAAGAGGGATAAATGGATCTTGAGGGATAAGGAAATGATGGGATGGAGAAATGCTCAAATATAGAGGAGAAGAGGCATCTATAATGTCATGCTTTGGAGGAAGATCTAGAGATGTAATTGGGGGTATGGCTTTGGATGATTGGCTCTCTTCATTTTGTATTTTACACTTAGCCAAGAATGATGAGAAATACCCCTTACGAGGTGGGGATGATTTTTTTGGAGGATTAGAATTGTGTGAAGGTGTAACTATGGGTAAGGGATTACATGGAGGGTTGGGGTTGGATGGGACATGAGGACTAGGATCTTCGAAACATGGGGGAAGAGGACACATGGCATGGAAGTTGGACTCTTTTTGTTGACTTTCTAAGAGATAATTCTTTAATTGCTCCATTTCCATGGCAAGGGTATTTGTGTTTGAAGAATTGTGTGGGCTATGAATGGAATTGTATATAGTGGAAGGGTAATGAGGTGGATTTCCCTTGTCAAAGGTAGAAGAATAATGAACATGAGGTGGATGAGAGTTGGGTATGAAGTGGTGAGGATGGATTTGATATGTAGGTTGAACGGGAGGTAGAACTCCATATTGTCGTGTAAGATCGTCAACCCTTTGCTGAAGCCAATTTGGATCCATAGATTTTAGATGAAGAGGGATGAAAGATTTGATGATGGATGGAAGATGAACTTAGGACTAGGAGCAATTTTGGACTTTGTGTTGATTTGATTTGAATTGAATTTGACTTGATATTGATTTGATATGAATTGATTTGATTTGATTTTGATTGGATTAGGGTTTGATTTGATGTGATAAAAAACCCTATGATATTGCAAACAAGTGAATGTGAGATTTGAATGAAAGTCCAATGTTGATGATGATGCTCCTATGTCCAAAGTAGAAGATGTGATGCAAAGTTGAATTAGAAGGAGACATGAATGAAATTAGAAAGATTGATTATGGGTGAAGAGGTAAATAGATTGAATTAAGACTTGATTAGAAAAGAATGAATTTGACAAGGGATTTAATTAAGAATCATGAGGATGAATCATTGAATGAGGGAATTAGATCTTGATGTGGATTATGCACCATGATTAGGATGAAGATTATGGATGAGATTAAATGATTAAGAAAATGAGGAAATGATTTGGATGAATAGAGATGAGTAAGATTTTGAGGAATGATTTGAATGATTGAGAAGGTGATTAAGACAAGAGATGCATGATGATGATGAGATGGATGGATAGAAGAAGTGATCGAGAAAATGAGAGCTTCTTTTTTTATGTTTTTTATGTTTTTCAAATATTTTTAATTTTTTTTGGATTTTGGAACTTTTACGATTTTTTTGAATTTTTATGTTTTACAATGTTATTGGACTTTTCAAATTTGGAATGCAAAATCAAACAAGGAAATATATACGAGACAAGGATTTGAGTCATGTTTCTTTATGCTTGCAAGGTGGTATTTGAGGCGGTTTATGCCTCCAGAAATAATTCTCTCACAGGGAATGCATATCACCTTCCCAATATCATTTGGACTTGGAGCTTCATAGGCATACCGCCATGCCTTATCTCTTGCATTTTTAGGCCGAGTGCCTATATATCCAGATGGGCATGGTGTTTGTGGCCACTCTTCTTGTGAGTTTGTCATTTTTTTAATGGTTGACTGCTGCCCTACACATAAATATATAGAAAAATGAAAAAACAAAGTTAGAACTTAGAAGCTAGGGTTTCAAATGATTGAAACTTCAAACTTCAACCATATCCTTAGCGAACAACAAACTTCAACCATATCCTTAGAAGCTAGAGTTTCAAATGATTTTAAATGATTTGAAAACATTTACAAACAATGACAAAAACAAAAGAACATTTGTTATAAAACTATAAAAAGTTTTCAAACTATGATAAGATGAACATACTTGGAAAGAAATTTGTCTTCTAAAATCGGTTAGAATCCTCTACAATCCACTCAAATCCGCCTTGAATCACTTGCAATCAGCCAAGAATGCCTCCAAACCTTCTTGTCTTCACTCCTCAAGGCTCTAAACAATGCAAATACAAGAAAGAATGAGAAAAAACACACTCACTGCCGCTTTAATTTGTCATAGGCTGCAGGCAAAAAATTCACCAGTAAATCGTGAGTTTTTCATAAAAACTCGTCGAGTTTTTGCCGATTACTCGCCGAATACTCAGCGAGTTTTTACCAGACTGCCAAGTTTTTAAATTGGCGAGTTAATTGGTGAAAAACTCATCGAGCTAGGAAACTCGCCGAGTACTCGACGAGTTTTCCATCTATGCTTAGAACTACCTGGTCTGCTTGATCTAGATGAGATAGATCTTTATTCTGATTGGACAACACAGGAGCCAAGTCCATTGTTTACACCAGATGAGATCGCTGATTTGGAGAGGCAGGCCATGGAGGGGTAGGCTGACACTGATTTTCAGTTCACTATGGATGACATTGAGGATGAGGACGAGGATGATGATGATTCAGGTGAGGATTAGGCATTACCATTAGGAGGAGATGCATCCTCTTCTAGGATGCCGAGCCAGTTAGTAGGGACGTCGAGCGAGGGGGCACAACCATAGAGTTCATAGTCACGTAGCTCACGGCCTATCCCAGTGCGGGGCACTTCTTCTAGGACTAGACCCCCTCGCTTTCCTGCTAGTGCAAGTGGAAAGAGGAAGATGTGATTGACATTGTATTGATGTATTTAGACTTTTAGTATTTACTTCTAGTTTGACAGATTGAAACTATTTTGTAATTTACTATTTTGCTCCCTACCATGAGCATTTTGCATGAGAATGCAATTTTGTATGCATTATGCATTTATATATATCTAAACTTTGTTTCTTTCTTTTGTATTGTCTTTAATTAACTTATTAGATGCATCTTCTCATTAAATTTTGCAAAATAAATGTATTTTTAATTAAATTTCAGCGATTTTTTAGGTTCCCAAGTTTTTTTTTTAAATCACCGAGTTTTTCTCGATTAAAATTTTGGGGGGCTTGGCGAGTTTTTGCATTCGGCGAGTTTTCCAACTATGGTTTGCATCACCTAGATTAATATTGATGCCCATCTGTCTAGCCATAAGCTGCAACATCATATCCATTCTCCTAATTTGCTCCAATTGCATATGTTGCTCCTCTAATGTACCCAATAACCATCTAGATTACCTCCTCCTGATCTGGACCAGCCTTCTTGCTTCTACCTAGTCCTGTATTCCTGTCATCTCAATCACCCATACCGTTGTCTTGTTCAAAGAATATCTCCTCTATGTCTATATAATTGGATTCTATGTCCACCTGCATAGATGAACTAGACTGCTCGCTTTGTGCGTCCAAATCTTTGTTGTCTTCTTCTAGTATGGCAAAAGTAAATGGCTCTATCGCAGGCTCAAACATACATTCTTAACCTGTTTTATTTTTGACTTTACTATTTTGACATTTCGTCAAACACTTTTCCCTCTATCTGGCTGTTCCAAATTCCCTGTAAGGCCTCTACAGAATGGTAGGACTTCAAGCTCTAATAACACTATAATGGGCACCCTAGAAATGCCCAAAAACTGAACCAACTGCTGATAGGAATTTAGTCAAATAATTTGAATCCAACTCTTAATTTCTCTGTTAAATGTTAAACCCTCTTTATGGCTCCGAAAATAAAATGTTTGTTTGTTTTAATGTCTTTGCATAGATTTCAAACCACATAACATGAACAAGAAGGAATTTATAATAATATGCAAATTGAATATTGAACTACTGCTGAAATAATATTGATTTTCAAACTAATAAAATAAGATATATAATAGACTTTTCAGCTCACTAATTACTCCAACACTATAACACAATGTTCTAGTAATGACTTCCCATCTTGCTGCTACAATAACATGACTAGTGGTGTGCTACAGTGACGTGAATAGTATAATGCTACAGTAACGTGAATAGTGCTTCGCTACAGTGCTGCTACAATAAAATCTACCTTCAATCAATGAACCTCATAAAATCATCCCTTCAGAATGGCATAAAAATCAGACAAAAATTGGGAATGATATGAACAAACACCCAATCCACCTGTAACTGGAAATGCACCCAATCTACCTGTTAATGAAGCTAATAGCAATGAATTTCAAAGGCCAAACCCTAAGGGAATGACGTCTAGAATGTCAAAAATTCCAAGAACAGATCATGGACATCCTCTAATGCCAAGAATGGATCTGCAACTCACACATCAATTTTCTTCTCATATTCAACCTCCCAAATGAAGCCACTAACGCTCCCTTTTATTCTTTCTCCAAGAGTCGATTCAACTCACATTGAGAAATGTAAGATAAAAGATGTGCAATATAAAACATATTAAAATAATCACTTATGTCTCCCTTAGGCTCCCCTTTTTAATTTGCACACATTCCCATAAAATTTAATATTAAAGTAGAAATTTAATATTAAAGTAAAAATTTAATATTTTACAACTAAATTTAAAAGTTATTTTAATAATACTTCAGGTATTAAAATATATTAGCTATCAGACTTTGAATAGCACAAGTGATAGCTCATCGGAAAGCTCTCACTGAGTAGTATCAAATTCAATCACCAAAACTAGTCTCCCTTGTGTCCTACTCACTTACTAAAAATAGTAAGCATACCAACTTCGCTTTGACCCAAACTGGATATGACTAGGCCAGAACACTCTAAGATCCCTTTAAACCCTTCGTTAGCCCTTGGGACCATGTAAAACTAGGCTAACGCACACACACTTGGTCGACTGCTAAAGTGGGGACATTTCACTAGTAGATTAAATAGCTGGAAAAGTTCTAAGAGATTCATTACAATAGGGGTGTTCTTATAGTCTTGCACTTAACATATATCTCAGGACATAAGTTTTTCAAGACTTATTTTACAGGTACTTAAGTGTGCATCAAACTCCACAGCTGTGTCTAGACAACTACCAAAATTTATTGTTAAGGGCAAGGAAAAGATCCTTGGAGAAAAACTCCATAGTATGGAAAAAAAAACATGCATATCTACCTCAAACAAAGTATGGATTACTTTGCAATTTGGAAGCAATTGAGAACTTTTTGTCCACAATAGAACAGTTAGATTCTAAGAGTGAACAAGTGATCATCCTTCTTGTTATGAATCCTTTGCTTAAGCCAATGTTGTCGAGACATTCTAATAGGGAGGTGAGACTAGCAATGACTCAATGCATTGTTTGTGTTATGAGGATAACAGCATCACGTGATCCATACAATAAGTGATGAAAGAAGTATCCCAATTGATTGTAGATAGCTTTCAAGGATTGAGTGATATTTATAATCCATTATATGGTAAGGTAATTCAAAATTTAGAAATAGTTGCAAGACATAGAGCTTGTGTGATTATGTTAGATTTTGGTTGTGAAGCTTAATTCTTGATATGTTCCATCAGTTTTCAATTACCATTAAAAGGAACCAAAAGAGAAATGTTTTATCCCTTATGTAGTCCATAATGCCCTTGATTATTGAAGACAATGATAATGATTCACAACACTTGTTATCTATCATATTGACTGATCTAAAACAAATACATGTTACTTCTTTTGGTACTTGTAACTTGGTTACCAATATCATCAAACAATGTGAGCAAAAATTGAAATCATTCTTAACAATGTGCAAGGTTGAGGAAGAGAAGGAAGAAGATTTGTCCAACCTATAGAGGGGGATGAAAAGAAAGACAAAAATCAGTCATATGGGTAGCTTTACAAGGATGAAGCTAATGGTATTATGACGAACCACATGGCTGAAAGCTACACAATTATGGATCAGCCACCTTGAAATTTGGTGGAGTTTCCATGCATTATGACTTCATGTCCATTGGATGATGACTATAGGATTGATGAAGCATCTTTTCAATCAGTTTTTTGTGCAGCAACGATGGAGGGAAGTCATTGGGATATTTATTCTTATGATGATAATACTTGCAGCCAGTGTAATGTTGATTGAATTAAGCATTGTAATCCACTTTTTGACATGGATGCTGATTTGGTATGGGAGAGTCCACTATTTGAGTTTGATGATGGAACAACTTTTGATATTGATCAAGAGTCACAAATTGATACTGATTGCAGCCAAGAGTTGACTGATTTATTATATTTCATAGAGGGGCATAATGCTGATTACAAATCAGCCTTGGATAGTAACTTGGCTAACAATATGGCATGTCCATTGGATGATGACTATAGGATTGATGAAGCATCTTTTCAATTAGTTTTTTGTGTAGCAACGATGGAGGGAAGTCATTGGGATATTTATTCTTATGATGATAATACTTGCAGCCAGTGTAATGTTGATTGAATTAAGCATTGTAATCCACTTTTTGACATGGATGCTGATTTGGTATGGGAGAGTCCACTATTTGAGTTTGATGATGGAACAACTTTTGATATTGATCAAGAGTCACAAATTGATACTGATTGCAGCCAAGAGTTGACTGATTTATTATATTTCATAGAGGGGCATAATGCTGATTACAAATCAGCCTTGGATAGTAACTTGGGCTAACAATATGGCCAAGGAGCATAGAGGGAGAGAGGATATTGTTGATGGGTATGCATTGATTAATTCATCTCCTCATTTATCTAGTGCCTACGGTTATTCTACTGTCACAGATGTTGTGCATGATGATAGTGCTTGGGTTGTTACACTTCCCTTCATGAAAGAGGAAACCATATCCTGCTTGCTTCTTCATTACAGTTACAATCTCAACATACATGTCAGAGCAATTTATTTTGGGCATTCTACTTTTTTCTAGGATGGAGTGACAGGATATTCGAGACAGTTGAGAAGGTGGAAAACCTTTTTGTTTGTGGGACCTAGAGGGATCAGTCACATGGTCAGTACTATTTCAAGGAGCTGGTTAGCATGATGTTGAGTTTCCATCTCTATTTAACTCTAGCAGTGCTTTTAATCTCAAATAGAGTGAGGTTCTCGATTCGATTGAGGATTTTCTCACATATGATAGCAGCACATGACCTGTTGATTCAATAGATTATCCACACGGAGTTATCCACAATCTTAATATTAGTATGACCGATGCATTCTTTTGGAGAATTGATGAGCAACTTCACAATTCAAGACATGTTATTTGTATCAGAATGGTTTGGTGGTTTGATAGAGCAACTTCCTTGAGATTGGTAGGGGACCACGATATTAGTTTGTGGACTCATTATTGCTTGAGGTCAAGCAATCTCGAGGAGGGAGGACTTGTAATGTCCCCTTTTTAGAGCATTAGGAATTCCAAAGTTAAATTCATGAAATATTAAATTTGACTAGTAAGATCTTAAAGCAAATTTATAAAATGGGTCAATTTAATATTATAGAGGGATTTAAAAGGTGACAAAGAAGGAAAGGGATGAAAGGAGAGAAAGGAAGCTAAAGAGTCACATGTTGGACCTTTAAAAGAGGGATGAGGAGCTCATGTGGACATGCTTGGATTTGAGATTGATTTTTTTGTTTCTCTTTGGCGAACACAAGGAAGCTTCAGCTTCTATTCAAGATCTGAGGACGCAAATCCTCTGGTTCTTCTTGGTGGATTGTATGTAGCCCTGATTCATCATCTGTGGTGAATTCGTGACAGAGTTCATAGTTGTATTTAGGTTCATTTCTGATTATCCAATCTGACTGTTATCACTGTTTATACGATTGGATAGTTATTGTATTTTTGGTTTATAATGCAATAACGAATTCTAGAGTATTTGTTGGTTATTTACTGATTAATGTTGTTGATTATTAACTGATTACTCGAAGCTCATTGTATAAATTCTTGTTTATGATTCTGAAATTTATTGGAGGAAAAATTAGAGAGAATATCCGGGTAGGATATTACAGTTGGCTATTTACAGGCAAGCAGATTCCTTCTGTGTTATTGCTTATTAATGTTATTCCTTGAACTAGTGCAAAAAAGTTCATGTCTATTTATAGAGTTTGCATAGAATTTCATGATTTGAACAAAAGAATGAAGAGGATTGAATTCAATGTCATGCCTTTGTGTTGTCATTATCATTATATGTATTGTATATAAGAATGAGAATATTGGAGTCTTTATCTGCCTATCAATTCAAAGTCGGCAATAGCACTAAGAATCCACACAAGAATATAAGAATTCTGAGTCATTGACTTGCAGATCAGATACAAATCTGCATTAGTAGTTGTGCATTACATCCCAGAAAGGAAGATGAAAATCAATGTCATGAATATCATTATGAATCTGCATATCAGTTATGAGTCTGTACATCAGTTATAAATCTGCACATTGGACATGAATTTTTATATCAGTTATGAATTTGCATATCAGCTGTGAACCTGTATTTCAGTTATCATTTTGCACTGCAGTCAACGAAAAATCTTTAGTAATGCATGGTAGGCATGAGTCCCTAGTCTTTGATCATAAAGCCTAAACTATTCTTGCACGAAAGTTGCCTCCTATGCTGAGTAAAGCATTTACTTAATCTGTATAGCAAAGATTATGACAGACATCTGTAGACTCTGAATTTTCAATATTATCTGCATATGAAGGTTAATCTAATTGGAATATCTGTATCTAAGGAAAGTGGGATTACACCTATCTGTAGTGATAAACTTGAAAATTCTATAATACTGTAAATATTCATGAATGATCCTTCAATGGATCAAAACAGATCAATATACAAATATGCCAGCATATCATCAATATGAATGATGCATCATCTTACATGGATTATTGGATAAAACCCTGATAATAAAGTTTATAAAAACAAGAATTTGAAACATAACAGCAACAGGGTGAAACTAGACCTTCAACTTTTTTCAAGAGGTTTCCGTTTTCATATCCTAGGGAGCAAAACAGAATGAAAGAATTTTAATCGATCATAATTAAAAAAGATAACAGCTACGGTCTATTGGGAAGGGAATTGGTTTGTTGACCGTTAAGAACCATATATGCTAACAGTTGCTAGTAAGGTCACCGTTTCGTAAGGTCATAAGACTATTATTGCCTGAAATGGACAGGAATTCTGAGATGGATTGTACAGAGCGGTGAATATGGCAACACAAAGTACAGAATTGTATTTTATGAACGAAGTACAGTGCTGCGCAATAAGCATGCAACCATCAGTCACATGAACCAGGAGTGCACATCTAGTCAAGAAGGTCATACTTGTAGATGTGGAGTCTAGAGGGTGTTACCGACTAAGATTGATGTAGTTTCTAAAATCTAGTGACTCAAGTGGCAATTAGATCAAGCCCAGTTTCTACACCTCTTGTGTAGGGCCAGGCCACTTCTGAAAGGAAGTTGTGTGTGAGACCAACGGTCAATGGGTGGAGGGTAAAACCTCTGATGATGCTCTCCCTCACTTAGGATGACATTAAAAATTCAAATCTACCAAAATGCAAAGATACCAATGCTGGTTTTGATGTTGATGCAGGTGCGGGGTGTTGATGCGCGGATGCATTGATTTTTTTGGGGAGGGGATTTTGAATGCATTTGGGCACGTCCATATATATATGGACGTGCCCAAATGCATTCAAAATCCCCCCCCCCCCCAAAAAAAAATCCATAAATATATAAATAAATAAATATATATATATATATATATATATATATATATATATATATATATATATATATATATATATATATATATATATATATATATATATATATATATATAAAATTATAATTTATGTATGCAAAGAAATGTAAGAAATATACAAAAATAAATCATTCCATGGCAATTAGCATATTCAAATTGAAATAACAGTAATGTCTAATTAGTAAATTACTCAAGTTCAAGATTCTGATGCAATTCGAATTACAAAATCAAAACATAGTTCGTGGTTCAATGTTGATCGATCACGAGTCGAGGCTCAAGATTCACAAATTAAATTCAGTGATCATAAGGATTCTCAAAAAAATCCACATTCTCAAACAAGATGATTTGCAAGTTCATTTGAACCAAATGAGAAGAGACCCTAGCTGCAAACAAGATGAGAGGAATGAGCAATGAATGGCCTATATTAGGGTCATTTTTGGGTTTTGGGGAAAAAAGGATAAAAAATATAATTAAAAAACCAAAAAACACATGTTATATGGTGTCACTTAAGTGACTTGGCGCCTAAAAATTGTGGATGCTCCATAGATTCACATGGATGCTCCACGGATGCTTTCCCAAGTAGACTCCACGCATCCTGCCCACCTCCCCCACACATCCTTGTGCATCCGCACCAGAGTCCGGGTAAAACATGCACACACCGGTATCTTAGGCAAAATGAATCAAAGCATAGTTTCTCTCTTCTCCCTCTATGCTATCACCTAAATGGATTTGTCCCTGATTTAAGATGTGTATGCTCACAAGATATGCTCAAGCTTTAGATGGATGGGTTCGAAAGTCTTAACTCTTGCTTAAAGCTTTGCACATGCTTAGGATGGGGATTAGGATTAGCTTAGAAAGGGGGTTAGGAGGGTAATTGATTTAGCTTTGATGGGATGGGTTAGTTAGGAGGCTAAGTGAGGGTAGTATGGGTGAATGAGTTGGATTAGGGGTAGGATAGGGTTTAGGAAGGCTTTTTGGATTTTAGATATTTTATTAAATATTTTATTCAATAAAATAGGAGTATGGAATTAAATTGAATAGATTTAATGATTTATCCAATTTAATAGAGGAATTGGAATTTAATTGATAAATTGGTTTTGGGGGATCATTTGATTTTATCAATTGGGCTATAGTTAATCAAATTAATTAATTAACTAGGGGATGATGATTATTTAATTAAATAGTAAATATTTAATCAATAATGTCCTAAGAGATGACTAAATATGATTACTTATTGATGTAATCAGATTTAGGTGTCTACATTTTGCTCCTCTTTGACATAGTGTTGAAACAACACTATTTCAAAGAAGTTCAAACATAAATGACAGAAGGAAGAATTTTTGAAGCAACATGTTTGCCCCAATCTTGGGTAGAAGAGGAGAGAATGGACTATATGATGCTCCCTCAAGAAGGTGGCAGGGAGAGAAGGTGAGGCCTAACAAATTCTTGAAAAGTACAAGAATCGAGGGTGAGCAGGAGGATAGAGAGTGGCTAAGAGGGGGCGGGGGAAGGAAGCTCATATGCACACTATGGAAGAATGATCCAAAGGAAAACCATGTGCACAAGGATAAGCAAGGGTAAGAACATTGGGTATAGGGTCAGGGGGGGAGGGCTGGTCGGCTGCTTTTAACTGGAACTAAGGGAAGTGATTTGGAAGATGGGAGGGTTGGGGAGATTATAATTCTAGGATTTATGATTGGTGATGACCAAGATTATGATTTATGTAGAAGCTATGATTATGATTGATTCAAGAGATATGATTATGTTTGATGTGTTTCATTTCTTTTTCTCAAGTGATGCCTTGAGCGATCTTTGCCAATGTGTCCATATTCTCCACAATAATAACATCTGCACTAGGTGTTGTAATCCCATCGAAAGATTGCTTTAACAAGTTGTTCAGCTCGATTGAATGATTTTTATTTGCATTGGAATGCCTTGTGACCATGCTTCTTGCATTTGTGACATTTGCCTTCAAATTTTGGTTTTTCCTTGCATTCATTAGCTTTGTGACCATGCTGATTGCAGTTGTAGCATTTTCCATTGAATTTTTCTTTTCCATTGCTCCAACATTTGTTTGATGTATGACCTAACTTACCACAATGATTGCAAGTAGGTTTTTGATTCCTTTGAGCACCTTGTTTGGAAGATTCACCTTGTTCATTATATCGAAGTCTTGCTTTACCCTTTTGTCTATGAAGATTCTGCTCATTTTGTTGGTTTAATTGATTCATATCTTCTTGAGATTTCATCATTCTCTAAATGATGTACTTTTCAGCATTTAGGTCATTTTCCAATCTTTCACTAATTTGTCTTTTAGTGATTAAATCAATCCTTAGGCTTTCATTTTCAAATTTTAGATTCATGATTTCTTCATTTGCATTGGATAGTTGATTGATAAGACTTTGATTTGCATTGATCCTTTCTTTTGTCTCATTTTCAAATTTGTTTCTTTGTTCCAAGATTTCACATAAGCTGATTGATTGGATTCTTTTTTCTCTTTTAAGTTTTCTTACTTCTTCCTGTAGAGAGCCATTCTTTGCTAGGAGTTCCTTGATTGCCTCATTAGCTTCATTTGAGCTATTTGATGGTAAAAGGTCTTCAATCTTTTCTTCAACATACTGATAGTCATTCATTTATCTTGCAAATTCCTTCCTTCTCTTTAGGGATTGAGAAAGATGCTCCTTTGCTTCTTTGAGTTGAGCCATGGCCATTTCCAGATCTAGCTTTTCATTTTAAATTGCTTTGTCAAGTTTGAATATCTCCATTTGTTCTTTAGATCTTTGCTCAAGCTATCAAACTTTGTCCTGAGAACCACAATGCTCTGATACCAATTGTTGGAAATAATCAAGACTAACTAGGTTACTGATTCACCCCTCCCCTCTCAGTAACTTAGTTAGTCTTGACTATTTCCAACAATTGGTATTAGAGCATTGTGGTTCTCAGGACAAAGTTTGACAGCTTGAGCAAAGATCTAAAGGACAAATGGAGATATTCAGACTTGACAAAGCAATTGAAAATGAAAAGTTAGATCTGAAAATGGCCATGGCTCAACTCAAAGAAGCAAAGTAGGATCTTTCTCAATCCTTGAAGAGAAGGAAGGAACTTGCAAGACAAATGAATGACCATTAGTATGTTGAAGAAAAGATTGAAGACCTTTTACCATCAAGCAACTCAAATGAAGCTAATGAGGCAATCAAGGAACTCCTAGCAAAGAACGGAACTCTACAGGAAGAAGTAAGAAAACTTAAATAAAATTGATGAAGATCTGAAGGTCAATGCTCAAAATTTGTAGCTTGACCCCAGTTCAAGCTCCGCACACCACATAAAGATCAGATTCCTATCAGACATGCAGGCAGAACTATTGAGAGAGGAAGCAAGGATCCGGTCTACACTATTAGACATCTAGAACATGATCCTTCCTATAATGGACACAATGTAGAAGCACATTGCTTATTCAAGAACATTGATCCATGATAACAATCTTTCAGTTGCAGATCATATGATGGAACTATCAGCAGAAGTCCAGGTTGCACTTTACATTTGCAAACTTTTGCAAGAGAACTGGGATAAGATATTGGCTCTTATTCTTAAGGTACATTCTAATTTTTTCTCACATTTTGGTGTCTTTGTATAAGTATGATTACTGTTGGCATTATTGTCAAAAAGGGGGAGATTATTGTGAGTAAGAGATAGTAAAAGTCAAAGAGGGAGTAAGAGACAATGGAAAAAATAAGAGAGAATATATTGATATATGTATAGTGATAAGCTATGTATATACCATGCCATATGTATGGGGGAGATATGTAAAGACATGTAAGAAATGTATATACAAAAAGTTTACAAAGATCAATTTTGAAAAATCAAATCCAGTATGTCAGTGTACACAATGTTTGGCTCATAAGTTTTTTTTTCTCACTAATGCCAAAGGGAGAGATTGTTGGCATTATATTGTATTTGTCATTAGTGAAAAAACTTATTCGATTCTGAATGATTATCAAGTTCATCACTCAGTCTATAATGTATACCGAGCATTTAGTAGTTACCTTGTAGTTTCATCACTTAAGCAGTTCATACCAAGCATTCATGAAGCTACAGAGTGAGTGTGCAGTCTAGCAGTATCTACTGAGCCTACAATGTTCACTGAGCTTCACATTGTCTACCGAGTCATTAGTTTGTGTGATGGAAGCCAGTGTTTACTGAGTGATGGAAGTGTAGTGTTTATTGAGTGAAAGCAAGATAAATGAAGGATTTAGTTTTTACTAAGTGATATTGTGTGCTAGACAATGTGACATGTTAGAAGCATGAGTTAACATGCAAACATTAGTTTAAAACCTCAAATATGCATCAAAGATTCAACAAAATAAAATATCATTAACTAATTAATGCTTTCTTGAGTTTTTCAACTCAAAATAGCCAACGAACTAAATCTTCTAGCCACCTCTATAGCTCAACAAAGACACCCATAAGAAGCCTTGTTGGTGTGTTAAGATGAGGGGTATGTTTGGTGTGCTCTCCCAAACACAACAATGGAGTGAATCTCTTGAGTGGATGTGCAAATATGAGTAATAATGAAATATGAACCTAAGGTACAATGAAATGAAGAACACCTCAAGAAATGGCTATGGAGAAAGCCATACTTGAAGGCATTCAAGTGAGAATATGAAATGCAACAAGGAAACTAACTAGAAATGCAAGCTAAACTAAGATGTAAATGAAATGGAGATGAGAAAATGCATGTAATCTAAACCAATAATGAAAATACAAAGTTAAACTAGCTACCAAAATGGTTAGTATTCTCCTAAAAATCTCTATGAAAACTCAAACTACAATGAAAACCCTAGCATAAAAACTCAAAACTCAAATGGCATGGTAACAATGCAATAATGAGAGATGGAAATTCTTGAGACAAGGCCTCTATTTATAGGCTCAAGAGAGGGCTTGGTGAGGTGGCATCCATGTAGATGCCACATAAGGTGACATGCAAGTCATGCAAATGGTCAAGAATTCGAAGTTTTCTCACACATGTATGAGAAAACTTGAGAAGAAGAGTGGGAGACAAGAGTGCGAAGGGAAGTGTGTAGGCATGCCATCTCACACATGTGTGAGCACACTCTTAGGCTAATGAGGGGGATTAGGGAGATAATTAGGAATGATTAAGTGGGATTAGAGAAGAAATAGGCTTAAGAGGATGAAAATGATGGTTATAGGCTAGGCTCTAGGTTAGGCTTAAGATTAAATTAAATGAGATTTAATTTGATCATGGGTTTAGAGGAATTAATGGGATGTGAGGATTAAATAAATAAAATTTATTTAGAAAAGGGGATGATGGAGGATCATGTGATAAATTCATTTAACACATTAAGGCTAGGAGTATTTAAATTAGATTTAAATACTTAAGAGAATGAACTCATTTAATTAATTAATTTAATTAAATAAGTAAAATAATGTGAGCAATATAATTAATTAATTAATAATTAATTATGATATCATGGGCAGTATTAAAATTAATTAATATAGTGTTTAGGGATGATTTTAAGCATCTACATTTTGCCCCTCTTTGATGTGATGTCGGGACGACATCATATCAAAGAAAAGAAAATATAGGTTGCCCTAGAGAAGGATAGGAGCCCTAGGAGTTGTGCTGAAGTGATGACAAGGGAGGAGGGTGCCCCCTCGAGGAAATGGGTTGAAAATGAATATAGTTTGTCCCATTTTCTCAAAAAAAGACATGGGAAGGAAAAGGGAAAGAGAAAAGGCTTAAAAGATGACCTTGCATGACTTGTTGGTAAGCTTGACATGAAGCGGGGTGAAGTGGATAATGATTAATCTAAATGGAACTTAACTATATGAATGCATGAGATTCAATTGTGTTCATATGGAGAGCACACCTTAGTTTGATATTGCAAGAGGAATTATGCATCAAATGCTATAGTAGCATAGATGATAATATTCCTTTGTGTAGACTAGACTCTGAACACAATAGATATAGGTTTCAGAGTCATGATGGAACAAATGACATATACACACTAGAGAGGTTTGGGCACACCCAAAGTCTTGTTAGGGATCTTGGTGGAAAGTGTGCTAACCCGTTGCCCCTAGTGAGCAATGCATAATCATAACTCAAAAATTGACAAAGATCTGCTAAAGAATTATGAAAATAGATCATATTGCAAAATGACACGTGTAATCAGGTTAAGCCATTCAAATGATACTAAGATAGTGAAGATTGAGGGACACATGGAGAGGCCATCGCTGACACACAAAGATAAATTCAGCAAAAAGACTTTATGACCAAGTAGTCATTCAATTCCCAGTTCTTGCCATGAACTTGATTTTGATAGTGAAATTTTTTAAGCCTATGTAGGAAGGATTCATCTTGTAAGGCAAAAATTGATTGTTTGATTGAATTGTATTGAAATATTTGTGATTTTTCACTGGCAATAGTGTGAAAGGAACAATGTTCTTAAATCATGTAGTCTCACTATGAATTTGTGTAAGTTTTTTTGCAATCACTATTTGATAAGCTCAGTTCGATGGGTTGAAGCTCAATGTCATGAGATAAATAGAAGAATTGGGATAAGATATGATAAGATAATGGATGAATTGAATTGGAATGGAAGGGGAATGCAAGAGAGAAAGTGATAAATGTTTGACAGAGGAAAGCGTGTTGAATGGAAGACTAGAAATTTGATCAAGGTATATGCAAATAGATGGAAAAATGAAGGAATTGATTATGGAAATGATTTGAATGAAATGATTAGTAGAAGAGAATATGACTAGATTAGAGGAGAAATGAATTGATTGAATGGATTGGAAGACTTAAAAATTGATGGAAGGTGGAATAGAGTAGAACCAATGACAAGGGATAACCAAGGAATGGGAAATGGATGGGAAGGGGGGAGATATCTAAATAAATAGGTGGACAAAAGGATATGGTATTGGATAATGGGGAGCCAAGAACCATGTTTCAAAGGAGTCCAAATGCCCCATACCAAGGATAGGAAAATGGAAGAAAATATGGTGGAAAAGGTGGTATGAAGGCTAGCATATGGAGGAAGAGAAGGTATGTGCTCTTCCAAAGCATGTATAAACGTTTTTTTGTTGTGCCTCTAGCATGGATCACGAGCATGGGTATGAAAGGGGAATGAATAAGGGATATGGGAGGGAGGGTATGAAAATGGGATAAGGATATGAAGGGAATGGATGAAATGTGGGATATGGAGGGAATGGGATGGAAGGGATGACCAAGATCAAGGACATATGAAAAAAGGATGGAAGTATGTAGGAGTATGGATGGAAAATGGATGAATGAACATGACTAGGACTAGCATCCGGGTAAAACATGCACACACCGGTATCTTAGGCAAAATGAATCAAAGCACAGTTCCTCTCTTCTCCCTCTATGCTATCACCTAAATGAAATTAGTTAATTATGTTATTCAGCTATATTTCGATTCATATGAATCAACTATAGACTTTACTTATATTCTTGTTCATGTGAAGGCAAATTCCTTTATAGATGGTTTATTTCCATTTAGGTAGGTGATTCAGTTATGGAAAATATTTGTTTATGAGTGAAAGAGAAACAGTTTCTTTACCATACATATGATAGAATAATGAAATTCTTATTTTAAATGAATGAGAGAAAATGTTTAAAATTTCTTTTGTTATAATTTAGCATGTTACAATATGGATTGTATGTGGACAACCTTGACTAGTCTTAGCCTTATTGTTTTGAGACCATGGCTTTCTAGGCCTCCTTGGCTTAGATGTGATGTCCAGTCTTATACAAGATTATATCATCCAACTCCTCTAGGTTCGAAGTGTCGATCTCCTATAAAGCTCGAAGCTTGATACTGCACTATAACCTATAATTGTTAATAATGAAAAGGTTCTGATGATTTAGAGGTTGGACTTTCCATTTGTAGATTTTCACAGAGTATATCATTGTCTCTCACTTCAGTGTTTGTTTCTATTCCATTTCTCCTCCTTTTCTATATTTGGCCTATTTATTAAGTACTGTTGTTATAATAGAATGCAGCTAAATTTTAGTTAGACCTCAAAACTTCACAACACTCTCGCTGTTAAAATGAGTAAGAAATCGCTTCGTATTTCCTTTCAATTCATTTAAGATAAGAAGAAGTATGAGAAGATGATTAGATGATTGATCTAACGTTAAGATATTTTGGAAAGTCCTTAATTATATCTGTTTTTTGTGAGCTCTTGATCTAATTTTATAATATCCCAACAGTCACATTTGTATTATACTTCGTTCACATTTACACGTGAATAGAAATTGTTAGCGGGTTAGGAGATATGATCTTTGCATTCTATCATATTCTCAAGCAGTATGCTACAACTACTTAGTCTAAATTCTTCAGGAAGATGGAATGGAGCTAATACAGTTCAGTAGTTCCAGCTAATCTAATTGTTTGGAACCAAATAGACTGTTACAAGGTAACAGTCAAATTTTAATGATACTAAACTTAAGGGATTAGTCAGTAGTTATTGGATAGTTCCTTTCCAGGTAGTACTAAAAGTGAGCAGCAAACAGTTCAACATTTTGTATTACATTAACATTGTAGGGAATAAAATGGTTGAAGGATAATATACCCTGTCCTCCACGGCTTGAGAAATGTTTATGCTGAGGGGAATGTGAACGAAGCGTATATGGCTACCTCTTATGAATATCAGTGGGAGTTTTTTCTCTACGCCCTGCAAACACAGCATGGCTAATCAAATTATATTAATTTAAAACTAAGATTTAAAATAAAGAAAGGGATAGTAATACCTGGACATCCTCAACCACGGAATCCCTTATTATAACGCTGCAATGAGAAGAAAAGCAAGAAATGTTGTGGGAAAGAGAGGTGATAAAGCGAGAGAGAGGGGGGAGGAAGAAGGGTGAATTACTTGATGGCGTCATCGCAGTCGTCAAGCAAGCCTCTGACACAAGTATCATTCCGCAATTCGACTAAGATGTGGCTTCCCACGAGTGCCTGAACGGCGCACACCAGCGATCTTTCCGATCTTCTTGCCTTGTTGCGCATTCCCATTCTCCTCTCCCTCTCCGTCTCCCTGCTAATTCTTCCCGCTCAGTGTTTTCACTTCGCAAGGGTTTCCCGCCATTCATTCTCCGCTTAGTTTAAAGGGCGGAAAAAAAAAAAAAAAACTGTTTACATATAATTAATGTATATAAAATATAAAGTTTAGATAGATATTTTTAATAAATATTTTATAAGGAAATAAAAGGTTGATTTTGTAATTTTATTATGGTTTATAATATATAGACATGTCAATATAGTTGTATGTTAAATTGTTGAAAATGAGGTGAAAACATAAGTCAATTAGAGAGGACTAATAAAATTAAAATATAATATTACAACTTTGAGTTTTTAAGTGATCATTTTTCATTTTATTTCATATATAAATTTTGAGTGGAGATGGATAGAATTCTAAGAAATTTAATTATGTATCAACTTTTATTGGATAGTTAGAATGTTAATATAGAATCTTTTGATAGGAAAAATAATAATTAAGAAACACTTCAATCTTGATTGAAAGGAAGCCAAGTCAGAATAATTAAGAGACATTTGAATCTTGATTAAAAGGAAGCTAAATATGAAATAAAATTAATTTGAAGATACTGAATATTGATTGAAAGTAGGCTAAATATAGAACAAAGCCTTTTGACAATGAAGGAGAAGTATAATTCCCTCATTAAAAAAAATGTATGTTTTATAAAATTAAAGTTTTTTATATTATATTGACAAAGATTTAATATTATTATTAAATATTAATGGAGAGAGTTTTATAAAAAAAATCAATTTTAAAGTACTTGTGAAGTAAATATAGGTTCTTGTTGCAATGGAAGAGATTCTCAAAAATGTTTTTTA
Organism: Cupressus sempervirens; assembly: GCA_028749045.1. NCBI lineage: Eukaryota > Viridiplantae > Streptophyta > Pinopsida > Cupressales > Cupressaceae > Cupressus > Cupressus sempervirens. Next base: position 6,434,257 of record CM053790.1, on the reverse strand, counting down.
AACCTAAAAATATTCTATCAAAATTAGATAGAATCCCTTAAAATTGAATCATTGTTGTTTAAAACTATTCTAACCAAATTAGATAGAATCCCTCAAAATTAAATCATCGAAGGCTTTTTAGTACCTGTCAAGGCTAATTAGTACTTACCAAAGGCTAAGTACTATTGTAATACATTTTGTTTCTTTGTTGTTGACTAGTGATTATTATTTTTTGTATCATCCAATTATAAATTTTTTATTTTTCTTACTTTATGATAAATTCTATAATTTTATAAGGCAAGAGCCTATAACATAACGATCCTGGGTTCAAAACTACTCAAGCTTAACCCATAATAATAATTGGTCTTCACAAATAATAAATAAATAAATGATAAATAATCAAGGCTTCACCTAATTACCTATCAAAAAAATTATATACTTATGTGATTACCTCTTATTTATGAAATTTGCGCAACATAACTATTTTTTTTACATTTGACATTATTCTCGGCAATTTTGTAGTGTGTCATTCTACTTTTCCGCCATTTAAATTTTAAAAAGTAAAAAAAAAAAAATTCATTTCATTTTCATGGTTAAACATAATAAGCTATTAATCATATATAATAAAAATGTATTAACAAAATAAAATGAAGATTTAAGAATAATACAAATAAAAATAATATAAGCCTTTAAATTAATTATAAGTTGTAAATGTCCAAATATTTATAATTAAATTAAAATGATTTATTGTTACCATTAATATATATGTATGTATGTATGTAATTTATTTATTACTTTAAATACATTTAATTAAAAATAAGATTATAACAAAGTTATTAATTTTATAATAATTAGAAATAGTATAATAATTTATTACTTCTACTCTAATTTATTTTGTACTTTAGTTTCTACCACTAGCTTAGATATCTTTATACACCTATTTAAAACACCCCGAGAGATATCAATCTCGAGGTGCCTATTTCAATAAATATTTATTAAGAGTAGATAGGCACCTTGAGGTTGATATCTGTCGACATGTTTTAGATAGGTGTATAAAGATATCTAAGCTAGTAGCATCCGCAGAGCAATGTGTAAAACATAAATCTATTAAATTTTTAATCTGAAATATACATTTTAAAGCATGATGCTTGTCTGACACAGTGCAAGGCAGGAGAATCCCCAAAGGAGATGTCCAAACCCCTAGCAAATAACTACACAGAGGAAACTCAACAACAAAACCACAATAATGCAAGATCTGATACCAAATCAGAACTCTTTATTTATATATATAACTAATTACATGCAATATGCCCGACTGTAAGGCCCTCCGATTTAAGGCCAACTACAAACATCAATTACAAAATCAATTATGCAAGATCCCACCAGATCCAACTTACAAATCCAGTCCTAGCTAGTCCAGATAGACAAGTGGATAAGAACACCAAGAAAATCCACACTTGTACCCTTAGGTCCACCAAGCAATCTTCTAGTTCCTAAGCCACAGCCCTAGCTCTTCAAAATTTGCATCTACACTTCATCCCCTTCTCCAAGTTGGAATTATCACCCCCTACCTAAAGGCTCCACAAAACCCCTTACTTACGCCCAACTAAGCCACAAGTTAGCCTAGCTCATTACAAATGAAATTAAATTCCTTACATTACATATAGGTTGAGCCACAAGTCAACCACAACACAAATTAAATACCCATACATAAATTAAATGCCAAAAGTCAGTTCACAGACAACTCATCACCAATAGAAACCAAGACCAAGCCGAGTGTCAATAAAAGAAAGTCCAGCACAATAAATTCCAAGCATTACCAAGCTCCATAGACCATGTCAAGCTGCCAAACCATGCCGAGCTACCAGACCATGTCGAGCTCCCAATGTATGTTGAACACCAGTTTTTGCCAAGCTCCATGACATTTAACCAAAAATTCCTCCAAACATGCAGGATTGCAAGCAAGCCTAGGATGCTCTTGCATCATTGTCATATGTTTTATGGATATTGAAATATAGTATATACATTGCATACAATTAATCTCTTTCTAAAGATTTGAGTCTTTCCTCCTCTACTTTCCTTTTGACAAGTTGCTTACCTATCTTCATCTTTTCATAATGATCATAAGAAAATGGTGGTGAAATTCAAAGTCCATCCAAAGACTTAACTTATGATATAGCAACAAATGTTAGTCTTGTCCTTTCTCTTGGTCCAATGTCAATTGTTGCCTTGGAAAGTGTTAATTCCTGTAATTTATGGATGGTTAATGCCCAAGCCAAACGTGAGAGCAATTGACATGTGTGACCTCTTTGTATTGGAGAAATGGGAATTAATTTTGGAACTCTGCCTTCGAATAAAATTCCAAAGTAATTGTCAAATTCAACCATAACATATGTTGGTGGATCTAGTGGGGCATTTCCAGGTTTGTACATATGATATTTTGAATGTATCCCAAAGCTCCATTGACAAGTTCCACTTCAATACATGAATTAGATGTTAACATGACCCTTGCATCCTTAGCAAGTAATAATTCAACATTTGTTTCATCATTATGACCTCCCCTCATGACATGGATCTACATTTGGGTTATTTATACATGCATGAATTAGTCTCATCTATCTTTGTGCATTTGGTGGTTTAGAGGTCATTGATGTAGTATGATTGATAATATTTCCTTGATCCATCTCCATTATTGGACCTACAAATGCTTATTCATTTGCATCTGAATTAAATTCCATATGAATTGAATTTAGCTGATCAAAGATGTTATCATTTGAAATTGATGTAAGATCACTAAGTGCATTTTCATCAATTTGAACACCCCTATGAAAATTATCATGTTTTATTTTAATTTGAAGTTCTTTGTATACCATCTCTTTATTGACTGTAAACTTATAACTCGTTCCACGTTGATCCTTCTTGCGAAAATTGATAATAGGTAAATCTTTTATTTGATGTGGTAAGATTTTGGCTATTTCTCTTACTTCTTGTGGAAAATTTATGGCATGCCCTTTATATTTAAATTGACCTCTAGTTGCATTTGTAACTTGAATCATGGGGTTGATACGTGCTATCAACATTTCTTCTATTTATGTCAGATTAGAAAGTTGTAATGGTTGTGAACTGGGATCCATGTTGTTTAATGTTGAAAATTGATGTTCATTCTTTTCTCGTTGACATTGATGACAAATATAGCCTTCAGGGACCCATACAACCTTCGTTGCAAGATAACTTTCTTGACAAATGTAGTAAATACTTAGCATAGCAAGTTTACATAGTCCATTTCAAAACATTATTTGTAAAGTGCTCAATTCAATCCCATTAATTTTCAGTAGTATTGATTGTCCCCTCGTCAATTCTATTTTGTGTTCTTTTCAATTATCTTTCTCTTCTTATTTGAGATTTCAACTTCTCTTGTAAATTATAATTGGCTGAATCACTACTCTATCAGTTGGTGTTAGTAAAACATGATCTATTGTCATAGAATTCATCCCATCAAGACTAAACCCACCATTTTCGTGAGATTGAGCTTGTCCTAGCTTAGATTCACATTTACATAGTTGTATTTGTTGTATTTCTCTTTCATTCAACTCTTATAGGTTCATAGCTCTTTTTGTTTGTCTTCTCACTATATTTTGATTATCCTAAGATGTTTGTGTATGATTTCCTCTCATCTCATCTACATACCGTCACATTTCTTCTTCAATCTCTTCCACTATCATAGTTGCCCTACGCTTGACACGTCTTTCTTTATCAAGTTGGTTTCAATGATTTCTTTCTTCTTCTCTTTCTGCACTAGTCATTTGTTCACATCATTGTCTCATATAATTCATGCATATTCTACGTTGTATTTGTCTCTCTTCATTTCTAGGACTTGTAGCTTCCTCTCTTTGAACATTATTCCTTTGTTCACGTCATTGTTTCATATAATTCCGAGCATATTGTCTTCGTTTCTCTTCATTCTCAAAATTTAGTCTTGGATGAGGCATTTTAGAAAATGTGAATGTGATAATTTTAAAAGTAATAGGATTTAAATTAGTAATCTTTAACAAAAAAATAAAACATAAAATATATTAAACTATATTTTATTTTAAATATTTAATAAATTTAATATCATCAAAATATTTTTAATTATAAATACATTGTACTATATATTTATTTAAATTAAATATTAAGTATTTTGTTGTATATTCTATTGTTTAATTATCAACGAAAATATAAAGCATCAAATGAAAAGATATTTGCATTAGATTTAGATTTGGAAAAAGATATCTAAGGTAAACCTAAAAGTTATTTTAAAAGTTGAATATATGTAAATATTGAATACATGTTGAATATCAATATTTAATCTTTTATCCAATTTCAAATTTAAAATCATTTTAATCATAACATCACATCATTAAAAATATCAACTTCCCAATTTCCAAATAAACTCTTATCCATCTCCACTATTTAAAAAATATATTAACACCCATTTATTTAATTCAACTAACCAAATTTAACTTTTAACTAAATCTAAACCTAATTATATTGGTAAGCTTATCATCCTTATTACATATCTAAACTAACAAAGAAAATTTCTTTAAATTGTTTTCATAAAAATATTTGACTTGTAATTATCTTATTTCAAGAATGAATTTGTGAGCATCTCATATTAATATTAAATAATTTCATTTCAAGATTTATAAAACATCTAAAACTACCAATGAATTAAGAAGAAATTATGAAACATTTGAGTAGCATTCGATTAAACAATACCATCAATTATTAACTTTGCATATTGGACATATTGGAATAGATGTATTAAATTTACAAAAAATAAATTAATTAATGCACATCAATATAAGAGAATATTTACAAAAGGTAAATATATGATATCAACTTTTAAAAATGGCCCAACTTATAAGATCTAAGATAGAAATTCAAATATCATATTTTCTAATTTAAAATGATTGTATAAACTCACCTTCTTTGTATTTTTACTTATTTGTATTGTCGCTCCACTCTAGCTTCTTTATAAATTTAAATATTGAAATGTGTAAATTTTTAATTGTATATTCTATATTTATATCATTAATTTTACCTATTCATTTAATACAATATTAGTCGACCTTAAATTTTCAATTTTAAAAAGTTAAACATTAACACGGTCACACCACTTCACTTCCCCCCATTCTAGCACTGTAGATTACGCCTCTTGGTGTAATAATTGAAGAGGCAAGTACTTAGCCACTAAGTGGCACTTGTTTATTATGGTACTCAATGGCCTAAAAATTTGTCTTACATCTCAAAACTGTCAGATGTTGGCTAGAAATATACTAATTTGAAATGTTACTTATAATTATTCAGTGAACACCAATATATGAGATACTTTTTCCATCATTGGCTATTTCTACTTTACTAGCAAAAAATAATAAATCAACGAGTTCTCATAAAGCTTTCCACACCAGAGATGGACAAATTTGAATTGTTAAGCATTCAAATCTCGTCTACATTATCTCTTGCACAAAAATTTGTAACATTGATATGAGACCAATTGTTATTAAAAATAATATTGTGGCCTGATATTGCAATTTATTCTCCCACAGTGAAAATTCCCAAACCTTAGTAAATTAAAATTTATGACTCTCTATTTATATTTAAGCAAATTCATTTCCAATTCCTTTTAATCAAAGTATGAGGTTGTAGTTAAAAATTAAAATATTCTTTTATAATTTTTTCGAGTTCTTTCATTTTTCTTTTCTACTATGTGAACTTACAATATATTAATGATAGACTCGTTCATCCATAGAATATATCTTAAAATTGTAAAAATAATGGTGGAGCACAATCTTTTACCAACTACCATCCACCTCCCCCTCCAATGTGAATGTGTAGGGACCAAGTACAATGCATGCAGGTGGTTTCCTTGTTATGGCCTGCATGCAAAAACTATTTCTCCACAATCCTTTAATTTAAGCTTTTGCCTCCATGAAATTCATTTAGGTATCTATATTACTAATTTCATAAATAATTTATCATTTTTTTTTGGAATCATTGTTTGCATCTCCCTTACGTTTTAGTTTACCATTTAATCGTTGCCCAATTGTGACAACAATGTAGAGGAATGACAAATCACACCTCTCTATTTTGCAAGTCAACCTAGATGATATTTAAAACCAAGTGTTTCTATTCTTTGAAAGGAAATCTACTTTGCATAGAGAAGGAGAAAGAAAATGAAAATTTGAAAAAGGTAAGATATATCCATTATAACCATAACTTCTATGATAAATTTATTGACCCAGGTGAAGGCCATGTTGTTCTGTTTTGCCAAGATGCGAATTTTGTTATCTTTATTTTTCAATTTTGTGAGTAGTTGGGTTGTCTTTTAACATCAGTGTCAATACAATATTTTTGTATACATGTGTGGTTTTTATGAATTTAGGATTGTTTGATGGAGGATGGTAAGTGGGTCCTTGACCGAAGAAGCGTAGTTATTAGGAAAATGTTTAGTTAGTAATGATAAAATTGTGTATCATGGAACACATGACAATTATTTGAAAATGGATGTGTGTAGTCTTGTGAAGATATCCATATATGTAGAGATATATTTATAATGTGGATAGGGCCAAAATAACCTTTTGTACATCAAGCTTGAGAGAAGAACACAATCATTTGTTATATTTCCCACCTGTTACATGCTTTGGTATGTATCATCCATATAAGGATTCCATCAAGAATGGCTTTTGAAGGATGTTTAGTTGAACAGAGAGAGGATGTTGACATAATACATTTAATATAGGCAAAAAGGTGAAGGAATATTTTTAGAATTCTTTCAAGAAATGCATTAATTTGGTGTATGACTCACCCTTGTAAAAGCTACATAGCATATATGCTTTTTCCAGGTACTTCACACGTTGCTTAAAAATCTACCTCCATGTTGTCTTGGCACAAGGTACGATGATGTTAATTCCACCTAGAAGATCGACAGAAGGGCTAAAACCTTTGACTATATGATCTCCAAGAAAAATAGGGTGTAAGATGGGGCATGGGACAACATTGGTTGATTTTGATTATGTTGATGTACTTTGGAGAAAATATTTTTAAAAACTCAGTTGAGTTGCCACCAAAATCAGTCACCCCTCCTTAGGAAGTAATCCCTTTGTTATGTCATGTCTAGAGGGTAAGCATAGAAGTTGATCTTCAATGAAATTGTTGAGCCTTTTCCAAAGCCCCTTCACAGGCTTTGATTTTCCTGGAGGCTAGATTAGTTCTCATGTTAATAGTTTTCCTCCTTCCAATAGTGTACATATATAGTTCTTTGATTAAGGATGTTCACCACTTATGTGAGTGGTGAACAACTTATGATTATGTAACATGTTTGCCTTTATGTATGCATTGTTGTGATTGTTTAGGTTGGTTTGGTTGTAACACATCTGTAGGTGGATAGTCATCGGTGACCTTCAAATTATAACCACATAGAATGAGATATTTGGCACACCTATTCCTATTGATCCAGATAAATGTGACAATAAACAAAAAGAAATAATGGATGCTTTGGCCACATCAGATGAATTCAACATTTCTACACCACCACTACCAGTACCACGCCGGAAGATACTATTTGGTATACAATCCTCATTAAAAAATCTTGAGCCATACCAATAGTTCCTTTGACATTAGGATCATGAAGAAAAATACCAAGAACAATGGCTTGGGCTTTAACTATCCACAAATCTCAAGGGCTTACACTACAAAATGCAACAATTCATATTGGTAAAACAAAAAGGCAAGGTTTGACATTCACAGCAGTTTCTAGGCTCAAGTCATTAAAGCGCTTGTGCATTCATCCACATTTCTCATTTGAAAGATATTAAAAAATGCAAAACAATCCACTCACAAACCATAAGGACAAAAGAATAAACATTCTTAGAAGAGCTTTCCCTTTCAATAATGAAGGTATCAAAGCATACTATTTATTTATTATTCTATAAATATATGTATGTCATCAAACTATTGTACATGTAATGAAAAATACTTATTTTTAGGAATTTAATGATGCCAACAAATAGTTCAAGAACAAGCTTCAAGTACAAACAATTTATTGGAAAACTTTAAGGAGGGACATGCTGACATGAACATTCATGGTACCAAAAAATCAAAAAGTAATTTGTCCCTCAAATTTAAACTAAATTTATATTTCTTGTACATGATATGATATGATTTTCAAAAGGAAAAAATTCAACATAGTGTTACAGGTTGATGGTGTGCACTTGTTACAAATTGTTCAAATCAATTGCACAAAAAACAAGACATCATCCCAACAATTAGCAAAGCAAATAGTAACAACAAAAAAGATTTCCCTTCTATCACATTGAAGAAATTGTACAGCATATGCTACTATCAACATACACATTGCACCTTATGGTGCAAGTGCTAGTTGTATAAAAAATAAATTTTACATTATAATTATAGAGAATCATTTAACAAACTAATGTCAGTGGTTTAAAATTCATCCACACTCATTCATATCATTTTTTAACAAAACTTTCATTTTCATTCAAACTGGTGTCAATGGTTTAAAATGCATCCCTCACTCAACAAAAGTAAAATATAGTTTAGAAGTGGAGCTCGCAAAGACAAAGTGACAAGAGAAAAACAAACAAACATTGTAAGTATCAATTTGTAGAATATGTATGGCTTCGAATTCTCTAGCAAATTGTAATGCAATTATCAAGAGGTTTGGATCATGGAACACCCATCTTATCAATGTAAGAATAGTTTCTAATATCAAAACTAAAGCTCCCTTTTATTTAGCCAAAAGCCTTGTCAAAAATTGAGGCATTTCTAATATCAAAATTAAAAAATATATATATATGTAAGAAAAATCAATTTCATTTTCACACTATTAATATTTATTTTCTTAATCTAAAACTACTATTCTTTACCTTTAATGCATGGATTGTTAAATTGTAAAAATAACAAATTGTTTATAATTTTATTTCTTTAAATTCCTATATCATATGATGAGTATTTTCCACATATTCTAAATTAATAGTCTTCGCATATGATATAGGAACTTAAAGAGAAAATTGTAGACAATTCGTTGTTTAGCATTGTATATTTGCAATTTAACAATCCATGCATTAAATGTAAAGAATAGTAGTTGTAGATTAATATTAATAGCTACTGGATTAATTTTGTACATAATTAGAAATTTGGCTATGAATGTGCACTTCATTTGTTTTAGTTTAAAATTGCTCGATGAGATATTTATTTTCACACTATTAATATTTATGTTCTTAATCTAAAATTACTATTCTTTACCTTTAATGCACGGATTGTTAAATTGCAAAGACAACAAATTGTTTATAATTTTATCTCTTTAAATTCATATATCATATGATGAGTATTTTCCACATATTCTAAATTAAAAGTCTTTGCATATGATATAGGAACTTAAAGAGAAAATTGTAAACAATTCGTTGTTTAACATTGTATATTTGCAATTTAACAATCCATGCATTAAATGTAAAGAATAGTAGTTTTAGATTAAGAACATAAATATTAATAGATATTGGATTAGTTTTGTACATAGTTAGAATTTTGGCTATGTATGTGCACTTCATTTGTTTTAGTTTAAAACTGCTTGATGAGAAATTTATTTTGTTTTAGTTTAAAACTACTTGATGACAAATTTATGTCTCAAGCACATTGAATAGGAGGTGAGTCAAATGATGTGAACTAACTATATTTTTCATTGTTTTGGAGGATTCTCTCATGTAATCATTCAACGTTTGTCTTTTGATTATATGACACATGACAATTTTGATGTAGGTTAGGGTTTTCTTACAACCAAATTGAATTCTAACCCTTTTTTTTGTGGAAAATCCTAGCCTTGACTAAGAGCCTTTTTCTAGAATTTTCTTATTTCTATTTAATTGATATGCTAATGTCATTACTATCCACTGATATACCAAATGTCAATTATTTTCCAAGTTTATTTGGGTCTGTGTTGAAGTTATAATGATTCCTTTTGCATGCTTTGGTAGAAGAAGTCATTTTGCCTCTCTGTGCTTCTATAAGTTTAATTTTTAATCTTATGAAATAAATTTTGTAACTCTTAGCTTATATAATTTTTGTTCAATGAAATGAGGTTTACATCATAATCCTTGATGATATCAAGATTCAAAATTGCAAGTTCCATCATATGGAGTTTTAGGTAAGGATTTATGTTTATTTTACATGAAGAGATATGAAATCTATCATTTGTTTTGTTGCCACATTTTCAATCCTCCATTCTTGAACTTCCAAATCAAGTGCTAAGTCAATGTTTCATGTCGTGTCCTAGTATAGGTTGCCATTAGGGTTTCCTCTCTCATCTTTCCCTCTGAGTTGCCTAGGTGGGAATATAAGAGAAATGCAAATGTTTTCAATTGTGTTAGGTGACTAGGATGGGAAGGGTGAGTTAATGCATTCCCTAGATGAGAGAGAAAAAAAATTATATTCATAAGAAACCCTAACTCTATGATTAAGTGTGACTAGGATGGGAAGGGAACGTTAATGCATTCCCTGGATGAGAGAGAGAAACAATTATATTCATAAGAAACCCTAACTCTATGATCAAGTGTTCCATTGATGACACGATATGTGAGAACAATCTAGAAAACAAATAAGTTGATTTTGATGCAAAGTGAGCACTAAGAAATGCATAAATGGTGAAGAACATGGTCAAAGGTGGCAAAGACCAAAGTTGATCTTAGATCAATGACGCAAATCACATCTGCATGTCCATGTCCAAAGTTTGAATGATCACATCATCACAAGTAGTCAAATAAGCTCTAAAGTCCAAGTTGCGAGGATGCGAAACATTCATGATAATAAGTTAACATGGCTTCACTAATGTTCAGGTTAAATATCAAATTTAAGTTTTGAGGTTGTGGCAAGTAATTAGAATAGTTAGATTTAAAGGCTAGCACAAGATCGCAAGTGAAATAAATGTTAAGTCCTAGACTGCAACAAACATGCGAGCTAGTTAGTTTGATGATCATCATTGGTTCATGGCTTGTTTCTAGCTTAAATAATTCTAAGTTGTGATGGTGTGAAAATAAATCTAAATAATTAAAGGCTATCACATCATCGCAAGATTCCAAGAGTAGTTAAATTCATTGGTCATGAAGCCGCAAAACAATATAGTAGTCATCCAAGATAGTGATCACAACATCAAAACTTGTGTTCCACATGATGAAAGTTAAGTTGCGAAGCTATGAAATGAAATAATAGTTAGTGATCGCAACATCAAAACTTGTGTTCCACACGATAAAAGTTAAGTTGTGAAGCTGCAAAATGAAATAACAATTAGTGATCACAACATCATAGATAGCAATGCAATTAAAGGATTCTAAGTTGCGAAGCTACAAATAATAACCCAAATCATCAACATATCTTGATCGTCCAAAAAATATTAGATCAATGACTTTGATGAATTTCAGACCTAAATGTTGAAGGATAAAGGTTTTGGAGAAAGTCTCCAAAATAACGACACATGTCCACACTCAAATCCATTTCAGGTCCCTCTTTGGTTTCCAAGCGATGTCAAACTATGCATCAGCCTAGCCGTCAGATCTTAAAAGATCAACACCTATCACTTTCTCACTTTATAAAGTTGCACAAGAAATAACCAAAGCAAGAATATGAGCATTCGACACATTTTGTAGTGGGCCCGTAATCAACGATCTCCTGGGACAAAGCAAAGGAAATACACTGCGCTAAAGGATTTAAGCCCAAAAACAAATTAAAAAGTGCCACGTGTCAGGAGAAGGTAAATGCATTTTCTTTGTCAACCTGCGAAGACTTAATCGCAACCGTCCATCAGGCAATAAGGAAAGATATATCGATGATGGTAATTTAAACTTGGATTTCTATTTGAATATGAAGATGCAATTGATGGAACCGAAGGTCTTCTGTAGAATCAAAGGTCTTTTGTAGAGCCAAAGAGGAATATGATATGAGCCATTTTTAGAGGAATTTTAGTGGTAACTAGAGATTGCAAAGGCTAGGATAGATGCCAATTGTTCGTAAGAACATCGAGACGATAAAATCAAATACCTAGGATGTTATTAAAATGATTACTAGTGTCTAAAATGGAAATTAAACAGTCTTTCTCCTTCTATCTCTAAAATTCAGAATCATAGCTAATGACTGTTGATTTCTTAACAATTTAAGTGCTTTGTTAATGTAACTGATGAATCTGTAACTAGCCAAGAACCCTATGAGGGGGCCTATATATGTGATTTTCTAAGTTAATAGAAAGGATCGACAAAATTATTGGTGGTAAAATCCCTGTAGCTGGAACTACTATGTGAGACTCTAAATCCATTTCTAGAATTTCTATTCATTTAGTTGAAGTATAGTGTATGGAATGAATGTGGTAATGTTGAAAGTTAAATGAATGTGAATGAACTTGGTTTTGTTTCCTTCATTCAATAGATTGTATGTTTTACTTTCTTTGGCATAAGCAATCTTGTTTGTTCTCTATGTTGTACATTGTGGTCTATGTGTTTAGTATAGTTTGTGCATAAGGAAGCTAGAAACTGGTGTGTGGAGTAGCTGAGAGATAGATAATCTAGATATTGTGAAAACATTAGCTGACTATGTGATCCGAGAATTACTTATTTCACCATCTCTTCCTTTCTTCCTGTTGTCATAGCTAGTTATGCATGTTTTCATTCCTTACATCTAAGTTCTAATAGATTGCATATTGTGAGTAATCCCCCTTTCAATTGCCTAATTTGTTTAAATTGTTGAACAACTTGATATTTGTTTGCCTCTTTTTCTCTCTGGTTAAGAGCATACCCCCAAAACTCAAAAAACAAAATTCATTGCATATCTTGCATTCACAAGGGAGTTGTACCTTTCAATTCAGGGGTCTTTGATAGATTACTACATTGATCTATTCTATTATTAACTTCTTTGTTTTCTATAAGTCATTGGAGAAGCTAAGAGTCAAGGTATAAACCAAAATATCAAGGAAGACAAACTGTCAACCAACATGTTTGATGAATCAATCTTCTTTTACTGGTTAACTGGTAACTATTGTAATATCCCAAAGGTGAACTCCGCACGAAGGCAATCTCGACTCGAAGGGGATCTCATCCCGAAGGATATCTCTATTCATAGGCAATCTCAATCTGAAGGCAATCTCAGCCCTAAGGGGATCTCAACCCAAAGGAAATGACTTTCTGAAGGGAATCTCAACTTGAATGTAATTTCTTTGATACCACTGTAATGTTCCCAACAACACACATGAGAGTAAGCGTTGGTGGAAACCACCTAAGGGACAAGTGCTCGAGGGAAACCACCTAAGGGTGTTGCATTAGAGGTGGTTGAGGCTGCGTTAAAGGGAGCCTGAGGCCATGTTAGAGGGAGCAAGACCACGTTAGAGGGAACCTGATGCCATGCCTAGAGGGGAACTTGAGGCTGTGCGAGAGGAATCCAAAGGCAACAAAAAGGTAGGTAAAGGCCCATGAGAGGGTAGATACTTAATGCTAGATATTCACTAAATACCAAAAGTAAGCCACATATAGAGATGCAATAAATTGTAGACAACTCTCAATATTATATTGATTGCAGACATAAAGGCACTCAAACTTGCCAGATCCAAACAAGTAGTATAGAGGATAGAATAGGGTAGGGTTGAATACCACCGAAACTGTAAAAGCCAAATAGGGAAGATCTTTTACTTCTAGAATGGAAAATAACATAGAACTCCAATAGGAATTCACGTACAATAAATAATCTAAATCGCATGACAACTACTACCTACATGTCATGCTTAAATACCCTTTGGAGAAACTCCCGAGGGTTTACAAAGATAACCAATGACAACATCTACATAAACAATTTTTAAAAAATAGGTCCACAGTATACTAAATCAATTAGAACCACAAATATGTAAATATTATCAACTTGGGCCCCATATTAATTAATTAAACTAACTAATTAAAGGTCTTTTATTATATTATTTCAATACTGGGACCAATTAATTAATTAATTAAATTAAATTATTACATTTAGATTTGGGGAGATGACAACTATTATGACAAGGATTTGTGGTCCTCAATACATGTGAATGCAGTCTTAATACTAATAATTTACGGTGTAATCTAGTCCCAAATTATTATTGCAGGTAATATGTATTTTGGGCAAACTTCTGGATTGATTATGTGTGAAAATGGTTTGAAATATTGATTCATTCTAATTTATCATTAGGTTGCAAAAACTTAATAAAATCCATAATTTAAGAAATTGCCCCAAAATATTAACATGAATTTGAGAAATATAATAGTAAAAGCTACATGAATCGTAAATATTGATCATTGTTGGTAGTAAAAAAAATTATATTGAGATGTTTGTAATCTATGAAGAGGATAGAAAATCGCTCTGCTAGGGGTTGTACAACTTTCCTCTGAATCCTTTTGTTCTTGTTGCTTGTCATACCATATGTACTACAGGAATAATTTAAGGTTATTATGGCCTATCTTATATGGCTCAATAATTTATGTTGGTCTTGGAGCTACTGCTATTGGCGATAATGGCTTTGCCAAACAAAAGTTTGCGTGAATTTGTTTCCAAGGTGTTCCGTGAGGTAATCCCTCTCCTGATATTGTCTGTAATGCTAAAGATTTTGATAATTCTTGTGCATGACTTGAGAAACAAACCTTAATAGGCTATTTTCTTGGTTGCACTGCTTCGAAAAGCATGCTTAGAGAATGGGTTTCCAAGCTCTGGACACCTGTGTTAGAGTAATTAGATATTTTCTAATTAACTCTAGTCTGTTTAAGCTAAACTTTAGGCATCTAATAATTAATTTCTTTTATTAATTATTATGATGCAACCTAGGTTAGACCTTTTTAGGGTTTTGATCTCCTTTATAAGGATGATCTCTTATTGTAGACATTCATTAAGAATTCAAATTAATTTATTGTTAATAATAACAATATACATTTTTGCTCATCAAGAATCTCTCGTCTATGGATTTGGCAATTTCTGCCTGTAGAGCTTCTTGCTTCTCTCTTCTGTAATAGGTGCTTGCATGCAAGTGATTCTTAGGAGCTATGGGGTTGATTGTTCATCAAATTCAACATGGTATTAGAGCACCAAATCTTCATACCCATGTTCTATTGTGAGAGATTTGGCATCGGATTTGACATTGGTTTTTATATGTAATCTTTTAGTGTTTTTTATTGGATCTAGGGGGTCATTGATTTTTGAGGCACTCTGAGCAAAAATAGACATCACCAGTAAGCTCGAAGCACTCAAAAACCCCCATTTCCATATAAAATATATCCAATTTGGATGCTGTTGAAATAGAGGCAAAATTTTTTTGAACGTAGGCCGTTTTGACCTAAGCATGCAAGATGAGGCAAAAATAATTCTTTTATTAAAAAAAAAAATTTCAAATCATTTTTTGATTTTTTTATAAATTTTTTTTTGCAAGCCCGTACACTTTGATACCTATGCATGGTTTACAACACCATGATGATTTTTTCATTGGTGAGTGTGAGGCGAAGTTTTTTGGAACAGACATTTGAGTGGAGGTTCTTGATTGGGCTCAACCCCCACCAAGCATGCTCGTCCTTGGCCTCTCTTGGGAGGCATGCTATTGCAAAGTTTGGAGGTTGAGGAGGGTATCTCGTGCATATTTTGTTTTGTTTTGAATGGTACCCTATGCCAACTAGACAAGTCAGCACCGTCTCCCATGCAATTGGCAGTGGGCTCCTTCATGTGCCACACATGGGCTCCTTTTGTTGATGTTGATGCGGAAGGGTTGAAGTTTTTTCTTTCCATCAGAGGGAAGCTCTCCAATGGAAAAGTTAGTAGCCAGACCTTTAGCCCACACATTTCTTCAGCTCGTGCTCTATATAGCACTTACACTTGTGAATGCCTTAGGAACTTGTAACTCTTGGGCCACATGGCAACTTGGCCACCTTTTTTGCTGTTTAGGGATGTGGTGGTTAACTCCAGATTTTGCACCAATTTTGGAGCAGATGTGGACTTTGGAAAATATCTTGGCATCATTCTTGAGAGACTCCAAGCTATCCTCCTGATCACACACAGTTTTTATGCTGAGAGCACGCGACTTTGGAGGAGACTATTTAATGTTTGGCATAACTTTCTCTTGGGATTGTTACTATTCACTTTACCCAACGTGAGATGATCTTTGGGAATCTCCGTCTTGATTAGTTTGTGGGCAAGATGCGGGAACAAACAGAGTTGGATGACCATCATCAACATGTTTTACAAGCTCAAAGGGGAATTTGTGAACTGCTTTGAGAGTGTTAACATGACTCTCTGAATAATTAGGCCTTTGCTTCCATCCAAGAAAAGTGTATGCAGTGACTGGACAAACCAGCAGAGGCTTTGTGATTCTTGGCATTATTTATTGGTGTTTGGATGACTGGGTCCCTTCTCTGACTCTTGTGCTTTGATTTTGGGTGGATTTACAATATTTGATCAACACATTTTTGCTTTTGCATGCTCCAGCTTCCTCCACCATTCAAATACTGATTGTCTTATTTTTTGACGTGATTGGCTCTATCCCCTATCCACATGGATTAGTGCCTCTTTTGAAAGTATTTTTCCAACACATGCATATTTCTACATGGTTTGTTGAGATCCTCGTGGGCCCGTGGTTTCTACACTCCATGGCATCTACTTAATCTATCTTTGATTCCTCAATTTGGAGTTGGAGAGAGGTTTCCTAGCATGAAGAACGGGCCTGCGTCTTTGTTTTCTGGCTTTCTTGATGCTTTGTTCTTGGAGTTGATTGTACTTGGGCTTTGTTTTTCCATCATTCTATGATTGGATTTTTATGGTGGTTTAGACTCATAATGCGATTTAATGACCACCAGAACTCCTTTTATGGCTCCAGCTAAAAAAGCACATTGTTTTTGGCCTGTGTGTTGCACTTTTTATGTGCTTTGGAAACACCAATTTTTTCCACCAAACAAATCTTTATTTGGCACATGTATTTTGGCCACCAGTGTTTAATCTAACACTAGCCCTTTGATCTGGCTCTTGTTTCCGGTGGTTGGACATTTTCTCTAGCAGGGGTCTTTTCTGACTCTTTTTTTTTTACCTCAACAATCTTTTTCTCATCAAAATTGGACTCATCACTTGCTGATGTCAATGCCACCTTAGCATTGCATTAGCATTCCTGTCACCTCCTCGGACTCTATTTGGACCTACCTCCACTTTTTTACTCATATCTCGGGCATACAAAATGTGATTTTTGCAAACAAGACATTATCAACAAGCTGGTTATGAGCCCATCATAGTGGTATAGTTGATTTTCAGTTTTGATGCTTTTTTTATGGCTTTTTCTATTGTCAAAGTGAGAAGTTCCTTTTTGCACTCTTGGAGACATATATTGAGCATTTGATCTCTGATTTGGGAATTCTTTATATCATTGGATAGGTCTTTCCAAGCTCTTTAGTGACATTGGTTGTGTTTCTAGATTCTTCTCCAGGCACATTCCATTCAATCTTCTACATTTTTGCATTCTGGTGGATAACTTGGTTGTTTCAAGTCTAGGGATAGATTTCTTTATTTCAGATGATTCGTCATGACTGGTACTATCTTTTGTATTAGTCTTATGTCTCTTCTGGTCTATTTAGACATCATTTGTATGCATTATTACAAATGTACTAAGATAAAGTGCCATATTGCATTTGTATTTTCGTTTTAGTTGTTTGCCTTGTTTTGTCTTCTAATTCGAGCGGCGTCATCTGAGGACACTTGTGCAAATTATTGTATTCTTAGGATTCATTATATCTTGTGCCTTATTGTACATGCACTACTCAAATGTGCCATGGGGGGTTGATGTTTTTCCTTTGTTTGCCATTTCTATTTGTCTAGTGAGTGTCCCTTTTGTGACATTAGCTTCATGTTGTGTCTGAGATTGATCACCTTAGTACACACATATGTACTCTTTTGTGCATCTTGATCACGGTTCCTTGACATGCAGTTCTTATTGGCCCACTTTCTTCGTTGCCTGTCACCTCACCCTTATCTGCATTAGGGGGGTTCCTCTATTGTTTCTCATACTTCTTTGGTTTGATTGATAAGCTCTTCAAGCTTTGGTGTTTCATGCCATCGGTATCTTTGAGTTTAGTTGTTTCCCTTTGTGTGTCTTTTGATTTGATGTAGATTATAGTCTTCTCTACCTAGTTAGGTTCTATTTCAGTGGAGGTTCTTCAGATCAGCAGTTACTTTTGATAGAGCTTTGCAGCTTCTGCATGCTACAATGATATTCTTCATGATCATCTTTCATTCCTATATTATAGGACATTCCCTAGTTAGTTTCTTTTAGCATGTTTTCCATCTCTTTTTGGAGTAGGGTTTTTCCCATGTGCTTTTCTCTATTTCTCCTCTTTTTCAGAGATTTGGTTGTGCTTGGGTACCACATCATGCCTTATTTGTCAAGACCCATTTTCACTTTTAGTAGTAGTTTCTAGATTTTTAGCTACTCCCTAAAGGGGGGTGGGGGTTGGGGGGAGGCGTGTTAAAGTAATTAGATATTTTCTAATTAACTCTATTCTAATTAAGCTAAACTTTAGGCATCTAACAATTAATTTCTTTTATTAATTATTATGATGCAACCTAGGTTAGACCTTTTTAGGGTTTCAATCTCCTTTATAAGGATGATCTCCCATTGTAAACATTCATTGAGAATTGAGATTAATTCATTGTTGATAATAGCAATCTACGTTTTTACTCATCAAGAATGTCTTGTCTATGGGTCTAGCAATTTTTGCCTCCATAGCTTCTTGCTTCTCTCTTCTATAATAGGTGTTTGCATGTAGGTGATTCTTGGGAGCTGTGGGGTTGATCGTTCATCAACTTCAACAACCTGGTGCAGGAGCACCTAAAGGTAATAATTGAGTTTAGTTATAATAATAAAAAATTGTGTGTGTGATGTAATCAGTCACTTGAGGCAACACACCTAGTCAGGGTGAACCTAAGGTGACCTTTGAACATGTTTGGAACTCTATTAGTTTGTTTACATAGCTATTTGTGCCTTCTAGGCCTAGGTTCTTTGGTTAGTCAAAGATGGTCAACACTTAGTCAAAGAGGTTGACCATGGGCTTGGAACACCACTTATAACCAAAATAAATCCATGGTTAAAATTTGAAGTCATTTGGTGGATATTTGCAATGATTTGGGCAAACACATTAAAATTGTTCAAACTACACTAAAAATGGCAAGTTGCAACTTAGCAACTTTATAAATTTTAGAACAAAGATATCAACAAGGAAAAGGAGATCATGGAGATGGTTTGGAAATGATATTTTAAAAGTTATGAAACATGAAAATACTGATATAAAGAGGTTCCAAGCAATTTCAATCAAGTTTGACCAAATTTTTGGCAAGTTTTGCCTTGTTTGCTGAGTGTGTTGTATAGATTTCTCGAGTATTTCTGATTATAGACTATGTAATGGATTAGGTTCTTTCATTCCATAATTTCACATGTTATTTACTTCCTTCTTTTCATTGTAAAACAACAATAGATGGTGTTTGTAGATACTCTCCATAGTTTTGGCTTTTCTTTTCTTAGTAAGGGTTTTGATCCATTCATGGATTTCTCTTGCTTATCCACAGTCACAACCTTCCATGGCTTGTTGGAAAGAGCAAGACTTGTATATTAGTGATTTTAATAACTATTTGAAGCACCAAAACCAAGCTTGTAATCTTTTGTATTGAAATCATGGTTGATCACGGTTGGTGAGCCATTGAAACAAAGCATGAAAACAATAGTTTAAATAGAGATTCACATCCTTGTGGTCATCTATAAAGGATGTGAACATCTAGAAACTTAGGAGGGATGGTAATGGAGGGGATTTAACCATTTTCAAGCCCCATACAAGTATTTTCACTTGAATCCAATCAGAGAACTCACAAATGGTAGGGAAAATAAGGTTTTGAGATGGTTTTTTAGGGTCAAATATGAAATCGGTAAAAGCTAGATGCCAAAATGAGATATTGTTTAAAAATTCCAAATGGGTAGTCAAAAATGTGAAAACATAAGTATCTTTTTAAGGTTAATTTTAAGAAAAGAGCAAAAGATCATTTTTTTTTCTAATTTAGTCTACTAATTGGTTTGCATAGTTCAACCAAACAAGGGTTAAGGAGCCAAGGATGATTGGAACCCATTAAGGGGAATGATAAAACAAGGTGTTATAATTCTATTTGAGAAGTTGGTTGTCTAATTTAGTGAAGATCTTATAAAAATGGGAATAAATGTGCTTGGAAGGATAAAGTCATTTGGAGGAATTCCAAGGGAATAGGAAGAGTTCTTGGTTGGGTGAGTTACCCTTGACCTAGGAGGTTAGGAACTCATTCTTTGAAGCCTTGGGAAGGCTCTATAAAATCCAAATTTTAGAGGTTTGAAACTTTCCCTTAGAGAGGTCATTGGACCAATTAGAGGCAAGCACAAATTCCACTTGCATCATACTGGTATCAGAGCCTGATTGTGACAAAGGTGTATGTTAGACACATAGGAGTTTGTTTTCTTAGGAGCAATAGAGTTGGACCATTCCTCCCAAATATTTTAACATGGACACTATGAAACAAATCTTCCAAGAGATTTTGGAAGCCCAAAAATAATAAATGAAAGGAGATCAAAGTAAAAGTAAAGGCAAAGGACAAATGACAAAATGGGGAGATATCTTTGAGGATGAGGATGAAGAAGAAGCTACCTCATTTGTTGTTCTTATTGTTGCTACACCTGATACAAATGGAAAGAAGGAGAAAAAGTTGTTCATTAATATACTTAACTCCCTTAATAGAGTTTTTTTGATGGCTTACCTCGTTATTAAGGAAGCCTAGATGGAAATATTTTTTTGGATATGATAGATGCCATCAATAACTATTTTGATCTCAAGGAGGTAACAGAAGAAAAGAAAGTAAGTGTGGCAAAGTCAAGATTAGCAGGGACAACATTAAGTTTATAGAATGTCACGTAGGAAGAAAGAGAGCAAGCAGGAAAGAAAAAGATTACATCTTGGGAAAGGATGTCAATCATATTGAAGATTCAATTCCTCCATGCTGATTAGAAGGTTTAGATGTACAATAAATTTTATCCCTTCAAGAAAACAAAGTAGATGTCAGTGGATACACTGAAGAGTTCCACAAGCTCAATCTAAGGTCCAAAAGACAAGAAAGTGAGGAATAAAAGCTAGCTAGATATCTAAGTGGGTTGAGAAAAAGTATCCAAGATGAAATCACCATTCAAGCCCCTGATACTATACATAAATATTTCCAAATTTCTTTAAGGGAAGATGATAAAGTCAAGAAAGATGTGAGAAAAGTCGAAGAGGGAAAAATTAGTGTGGATTCAGAGGTAGATGCAAGTTTTCCGATAGAGGGTAGAATCCCAATTGGAATAAGGATAATGTAGCTCAAGAAGGAAGTGGAGAGAGTCATAGTAGAGGCAACAGAGGTAGCTATAGGGGTAGAAGTCCATCAAGAGGTAGATTTGGGGGACAAAATAGGAGTTCTACTATACTAACTAAGAAGTGTTACCATTGTGGACAAGTGGGACACACTATGGGAAGGTGCCTTGATAAGAATTCAAGTTCACAAGTCACAGAGAGGAGAACTACCTTAACACAAGAAGATGGAGCTAGTAGTGCTTCAACATCCATGGGAAAAGGTGGACAAGTTTGTGAAGGAGATAACTTGATGATAAGGAGGACCTTGATAAAGATACTGTTAGAAACAATAACATTGAAATGAACTAAGATAAAAGAATTATCAATTAATCCAAGAGAGTTTGTGAAAAAAAGTTACCATAAACTTGGATCCAATGAGAGAGAGTGAAAGAATGAACAATCACCAATGAATCAACAAGAGGAGACAAAGATTTGAAAGGGGAAAGCAAAGAAAACCCCTTGTGAATAATATGAATGAGGCAAATGCCTAAAGAATGAAAGAAGGAGAGAGAAGAGAGAAAATGGAGCTACTGGCTCATTACAAGAACTACATAGTGACTGTGTGTTATGAATGAGAGAGAAGCATATCTTATAAAGAGATGAGAAGAGGAGTTATTTGTAACTCCCAAGTGAATGATTGCCACATTCATAAGTGTGTGCATAACAATTTTCATAATCCTCTTAAGGAGGAATAACTATTTTCCTTAATAAAGGAATTAAAAAATAGACTTGTCCTCACATGTGGACTAGAGGACAAACAACATAAGGGATACCTTGGTTTATCCCATTTAATAAACACAACCAAGGAAATATTACCAATTCTAACAGATACCTCAACACAAAGATCCACCACAAAAGAAGACTCTTTTTTAGAACTACATGAAAATCACATGGTAAGATATGTAAGGTAATAGTAGATTCAGGTTCTACTAAAAATATTTTGTCTCTAGAGATGGTAGAGAAGTTGAAGTTAAATAGGTTACCTCATGTGAACCCTTATAAGATGTCTTGGTTGAATAATGGTCAACATGTCCTTGTAGATGAATGAGCTTATGTGGAATTTAAAATAGGTGATTATAAGGATAAAGTATTGCATGACATATTGCCAATGGATGCTTGTCATTTTTTGTTAGGATGTCCTTGGTTGTTTGATATTAAAGCCATCCATGATGGAGAGAAGAACACCTATATCATCACTAAGAATGGGAGAAAATTTTTGATGGATCCATTGCTTGATGTGGTAGAAGAAAAGAAAATAGGTTCTAGTGTTATGTTGTTGGGTGGAAAAGAGTTGCTTAAAGCATTGAAATTGGATCCCAATCAAGAAGGTTATGCCATAATGTTGAATCCAAAAGAGGAAACTAAGTAGGACAAGGAGGTTGAAATACCTATAGAAGTGTAAGACTTGTTGAATAGGTACAAGGATGTTGTTGTGAAGGACATACTAGAAAAGCTACCCCCATGAGAGATGTAAACCATCAAATAGATCTGATTCCAAGGTCTACATTGCCAAACAAAACAACTATAAAATGACCCCTTCTTAGAATGAAGAGATAGGAAAATAAGTGTGAGAACTTCTAGATAAAGGATTGATGAGAAAGAACTTGAGTCCTTCTGCAATGCCTACTATTTTAGCTCCCAAGAAATATGGTAAATGGAGGATGTAACTGATTGAAGATCCATCAACAAGATTACCATTAGATACAGATTTCCCATGCCTAGAATTGAATATTTGATGGATTACTTAGGAGGTGTTTGCTATTACTCCAAGATACACTTGAAATTAGGTTACCATCAAATAAGAATAAAACATGGAGATGAGTGGAAGACAATTTTTAAAACCAATGAAGGCTTGTATGAATGGTTGGTGATGCCATTTAGTCTCACAAATACACCCAACACCTTTACAAGATTGATGAACTAGGTACTTGTGGATTTTATTGACAAATTTGTTATTGTTTATCTTGATGATATACTAATGTTCAGCAGGACAAGGGAAGAGAATTTGCAACACCTAGACAAACTCCATCAAGACAAGATGATGATAAACTTGGAAAAGTGTGAGTTCCTTAAAAGTGAGCTAGTGTATCTTGGTTTTTTTGTAGCCCAAGGAAGTTTAAAGATGGATAAGTCCAAAGTAGAAGCCATTTTGAATTGGCCTACTCCTAGATCAATGGGAGATGTTAGAATTTTCCATGGATTAGCTTCTTTTTATAGGAAGTTTGTGAGAAATTTTAGTCACATTATGGAACCCATTCTTAACACCATCAAAGGAGGGATCAAATTCAAGTTTCCATGGACTTCTAAAGCTGATGAAAATTTTGAACTCTTGAAGAGAAAGGTAGCTAAATTACCAAGTCTTAGATTACCTAATTTCAACAAGACATTTATTGTGGAGTGTGATGCTAGTAGCCTAGCCATAGGGGAAGTCTTGAACTAAGAAGACCATCTAGTATCCTTCTTCTCAAAGAAGATAAATGAAGCCAAAAAAAGGTATTCTACCTATGATTTGAAATTATATGCTATGGTTATTTCACTAAAAAAATGTATATATTACCTACTTCCAAATGATTTCATAGTGTATACAGATAACCATGCCTTAAGTTTCTTGAATAGGCAAGACAAACTCAACCAAAAGCACCTAAAGTGGGTTGAATATCTCCAAGCCTACGCCTTCATTATCAAACATAAGAAGGGAACTTAAAATAAGGTAGCTTATGCACTTAGAAAGAGAGTGTTGACCATATAAGAAATTTAGTTGCAAAGTGTGGGGTTGGATAGTCTAAAAGGGTTGTATGGGGAAGATAAAGATTGTGTTGAAGCATGTAAGGTTTGTTTTTATTTTCCTAATAGTTTCCATGTGGATTATGCTAATTACATATTGCAGGAGGGGTTATTCTTTAAAGGATCTTAGCTATGCATTCCTGAAGGATCCATGAGGATCAATATAATCAAAGAGAAGCATCAAGGAATCCTTTGAGGTCACTTGGTATTGATAGAACAATGGAGTAGGTAAACATATCACATTTTTAGCCAAATATGTATCAGGATGTTAAGAAATTTGTTGAAAAATGTGTTATTTTTCAAAGAAGAAAAGGTAGCTCATCAAATGCTAGTCTCTATTAACCTCTTTCGATTCCAACTAGGCTTTGGGACTGCCTAAGTATGGATTTTGTATTGGGCTTACCTAAAGCAGTGAGGGGATATGATAGTGTCTTTGTTGTTATTGATATATTCATCAAGATGACACACTTAATCCTATGCAAGCATACCAATGATGCTTCCTATATAGTAGGTGTATTCTTTAAAGAGATTGTAAGGATTCATGGATTACCTTTTAACATTGTAAGGGATAAGGATTCAAAGTTTGTGAGCCATTTTTTGAGGACATTGTGGAGAAAATTGGGAACTAATATGTCCTATTCATCTACATATCATCTAGAATGAGATGGAAAAATTGAGTTAGTTAATAGGTCATTGGGGAACCTATTAAGGACACTAACCAAGCAACATTGATAGGTTTGGACTTCATCATAGGGCATGCTAAATTTTATTACAATGATCCCATGAATATGAGCACAAGAAAGAGCCCCTATGAGATTGTTTATGGTCATCGTCCAAGAGGTTTATTAGAGTTGAGAGACACCAAGGATATGGACAAGAGGAGTGCTCTAGGTGAGAACTTTGCTGGACTTATCAAAGACATTCATGAATAGGTCAAAATTACACTAAAAAGGAGTGTGGACAAGTACAAATAAGATGTTGATAAGGCTAGAAGAGAAGTGAAATTCAAAGTGGGAGACATAGTCATGACTTATCTTAGGAAGAAGAGGATGCCTAAGGGACAAACCACTATGTTGCTGATGAAAAAGATTGGGTCTCTCAAAATACTTCATAAGTATGGCAAAAATGTAGATGAACTTGAATTCCCATCTAATTTGGGAATATCTCCTATCTCTAATGTTTTAGTTTCTATGCTTACAAGGGTCCAAGTATGACAACTAATTCTACACAAATCCAAACATTTTAGGAAGTTGATTGGCTTACTGATCTTTCTCCATCTTAGCTTGTGTAATTGGAGAGCATCATTGATACCAAAATAATGAAACAAACAAGGAGAGGAGCCTAAAGGATTACTTGGTCAAGTGGGCTGGTTTGTCATATGTAGAAGTTACATGGATGACTAGCATGATATTCTAAAACACGGTAAGTCTATCTCAGATTTTACTACTCAAGGGAAATGCATTCTTTTGCACCCTAAGAGTATGGTGTTTGAGCACCTAAAGGAAATAAGTGAGTTTAGTTAAGTTTTTGTGTGCATGTGATGTAATAAGTCCCTTGATGCAACACACCTAGTCAAGGTGACCTTTGAACAAGTTTGGAACTCCATTAGTTTATTTACATAACTATTTGTGCCTTCTAGGCCTAGGTTCTTTGGTTGGTCAAAGTTGGTCAATTCTTAGTCAAATAGGTTGACCAAGGGATTGGAACATCATTTCTAACTTGAAATACATCCATGGTTTAAATTTTAAGCCATTTGGTGGAGATTTGCAATAGTTTAGGCAAACACATTAAAATTGCTCAAAATGCATTAAAAATGGTAAGTTGCAAGTTAGCAACTTTATAAATTTTAGAAAAATGTTATCAAATAGGAAAAGGAGAGAATGATGGTAGCTGGGAAATTATCTTTGAAATTTTATAAAACATGAAAATACTGATGTAAAGAGGTTCCAAGCAATTTCAATTAAGTTTGAGCAAGTTTTGCCTTGTTTGTTGAGTGTGTCGTACAAATTTCTTGAATATTTCTGACTATAGATTGTGTAAATGGATTATTTTATTTTATTACATCATTATAAATGTTATTTCATTCCTTATTTTCATTATAGAGCATCAACAGATAGTGTTTGTAGATACTTTCCATAGTTTTGGCTTTTCTTTTCTTAGTAAGGGTTTTGAATCCATTAGTGGATTAGTCTTGCTTATCCATGGTCACAACCTTCCATGGCCTGTTGGATAGAGAGAGACTTGTATATTAGTGACTTTAATAAATTTTTGAAGCACATAAACCAAGACTGGAATCTTTTGTATCAAAATCATGGCTGATCACGGTTGGTGAGCAATTGAAACAAAGCATGAAAACAACAACTTAAATAGAGATTTACGTTCCTATGGTTGCCTATATAGGGTGTGAATGTGTGGGAAGTTAATATGAAGGGTAATGAAGGGGATTTAACCATCTGGGAGCCCCATTCAAGTATTGGCACTTGAATCCAATTAGAAAACTCATAAATAACAAGGAAAATAAGGTTTTGAGAGAATTTTTTAGAGTTTGATATGAAATCTTTAAAACCCAGATGCCAAAATGAGATATTATTTAAAAATTACATATGGGTAATAAGAAATGTAAAAAAATATGTATATTTTTCAAGTCAATTTTGAGAAAAAGAGAATTTTTTTTTTTTGTTGATTTAGTCTACTAACTAATTTGCATAGTTCAACCAAATGAGGGTTAAGGAGGCAAAAATGACTGAAACCCATTGATGAGAATGATGAAACAAGGTGTTAGGAGTATATTTGAGAAGTTGGTTTTCTAATTTAGTGAAGATCCTATAGTAGTGGGAGTAAGAGTGCTTGGAAGGATCAAGTCCTTTGGAGGAACTACAAGGGAATAAGGACTTCTTGGTTGGGCGAGTTACCCTTGACCTAGGAGGTTAGGAACTCATTCTTGGAAACCTTGGGAAGGATCTATAAAATCCAACCTTTGGAAGGTTGAAAGGTTCCCTTAGAGAGGTCATTGGACCAATTAGAGGCAAGCACAAATTTCACTTGTATCAACACGACAGGGTGTCCACCTCAAGGGTGTTCAAAACCTCACTAATGGATTTTTTATTTGTCATTTTGGTTGTTAGAAATATAAGTCCACCAAATAACTAAGAGGGGGTTTGGGGGGGGGGGGGGGGGCGTTGAATCAATTATCCAATTATTAAAACATTTATCGACCTTAATAACTCTTAACCATGCGAGCAATGTAATCAACAACCATAATAAAATACACATACACAATAATACCATATATGTTAACTAGGGAAACCCTTGATCAAAGGGAAAACCTCGGTGGGGATGGTACCCACAAAATGATCTACTAGTATAAAATTTCCTTGTAAGAGGATAGACCCTATTAGGAGTCTATGAAGTACATTTAGTATGTATCAATCCCTATTAGGAGACTTTGAATCCCTGCTAGGAGTTCTGAAAGGCAGAAGGATCCACTATCCAAATAGCTTCAAGGGCAAGACTGTTGAACCCACTGTCCAACTGATCTTTGTATTATTCCTTGCAGAGGAATATAATGAAATGTACTTGTACTTTCCTCTTCCTCTATCTTTTTAACTAGACCAATCTTCTATCTTGATCATATCACCAACCTCACAACCAATAATCCCTTGGATCACTTACCTGCATTTACCAAATACTCCTACTCTTGCTCACTTGATTTACATTCATAATTCATAATTTGCACTATATGATCAAACAAGGAAAATGTTATTCCTTTATACCGTGTCCTCAAAATAATTACTCGAGTCGGCTATGTGCCTTTCATAGTTAATTAAATAGGACCTAAATAAGATAAACACTTAATTAACCCAGTCAACTATCAGTAACCAACAATTCTTTCACATGTGTGATCTGGATCTCGTGTAGTTAACCATGTTACCAAGAAATTATCTTCTTCTTGTACCTAACTATGCATAGCATGATTCTATCCCCGCTAAAACATATAACATGATAATTGCAAATTGCTTCTTACATGCTCTATTCTAGAACAATATTTACCAAACATCACATAGCTTAAGCCTATCTTCATGTCTATTCTTGTGCACTTGACTATATACTCAAAACTCATA
This sequence comes from Cupressus sempervirens, assembly GCA_028749045.1. Lineage (NCBI taxonomy): Eukaryota > Viridiplantae > Streptophyta > Pinopsida > Cupressales > Cupressaceae > Cupressus > Cupressus sempervirens. The sequence goes on along the minus strand of CM053790.1, from coordinate 6,405,900 downwards.
GTAGAACATTCCTATAACCGTGCAATTCTCCAATTGATAACAAATATTTGTGCTAGCTCAAACTCAGTCTGTCTCACTGCCAATCTTCATAGAGTCAATACTTTGTTGACACTAACAACAAACATAGTCATGAATGCAACATACAATTTCTCTAGCTACCTCAAATACTCCCCAAAGAATATCATCAACATTCATTGCTAACAAAATACCCCCTTTGGTATTGATGGCAACATAGATGAAAAAAATCTAAGTCCATAACTACAAAACCAGTCAGTGTTGTTGTAGTCTTTCTTCTTTTTCAAATCCTCTTCATCAATCAAATCTAAAACTCACTAGAACAACTATCCATATGTACTTATCTTCCCCTTTGGCATTAATAATTCTTCATGTTGTGTATCTCCCCCAAAGAGATATTCCTTCTTGTTGTTTACATGAATCTTTCTAAATCTCCCTAATAAAGGTATGCTCATCTCTCCCTATTAGAAGTGTTTTCTTTAATCTTTCACTCATCTCCCCCATACTATTAGAAGATGTTTTTCATGTGCATCTCTCCCCCATTGACATCAATGACATAGGTATCATTATGTCAATCTGCAACTCAGTCTATCCAATTAGCTCAAGTATCCAAAGACATTGTTTTACGAGCTACCAAGAATTCTTGTTGACTCTGCTCAGCCACAAATACTCCCCCATACAAGAAGCATCAACATTCAGTACAATAGTGCTATGCAACACTGGGCTAATGTACTCTTTGCATCATCTACTCAAAGGTAGGTAGGGGCATAACCCCTAGCATACCACACAAATACTCAAATGTGTCCTTAGGTAAAGGCTTAATGAAAATGTTTGCAACCTGCTCCTTTGCACTGACATACTCCAATCTGATTTCTTTTTCTACAACCTTTTCTCTCAATGCATGATATTTAATAGATATGTGCTTAGTATTAGAGTGTAATACTAGATTTTTGGACATACTCACTGTGCTTGTGTTGTCACAATATATAACAATAGGTTCTAAAAACTCAATCTTGATATCCTTCAACATTTGTTTCATCTAAATAACCTGATTATAGTTATTTGTTTTTGCAACATACTATGCTTTTGTTGTACTTTGTGAGATACAACTATGTTTCTTTCTTAACCAAGAAACCAATCTTCCTCCAAGGAAAAATGCTCTACCACAATTACTTTTTTTATCATCCATACTGCCTACCCACTCCACATCAATATATGCATATAGGGTAAAGTTATTTGATCTATCATACGATAGGCCAAAATCAAGTGTTCCCTTCAAATATCAGTAAATTTTTTTCACTGTTGCATAATGTACCTCTCTTGGATCTTCTTGAAATCTTGCAATTGTTCCAACTATATTTGCTATATCTGGCCTTATGTGAGTCAGGTATTGCAATCTACTAGTCATGGATTTGTACTTCTTCTCCACTATTGGTGTCTCATCTTTGCTAGATAACTTGTGACTAGTTATCATAGGTGTACTATTAGGTTTACAACTCTCCAATCCAAATTTTTTCAATAAGTCTTTCAAATACTTAGTTTGAGAAATGAATATACCTTCATTGTTTTTCACAATCTGCAAACCCAAGAAAAATTTCATCTCACCAATCACACTCATCTCAAATTGATTCTTAATTTCATCAGAAAACTCATCACTTGCTTCATCTTCACCTCTGAAGATTATATCATCAAAAAATATTACAATGATCAATAATTCTTCTTTTATTTCCTTAAGATAAAGATTACTATTTGCAGTACCTTTGATAAATCCCAATTGTGTTAAATATTTGTCCAATCTCGCACACCAAGTTCTAGGTGCTTGCTTCAATCTGTACAGTTCTTTCTTCAAATTGCATACCATATCCTTTTCTTCTGTCAAAGGAAAACCTTTAGGCTATTTAATGTACACTTCCTCTTCTAATTCTCCATTATTGATTTCACATCCATCTAACACACTTTGAATTTCTTGTTTGTTACATAAGCCAATAACATACTTACTGCTTCAATTCTAGCAACAAGGGAAAATGTTTCTTCATAGTCTATTCCTTCTTGTTGTGAATATCCTTTGCATAAAAGCTTTACTTTGTTTCTTACTACTTCTCCTTTCTCATTCATCTTGTTCGTGAATACCCACTTAGTTCTAATCACATTTTTGTCATTAGGTATTAGAACCAATTCCTATGTTTCATTCTTCACAATTTGATATAATACTTCATTGCTTGAGTTCAATGCTTATCTTTGCATGTCTCTTTTGTATTGTTTGGTTCAACTTGAGAAAATAGACATAATTCACATACTTCCTCATATACCTAATTTCTTGTTTGAACTCCTATGTTTCTACTCCCAATGATCTATTTAGGAGGGTGATTGTTTGATATACTTCTACTAGGAGTTGACAGCTCAACCCTTTCTTCTACTCTAGGTTCCGATCTCTGTTCTTCAACCAGATTTCCATTCTTCAAGTTATTGTTAGTCTCAATCCTAAATTTTTCAATTCCATGATTAGTACTATGATTTGTTTCCTCATCAGAATCAGAATCAAGTATCCTTTCCTGAATTCCAAACTTTTTATCCACTCTAATATTTGTGCTTTTAACAATAGTTTTAGTTATAGGATTACAACATCTATAAGCTTTTCTTTTCAATGAATAACCAAGGAAAATACCTTCATCACTTCTTGCATCAAACTTACCAATATCATCATCTCTCTTTATGTAACATTTACATCCAAAAATTATGAAATACTTAACAGATGGTGCATGTCCAAACCATAACTCATAAGGTCCCTTATCCACACCTTTTCTGATTTGAACCCTATTCATGGTGTGTACTATTATATTCACTACTTCTCTCCAAAGTTGAACTAAACTCTTTTGATCTAAACTCTCCACCTCTATTAGATCTTAAATTTTTTATGTTTAAACTAGATTCATTCTCAACTCTATTCTTGAATACTTTAAACTTCTCAAATGCCTTAGACTTTTCTCTAAGAAATGCTACCCACATCATCCTAGTAAATTCATCAATAAAAACCTTTCACCATAGAATCCTATTATCTTCGTAGGACCACTTAGAACTATATGAAAAATCTCTAACTTTGTTGTAGAGAACTTCTTGCTTGGAAAGGAAAACTTTTTATGCTTAGCCATCACACATTCCTTACAAACCATGTTAGTAGGTTTCACAATCTTAGGCAAATCTCTTACTGCAAATATAGTACTTACTTTCACAATATTGTCAAAATTTATATGATAGAACCTCTTATGCTAAAGCCAACTATTATCAACTTGTGTAACTAGACATGTCATCTTAGTAGAATTCAACTGAAATACATTACCTTTGGATCCTGTGCTAGTACAAATCATCTTACGATCTTTGTCTCTGATAGTACATGTCTTCTTAGTAAATTGTAACTGATATCCTTTGTCCACCAATTGTCCAACACTCAAAAGATTATGTTTCAAACCATCAACAAAGTAAACATCATCAGTGTTAGTTTTACCATCAGGAGTAATAGATCCCATTCCCTTAATGTGGCAAGTTGCACTGTTTCCAACTCTTACTATTCCTCCATGATAGTTGTTAAACTTAACAAACTTGTTCATATCACATGTCATATGATGGAAACAACCATTGTTTACAATCTAGTCTGATTTCTTTTCAACTTGTGATACTAAAGCCATAACTTTTTTTGGAAAAAAATCTTCCTTGATATCAACAAATCCTAGTTCATCATCACTTCATCATCACTTTCACTCTTTTCTTTAGATTTATCTTCTTCATCATTTTCACACAAACAATTTCTAGGCTTCCTACACTAAAAATTTCTTCTAAACTTCTAAACTCTCTTTGGAGATTTAGATGCAAAATGACCATATTCTTTACAAGTCCAACATTTAAATATTCTCTCACCATCAAGTTCTCTTTTCACAAGTAGTGCAATACCTTCCTCAATCTTTTATTCTTCTTCTGATTTGCTTCTATTGCTACTTGAGAAGTTTTGACTAGTACTTACACTTCTAGATAGCTTTGGCCTCATGCTCAATGCACTAAATTCTGTCTCAATTTTAGGTAGATCTCCACTTTATTTCAAACTTACTTTTGTTGTTTCCAGTCTTCCAAGTAATGTCTCTTTAGAAAAAAAACTGTTGCAAGGTATCATTTGTTCAATCATCATTGCTACCTACTTGAATTGTGGTGTCAAAGTCTTCAAGATCTTCCATATGATCTCATCTTCATCTTTTGTACCATAAGCTTTAATTCCTACAACAATTTATGATACTCTACCAATGTATATTCTAATTGATTCATCTTCCATCATTTTGGCTTCTTGAAATAAACATATCCAATTTTGCAATCTAATCCTTTTTGCATGCTTATCACCTTCATAAATAGATTCTAAAGCTTCCCAAAATTTATTGGTTGTGATCAAATATTTTACTTGATTGTAGTCATTCTCTGGAAGATCAGTCAAAATTGCTTCTTTTTCTCTCAAGTCACACATGAACACTTCTCTTTCTTCTTCGGTGCATTTCTCAAAATATTCTTCTTTAACTATTGTCTTTGTTGTCTTTGTGATTAGCCGATATCCTAGAATCATACACAATAGATGTGCCTTCATCTTTTGTTTCTAGCTGTCATAGTTAATCCCATCATATCTTAGACTCTCCTTTCTATATTTTTCCATGGATCTCCTTAAGTTCTTAAGCCTTTCCTTCAAGGACCTGATGCTCTAATACCAATTGTTAGAAATACAAGTCCACCAAGATAACTGAGAGGGGTGGGGAATAAGTTATCCATTATTAAAATGTCTATCAACCTTAATAATCCTTAACCATGTGAGCAATGTAATCAACAATCATAAGAAAATACACATACACAATAACACCATATATGTTAACTAGGGAAACCCTTGATCAAAGGGAAAATCCCGGTGGGGATGGTACCCACAAAATGATGTACTAATATAAAAGTTCCTTGTAAGAGGATATACCCTATTAGGAGTCTATAAAATACATTTAGTACACATTAGTCCTTGTTAGGAGACTTTGAATCCCCATTAGGAGATTCCAACCCTATTAGAAGTTGTAGAAGGTAGAAGGACCCACTGTCTAAACAACTTCAAGGGAAAGACCATTGAACCCACTATCCAATTGATCTATGTATTACTCCTTGTAGAATAATATAATGAACTATACTTGTACTTTCCTCTTCCCCAATCCTATTATATGGACCAATATTCTATTTCAATAAGATCACCAACCTCACATCCAATAATCCCTTGGATCACTTACTCACATTTACCAAATACTCCTACTTTTGTTCACTTGATCTACATTCACAATCCGTAATCCACATTATATGATCAAATAAGGAAAATATTCTTCCTTTACATCATGTCCTCAAAATAATTACTCAAGTTGGTTGTGTGCCTTTCCTAATTAATTAAATAGGACCTAGATGCACTTAATTAATCCAGTCGGCTATCAGTAACCAACAATTCTTTCACACGTGCAATCTAGATCTTGCACATTTAACTATGTTACTAGGAAACTATCTTCTTCATGTACCTAATTGTGCATATCATGATTCTATCCTTGTTAAAAGATATAACATGGTAATTGCAAATTGGTTCTTACATGCTCTATTCTGGAATAGTCTTTACCAACAATCACATAACTTAAGCTTGTCTTCATATCTGTACTTTCTCACTTAATTGTATACTCAAAACTCATAGTAGAACATTCCTGTAACTACACAATTCTCCAATTAATACCAAATATTTGTGCTAGCTCAAACTTAGTGTGTCTCACTGCCAGTCTTTATAGAGTTAATACTATGTTGACATCAATGGAAAACACAATCATGAATGCAACATACAATTTCTCTAGCTACCTCAAATACTCTCCAAAGAATATCATCAACATTCATTGTTAACATTCATAGCCCTAGCAAGGCTAAACATGTGTTCACTCGTGGCCCTTATTCTATTAGGTCTTTCCTATTAGTCTTTTAGAGATAGTCTCAAGACGTTGCAGTCTCTGATAACTATAAGCTTAAGGTCCCAATTTGGGTGGAGTTTCCTAGGCTTCCCATCATGTGCTAGTCATTCTTACATCCTATTGCACAAACTATCACCAAGGCGATGAGCCTTGATCTTGACAAATTTTATAATGATTGGCCCCAACATAGGGTTTGTGTTGAGGTCAACCTTCCTAGAGACCTAAAGAAAATTGTGAAGATTCAGATTGGTGGTACCACCATTACCCAAAAAAGTGCTTTACCTTGATCTTCCAAACACCTATTATCGGTGCCAATCTATAAATCACAAGATTAGGTATTATCCCTTGTTGGAGCATAACTATTATTTGATCTTGGAATCTAAGTCGATGATGGTCATTGATAAAGATGAATGGAGCACTATTATGAAAAGAGAAAAGTGAACACTTCTGCTAAGGTAGCGTCCTCATCCCAAGATGCTAGACAACCTAGCTCAAGTATGGTGTCGTGTATTTTTTTAGTTCCTTTGCTCATGCCTCTACCTCCTTCGACCCCTGGCATTTAGGGGATGGCATATACTATGGATAAAGAGCTTAGAACCATTTGGGTTTGAGCATCACAAGTGGCTTCCATGATCTCTACCCAGTCCTTTCATTGTTCACACAACGCATAAGGCTGAGAAGTGCTCTCTGATGATGGGGAGAAGAGGAGGATCATTTCGATAGGAGATCTTGCATTTGATTATTTTACATTCTTGCATAAAACTTTCTCCTCTCTACAAGATGGTTTATGATGAATTTTCTCTCATGGAATATGTAGGGGCATACAAACTTCCCTAGAAAATATTTTGTTCATGATAATTGGCATAGGCTCGGTAATATTGATTATCTTTTCCTTCTAGAGGTCAAAGTTGTTGGGTTTCTTCTCAACTCAGGCTGCCATGTTATATGGCCAGATAGTGCCATATTTTCTTCCTAGCATGAGGCTGCTAGAGATGGTGTTGTTACTCTTCTCTCAACTCATTTACTTTCTTTAGTTATTTCTCACGGATCTGATCCCATGTAGAGAATTATGTGGATTTTGTTTTCTTTTCAAAATCATTCTTTTGGTATTGTTAATATTTATGCTTCCAATGATATTATGGATCATTCACACCTTTGGCATTGGATGCAAGATCATTTGTCACCGGTCACCTGGGTCCTTTGTGGGTACTTCACTATGGTTGAGCCAACTATTGATAAAGAAGGAATTTTACCTTTTCGATGGTCAACTGGTGAAAGAGAAGATTGGCTTTACATGCGTATAAATTGAGCCTTTTTTATCCCAACATTCATTTTCATTGGTCTGGTGGGATTTGACACACTTGGTCCAATTTTTGAGTTGAGACTGACAGAGTTTATAAGAGACTTGACCATGCTATGCTTACAACTCAATCCTTTTTTTCATTCTTCCAAGAGAGAGACTTACCTATCACTCCCTTGGTGGATGCACCCTTGTCTAACCACTTTCCCATTCTTTTTTCTATCCTCTGGCACATAACTCATCCCTGTACGTGTACAACATAGTTTTATATTAATTCCTCTCTACTATTACATGTGCCTACTATTGCTCATATATTACACATCTAGAACCTTGAGTTGTGGACCCACTTCCAAATTAGGTGGATTCAATGGTGGAATGATGCCATCATTTGTAATGCAAGATTTCTTTACATTTATAGTAGACAGTTGGCTAAGTATATCAGAATATCTTATGAATCCACTACTAAAGATCTTCGTACAACCTTTAAAGCCTCACCATAAATCCATTTGATATGGATTTGTAGAGTCGATTGGTCAACCTTTGTCACCAAAAGAAAGTTGTAGATAGTTATGCTGCACGAGGAGTGTAGATCATGGCTTGTCTTCACTGGTTGGAGGTTGTTGATTAGGTCACCTTGGATTTAAGTTTCACAAGTTTCTCTGGTCAGCTTGGATTTAAGTGCACCTAACACATTGGAAACAACAAATTCAAACTCTCCACAAGGCATAGAAAAACTCTCTTTCAATAAATTTTAAACTAAATTAAAATATTTTTAAAATGGAATTTAAAAGGAATAAATAATTCTTTCTCTCTATTCGGGCTTTCAGAAAAAAAAAAAACTAGGAGTAAGAAATCATTAGGAGATTTATGTATATTCTCAGACAAATCCCCATTGAATGAATTGATGTCCTCCATCAAAACCAATATAAAATTTTGGATCTACAAGTGGAGAAATTTTAATGTTGTTGTTCATGTCAAACCTATTAGTAAGATAGAGTGTCAAACCTATAGGAGAGATATTTACTAAAAGTGTAGAGTTCCATATCATTTGATTGATGAAGAGGACTTGAAAATAAGAGATATCAAGGTAAGCTAGTGAGTGGTGAGAATTGAAGTATCATGGAGATATAATGGGCACTTGATAAGTTAGTCCTTGACAAGATAATGTATTGATCAATCAATACATGAAGTAAAGAAGACAATTGGATAAAGTGTTTTTATCACCTCTAAACCTGTGCAAATTTAAGGTACTTTTATTGCTAAAAGCATTCAAAATTAAAGCCTTAGAAGTTGTAAAGTCATGGTTTCAATGGGCTGAAGATGGGTTTAGAGACAATCTCTCAATGAGCTAGCAAAACTTATGGTGGTCATCCTTGTTTTCTATTCAAGAGGTGTCTTTGGCCAAAATTTAGGGAGCCAGTGCTCTACTTATTTTTAAATGTGGCATCAAGACACCTAAAGATATATTTTATAGTTACTATGAGCCTTCACTCATGAGAGGACATGCAGGTGTAGTTTAGACTTATCCATCCAAATCGTCAGACATTTGATCTTCTAGTTTCTATGGTGCCTCCTCATATGTTGCACAAGCTTGGTATTCAGTCATCTCGACTGTGGTGGAACTATTAGAATTGGTATCCTGCCACTCCAATGACCATCTACAAACCCAAATTGGGTTATCGGTGGATGGTCCCTCGCCCACCAATGGTCAATATCATCAACCAATGTTGGCATTTGCGGTCCTCTTAGAAGACCTAGAGTCTTAGGTTTTCCACTATATAGAAAGCTACAATTGAGACAAATGTTTCTCATTGCTCATTTTTCTTGGTGCATCCTCTTTCAAGGGCTTCCTTTGGACCCTTAGCTTTGGAATTTGGGTGTTCTTGACCCCTGATGTCCTTTCTATGGGAAGCCATAAAGTTTTCTACATATTTTTTAAATTTGTAGGCGTGTTCAACATTACTAGCACTAGATTCATGATTTTTTAAAACTATTTTTCCTAGAGGATTTTTCTTGGCACACAATTGTTTTTGGAGATACACCTAGGATCACTTATAAGTACTCCTAGATTTGGTATGCTTTCTAAATGAAGAATTTTTTTACTCTTTGGAAAGATCAAAATGTGTTTTATTCTCTCACAACTCTCTTGATATAAATGTTTCTATTTACACTAAAGCATGTATTTTTAACAATGTAATGATGTAGATTCAAGTACAAAATGACACGATGGATTTTGTGGTGGCCCACCTCTAGGAGCTTCTTTTTTTCATTGGGGAAACACTCCCTACACAATGGCCAGGGTGTTGCCTCACACCATCTCTAGAGGTTGTATGCCACCTCATGGTTGTCGATAGGGTTGTAGCAGTTCTTCTTGTTGCTCACACACCATGAGGTTGTAGTCTCCATGTTGTTCCCTTAGTGGAAGATTTGGTGGTCATTTCCACTTAGCCTCACTTCCTCGAAGGTCAAACTTGATTGATTTTGGATGGCCTTCCTTTGGCCAAGATCCTAAATGGTCTTTCTCTCAACTAGATTTAGCTATTTCCCCTCCTAGGCTAGAGGGAGAAAAAGATGCTCCTGATACTATAGTTGTTGATGATGTGTGGGCTCCCCCTAAGCCATCTCATAACCTCGCTAATGTATGGGGTTTTAATGAAAGAGATCCTCCCCCTTCGAGTGGTACTTCCCTTTCAACCTGAGGGCTTTTCATATTCTTGTGTTTTTAATGTTTGAACTTAAGCCTTTGGGCTTTATATTTTTTTGATGAGTAGATGAATTTTTGGCCTTAGGACATTTGACCTTACACAGGGTGATCTTGTATCCCCCAACCCTTTTTTTGGTGAATATGTAAACCTTATATTTAATTAATAAAGAAGGGACTATTCATAAAAAATAAATTAAAAATTTATATTGAGGAATGGAAATGCACTTAGTATTAATGCAGTCATTAAATTTGAACTATATTTATTTTGAGAAAAAATAGGAAGAGAGAGGAGTTAATTAATCATTTAAGGAGAATACTTATTGAAGTATTAATATTTCCTTGTTGTACAATCAACATATCTATTTTGGTAGGGTCTGTGCATTGTAGTAGGCAACTCTTGCCAAGTTATTCCTAACATGTGGCAGTAGTTTTGAGATAAACTCAACCCAAAAATAGAAGATTTCTTACTACAATTATTCCTTATTGAATAAGAAAATTCAAAAATATGGATAAACCATTTCAATCTCAAATAGTCAGACGTAGTGACCTCATGGATATAATATTTTCCTTGGAACACAAAAGAATTTGCATATCTATGCTTGTTGACTCCTCTATTCATAAGTTTCTCTGGTCACCTTGGATTTAAGTGCACGTAACACATTGGAAACAAAAATTTTAAACTCTCCAAAGGGCATACCAAAACTCTATTTCAATACATTTTTAACTAAATTAAATTGTTTAAAAATTGGAATTTAAAAGGAATAAATAATTATTTCTCTATTCGGGCTTTCAGAAAAAAAAAAACTAGAGGCATGCAATTATCAAGAGATTCATGTATTAGTGAAAGTGAATAGAATACAAGGATTGATGAGATGGAGTATTTAATGCATAAGGAGAGTTTGTTAAGTGATCAAAGGAAAGGATTTGATTAGAAGTTTTTGGAAGAAGAACGAGAACAAAAAGGATGGAAGCATTCGATGAATCTAATCGAACCCTAATATCAATGATGATGTTTAAGAAGAAAAAGATCAAAATTACCTATTTAATGAGGCATAATAGATGTTTTCAAAGGTTGATTCATAGTTGATTTATGACACAAGGAAGGATGAACAACTTGTTAATCTAAGATTGGTTTGAATAAGGTAGTGACAAAACACTTAGTCATTATCTATTAGTATTACAGTGCAAGCCGAGTGATTAGAGCAAGCCGAGAAATTAGTGCAAGACAAGTGATAAAAGCATGTCAAGCATTAGTTTTAAGAGAATACATGCCGATAAATATACCTAGTATGTGCCGAGTCACTCATGAGCCAAGAAGACTATACATGCTAAGTGATTTAGGAGCTAAGTAAACAATGTATGTCGAGCCATTTAGAAGATGAGTTACAACATTGAGAATGTAGTGATGGACAAGCATCAAAGCCTTTAGATGATGAGTGGATAGTTTTGGACATAGTTTTTTGTAATGGCACAAACTTCTATGTAAACCATTTTTGGGCCAACTTAATGATTGTTTTATAGTTCTAGAAGATATGTACGAAGGTATATTATGAATCCCTATGCAATACATGCAACCAATAAAACTAAGGGATGTTTAAGTAGAACTATGGATCAACCTTAGTCGTTGATTCTTACCTAACCCTAGCCCACCTATGTTTACTTAAGGAGGAAAACCCTAAGGAATTTATAAGGGAGAGTGACTGCGGGAAAGGAGACAAATGCTAAGTGCAAAGAGAGCATTCATGGTGGCTATGGAGATCATGATAATGATTTGAATTGCATAATCAGTTAGAGAGAATAGAGGAAAGAAAAGAGAGGAAAAGGAGACATATCATATCAAAAGGATCAAGGATTCATTAGGAAAGAGAAGATATGACATCTAGCAACAAAGTGCTAACCGAAGGATCATGGTGCTAAATCATTCTAACAAGTGATGCAAAGTAAATATCCTAACAGAGTAGTCTTAACAAACTTGTGTAAATATCTTAACTGAGTGCTTGCTTTATTATAAGTTTAAGTCCTCTAACAAGACACACTTTTAGTAGGGTGTTTAAATCCTTTAACAAGGTGAGATCTAACAATCTTTGTAAGCCTTTAACAAAGTAGACTCCTCATAGGGTAGATTGTAGTTCATGGTCAAACTTATTGTAACCTTAATTGGTTACGCTTTATAGCTACAGTAGTGAAGATTTGTGGGTGCCATTCCCACCATAGTTTTACCTTCTCATTGGAGGGTTTTTGGGTAACAAATTTATTGGGTTATGTGTTATTTGTTTCATGCTATGGATGACCATGTGTAGTTAGCTATTTTAGTTTACATGCTAAATGTGAGATGGATGTGTGGTGAATGTTTTATGGTTAAAGTTTTGAAGTGTTGATTCACCTCCCCTCTTAGAGTTTACTTTCCTATTGTTATTTCTAACAATTGGTATCAGAGCTTTGTTCTTTGGAAAGGAAAGTTTTACAACTTTGAGGAAAGATCTTGAAGATGGAAGTGTACAAGTTGGGAAAGGTTATTAAGAACTAGAAGATTGAATTTTAGCTTACCCTACACCAACTCAATGAAGCAAGAGATGAAATCCAATGTTCATTAAAGAGAAGAAAGGAACTGGCTATTGAGCTAAATGACACTCATTATCAAGAAGACACTATTGAATTGTTTGAGAATGGAAACTCAAGTGATTTTGATGCAACAATTGCAAATCTGATGGAAAAGAACAATGCCCTAATTGAAGAGGTCAGAAATCTTAAGATAGAACAAGAAGTCTAATTAGTATTACTATGTGAAGTGATCGAACAAAAAAAGAAAGATGAGGAAGACAAAGTCATGATTGAAGATGACAAAAGAACATTGTCCATCAGACTAGAAGATAAGATATCAGATGTGCAAAAGCTTGCTAATATGAAATTGGATACATTGAATCAATTGATGATTGCAAACCATGAATTGAATGGAAAGTACATTGAGATCACAACCTTGAAGTTACAAAATGATCAATTGAGTAATGAACTAAGAGCAAACAAGGATTTTGTTGAAATTTTTAACAAACTATAGTGAAGCCAACAAATACTTTGAGAAACCGATGAGATCTCCAAGACATAAAAATGACACTACTGGATTGGGATACACTAGTACTGAAGAAGGAGAATCATCTAAAAGTGGTTAATAAAGAAACAACAAAAGTAAGAACTAGAAACCCACTTGTCATAATTGTGGAAATCTAGGCCATACAACAAATTTTTGTAGCAGCAACAATGCAAATTAGAGCCCTAAGTAGAAATTCAAGGGTTACTATCATAAGTGTAATAAGCAAGGACATTAGTCACATGAATGTAGGACCAAGAACTTAAGTACTCAAAGATTTGAAGGATACTGCCATAATTATCAAAAGTATGGACATAAAGCATATTAATGCAAATCTAATGCCAATGGGCATCAAATAAGCAGACAAAGGTACAACAAAATGGAAAATACTATGATTAGGATTGCAATACAAGGTAAAATTGTCACTGTTATAAATAATATGGACATGTTCCTTAGAATTACATTAGAACACATTTCAGAGGCAACTACAATAGATGGTTGAGTGAGACTTCATGCTTTAGTTGTCTCAAGACTGGTCATGTCAACATAAATTGTCTAACTAGATCACTAGCACTGAGTAATGGAAATAATCAACGCAAAGAAAAGGTCAATGTAGAAAAGGTCAAAGCGTAGATGAACAAGACATGGAAGAAGAAGGAAGATTATGTTGATCTTAGATTGGTTTTGACTAGTGAGTGTCTATACACTTAAGTCATTTACTTAGTTCATGCCAAACAAGTAGTATATGCTGAGCACAACATGTATAAGATAGTGCATGTCGAGTCAACAATGAGTGCTGAGTCACTCAAGTGCTAAGTAGATAGTATATGCCAAGTGATTTAGGAGCCAATCAAGTAGTGCATGCTAAGTTATTTAGATGCCGAGTCATAGTATTGATATTAGTGTATGTCAAGCATCAGAGACTTTAGATGCTAAGTAACACAGTTTTGTCATAGTTGTTTGTATTGGCACAAATTACTATGTAAACCATTTTTGAGCCAACTTACAAATTGAATTACCATATTTTGGTGATAAGGATGAATCTTAAGTTGGAATCCCGATGAATTACATGCATCCAATAAGGTAAAGGGAAGGTTTAAGTAGAAAAATAGATGAATCATAACCATTGATTCATACCTAAATCTAAGTCACCTAGGTCTTATTAAGGAGGACAAACCCTAAACTTGTAATGATCATGAAAGGGAATGAATGAATGATCAAGGAGAGTTTTTCATGTGCAAATCAGGACATTCATGGTGACCAAGATATTATGATTTGAAATTGCATTGCAAAATCGGTTAAAGGAGAATAGAGGAAGGAAATAGTGAACAATAGAGAGATATCTAATCAAGAAGGATCAAGAATACATTAGTTTAGAGGTGATCTATCATCAAGAAAAAAAGTGCTAATCACAGGATCAATGTTGAGACATTCTAATAGGTGAATTTGTTAAATCTCTTAACAAAGTAGTCCTAACAGGCTATATTGAAATCCTCTAACAAGGTGCTTACTTTATTGTTAGTTGAAGTCCTTTAACAAGGAACACTTTTAATAGGTGTTTAAATGCTTTAACAGGGTAAGACCTAACAATCTTTGTAAGCCTTTAACAGGGTAGACCTTTCATAGGGTAGATCATGTCTCATGATCAAACATTGTAACTTTTATTGGATACACTTTATTACTATAGTAGTGAAGATTTGTGGGTGTCATTCCCACCCTAGTTTTACCTTCTCATTGGAGGGTTTTTGGGTAATCATATCTGGTGTCATATATGTGTAAATGCTTACTTGTTTACATGGTTTGGATGTACGTGCTTTACATGGTATTTTAGTTTACTTATTGAATGTATGAGATGGATGTGTGGTGAATTTTTTATGGGTCAAAGTTTAAAGCACTAATTCACCCCCCCCAAAAGGTTACCTTTCCTATTGTAATTCCAACGATTGGTATTAGAGCTTTGTTCTCTAAAAATGAAGCTTTGCAGCTTTGAGGAAAGATCTTAGAAATAGAAGTCTACAAATTGAGAAAGATTATTGAAAACCAGGAGATTGAAATACAACTCATTCTACATCAATTGAATGAAGCAAGAGAAGACTTAAAGAAATCTTTAAAGAGAAGGAAGGAAATTGCTATTGAGGAGAATGACACACAATACAGAGAGATGGACACTACTAAGCTATTTTCTAATGGAGACTCCAATGAATTTGATGCAACATTTGCAGATCTAATGGAAAATAATAGAGTCCAAGTTGAAGAAATAAAAAATCTCAAGTTAAAGCAAGAATCACAAGCCATACTACTATGTGAGGTGATTGAATAGAAAAGGAAAGCTATGGAAGACAAAGTTGTGATTGAAGATGACAAAAGAGTTTTGACTAGCATATTGGAAGAGAAATCATCACAAGTAACTAGGACTACTAACATGCATTAGGATACTTTGGGTCAAATGATGAATGCCAACTATGGATTAAATGTCAAGCACATTGAGATAACAACATTGAAGTTGTAGAATGAACAATTGAATAATCACCTAAAAAGGGAAAAGGAATTTACTAAAAGTTTTAATAAACCAAGTGAAGCCATCAAATACTTTGAACAATTACTAAGATCCCCTAGATCCAACAATGAAACATCTGGATTGGGATACACAAGTACTGAAGGAGAGTCATCCAAAAGTGCTGAAGAAAGGAGTAACAAAGGTAAGAATTCCAAACCTACTTGTCATAATTGTGGAAAGAAAAAACACACTGCAAATGTATGTAGGAGCAAGATTGTAAATCAGAATGTTAAGCAAAAGAGTATGGGTCACTATCATAAGTGCCACAAACAAGGTCATCAAGCACATGAATGTAGAACTAATACCTTGCACACTCAAAGATTTGAAGGATATTATTATAAATGTCAGAAGTATGGACATCGAGCTTTTGAGTGCAGATCCAAACCCATGTGGTCATCAAATAGACAAATAAAGGTAAAGAACAATGGAAAATCTTATAACTGGGATTATAATACAAGGTATAGTTTTCACTATTGTCAAGAGTATGCACATGTTCCTAAGAATTGTACTAGAACACACTTCAGAAGTGACTACAAAAGGTGGTTGAGTCAAACCACATGTTTCAGTTGCTTGAAGATTGGTCACATCAGTCAATATTGTCCCATAAAGTCAAAGGCACCAAGTTGCGAGTTCAATAAAGGAAAAGGCAAGGTAGTTATTGAAAATATTAGAAATGAAATGAACAAGACATGGAAGAAAAAGGAGGATTGCAGCACATCAAGTGGAGAAGGGATCACTTCACCCAATGGGTCAGGTGATCACACCTCATCAAATCATGCAATCAAGAGGTATGTGGAATTGATATTCAAAAGTTATATCATACACCAGTTCCAAATAATTTAGTTTTGAAAAGATTACATAAGCATGAATAAAGATGTAAGTTTTTATTAGGAATCAAATAAAAATCTTTAATTTTTTCATGTTACTACTGAGCATGAAAAATAACTTATGGTTGTTGAGTGAAATGCTAGAGGATGCTAAACTATAATAATGGTTTGTTGTTTCCAAGCTCATAATGGTTGTTGAACAAATAGAAATTCTAGTGGATGCCAAGTGAGCAATAAATTAGTTGATGTCGAGCTTACAACTATGTAAGCACTCAACATTAATTGCAGTACTTCAAAAGGGTATTTAATCAATTTCTTCTCATTTAACATCATTCAAAATTGGGAGAGAGAGAGAGAGCAAGAAGAGCTAGAGATGATCAAGAAATTCCATCCAAAGCATTTGTAGGAGATTTGAATAGCTATTTGACACCATTTCATCAGATTTTGCAAGGTATTTATCGTGTGCCAAGCTATGCTATTTCTAATTTCATAAACCTTAATTTTGTAAAATGACATCTAGTTCTTCAAAGGCAAAAAGTGTAGAAGGAAACAAGGTTTTGAATGTTCATTTGGTTAGCAATGAAGTAAAACAACTTATTTTCAAAGCCATACCAGGTAGAGCATACAAACAAGATCCCTCCAATGCATTATCTATGATACCATCACAAGTTTTATTGATACAGGATGTGATAAAATGTTATAATTGTAAGATTGGGAGTATTGGTGACATGGAAATTAGAGAAGCATATGGAAAACTTTGTGAAAATGATGTGTTAAGAGTGTTAGGATTAAACCATAGATAGAAATAATAATTACATGCAAATATAACCAATAACAAAAAATAATAGATCACATAGAAAAGAACACAAGACACCAAGATTTAACATGGTTCACCCAATCTTTGGGCTATGTCCACCAAACAAGTCCGATATTATTATGATCCAGTGATTATAACCTGATTGCGATCCGTAGTCCCTTACAGCTCAACACCACTACAAGAACCAATTTTTCATCACAACTATGAAACAATCCCTAACCCTAAGCTCTTTTATACAAGTATTTTTACCACTTTGAGGTTATAATTAATGATTACATGTCAGCCCAAAATCCTGATAAAATAGGGCACAATTTTTTTTTTGGGATGATGCCCTGAGCCCCAAAGAATTTATGAAGTATGTACAGTACTTTCTTGATCAGTCACCACAATCTAACAATCTCCCACTTGGGGACTAATTAGGCTCCACACTAAACAACAAAGAGAAGAATTCAAGATTGTAGAAAAGAAAGGGTTAACTAGTGCCCTAGATTTCCCTAATATTTTAAAAACTGAATGGATTAGGATTTTTTTGAGTAGGATTCATGATAGTTTAGCATGGTTAGATAATGGGCTAGTAAAAATATCAAAGAGAATAATCTATAGGGTAACAGGGTATCCAACCCTAGATTGGCAAAAGACAATGAGAAGTGAATCCAGAGAAGTTATTGAAAAGAACATAGGGGCTATGTGGAATAAAAGGGGAATGACCGTAGACACCATCATAGGGTAATTGCACATAAGTTTTATCAATCAATCAGACTAAACAATGTACCTTGTATTGCAGTGGATATGGGTTACAAGATTGGAAAGAAGGATCATACATATGATCTTGCCAAGCTGCAGCTACAATAATTGATTGAAAACCTAGGAGAAATAAGGAAAACAAAGAGTGCTCAGTTTAAATTTAGATCTATTTTGATATGTATCTTCTTTTATGTTCAGAACATATTTCCTACATTTGACACTGTGACATGGAAGACAAATAGGTCTGTTGTAGTTCAAATAGGAGAGTTCATTAAATAGTTAGGTGAAAATTTTAAGTCAGTAATGACCAGTTACTTTGAGGACTTCAAGAAATCCATGAAGAAGAGATTAAGGATTCTAGTATCATTATTAGAACAACATTATGATGACATTTGTTTCCTAGTTGATGCTGATCATACATTTATTCAAGCAGCAACACCAAGAGTAAGATGGCTAAGGCCATTAGGCTATGAAATTAATGTAGATGAGGCCTTTGCAACAATAACAACATTACTTGTAGAAGAAATATACAAATAAGCCAAAGCATTTGGTAACTATGAGATGGCCAAGTCTAATATTACTATGGAGTTAAAAACTACCTCTATCATAAAAAAGAAGGAGAAACTGGTGAAGAAATTGAAAGAAAAATTTGGTGAAGGTACTGAGTAGGAAGAGGATGAAGAGGAAGAAGACACTCAAAATCAAGCACCACTTGCATGAACACAAGGAAAGGGTGAAGATCAGCATGAGGAAGAAATAAAAACTACAAAAGGTGCCAAGGAAGAAGAAGCCAAGGAAGCACCTATTCCTACTGATCAGAAGAAGATAAAGGTTAAGTCACAAATAGTGACAAGACCTTAGAAGGTTTCTAAACCAAGCCAACCCAAACCTACAACACCTACCACAAGGGCTAGTGCATGTATCACTGCACAAAAGGCTAAAGAGAAAGCCAAACCTATAGAGCAGGAAGGAGGAGCATAGAAAAGACCAAGGAGAAAATACATCGCTTAGGCTGGATCTGATGAGGAAAGAACTAAATCTAATGACAACAACCAATTCCAAGTGGCGAGTCATAATCCATCTTCAGATCCAGACAACCTATGGGAGAGTGTTAGAAATAATGTAGATTTATTAGAATTTTCTCACATTGATTTTGAAAATCTTGAAAAATTTGAAAAGAATCAAGTAGAGGAGGCAATATATGCCATGATGGCTAACTTCAAGAAAGCTCCTGTAGAGATTACCAACTCTATACCTAAAAGCCTATATGAAAGAGTTGAGAAAAATGACACTATTGTTTAGATACTGAAAGAAAAATAAGAGAAACTTACCTCACTCAAGATATGCCTAAACTTAGCAAGGCACAAATAGCTAAAGCCATAAATAAATATGTTGTTAGATTTGTTCCTAAATATAGACCATTCAACACATTACAGAATAACATAGAAGATGTTGTAAGGAAGACTACATAGATGTGGAAAGTCACATATGGGCTAGCTACAACCAAAGTAGGAGAACAAGAGCCTATTGAGGTTAAAGATGATGAAGAAGATGAAAATAATGAAGGCACAATTGAGGGAGGTACTGAAATGAATATAGATGATCATGCTACAATGGAGAAATAGTAGCAACAATAATAGAGTGTACAAGATACACAATTGCCAAATGTTAGCCCTCAACAAATAACAAGTGTAAATACTAAAACTGTCATAGTAAATGATGTTTCTAATCTCACTGCTTAGAACATCAATCCCCTAATAGAGGAAGACTTGAAAAAGATACTTGATCAATCTACACTACAGGCTAAATTGTGTGACAAACTTGTATTGGTGAGTGTAGATGGAATTCAAAAATTAGTGACTAACACTACAAGGGGGGAGGTGAAAACACAAGAACCACCTACAATTACCCCTCAAGTCACTAATGTACAACCCATTGATCACCCAAACACTAATACAATATTTCTTGCACAAACACACTATCAGTTTATAACCCATTGACATCAGTGTGAAAAAGTGGGAGAAAGAAAGGCTAAGCAAAGAGAGAAAGAGAACTAAGCTAAGAAAGAGTAAGAGCATGGGGGAGCAAGCAAAGAACAACAAGCACAACAAGTAAGTAAAAGAGTATCAGTTGAGGCACATTTACTTAGTAGGAGTAACATTTTGAGTACAAAACTAGATCTAACAACTTAGGGGGAGTTATAAGATTTTGAGGTATAATTTGTTACAAAATTTTGATATTTTGAAATTTTGTATAGAAGCCGAATAAGAGTTATGTTATGCTCATAAGAATAAAAGTATTAATGCATGACCAAGTGTTATTGACACTCATGTCAAAGGGGGATATTGTTGATCTAAGATTAGTTTTGACTAGTGAGTGTCTATACACTTAAGTCATTTACTTAGTTCATGCCAAAAAATTCGTATATGCTAAGCACAACATGTATAAGATAGTGAGTGTCGAGTCAATAGTGAGTGTCGAGTTAGTCAAGTGCCAAGTAGACAGTATATGCTGAGTGATTTAGGAGTGGAGCAAGTAGTGCATGTCGAGTCATTCAGATACTAAGTCATAGTATTGATATTAGTATATGTTGAGCATCAGAGACTTTAGATGTTGAGTAACACAATTTTGTCATAGTTGTTTGTATTGGCACAAACTACTATGTAAACCATTTCTGAGCTAGCTTACAGGTAGAATTACGATATTTTGGTGATAAGGATGAATCTTAAGTTAGAATCCCTATGAATTACATGCATCCAATTAGGTAAAGGGAAGGTTTAAGCTGCAAAATGGATGAATCAGAACAATTGATTCATACCTAACCCTAAGTCACCTAGGTCTTCTTAAGGAGGACAAACCCTAAACTTCTAATGAACATGAAAGGGAATGAATGAATGATAAAGAAGAGTTTTGCATGTGAAAACCAAGACATTTATGGTGACCAAGGTATTATGATTTGAAATTGCATTGTAGAATCAGTTAAAGGAGAACAGAGGAAGGTAATATTGAACAATAGAGAGACATCTAATCAAGAAGGATCAAGAATACATCAGTTTAGAGGTGATCTGTCATCAAGAAACAAAGCACTAACCATGGGATTGATGCTGAGACATTCTAATAGGTGAATGTGTTAAATCTCTTAAAAAGGCTATATTAAAATCCTCTAACAAGGTGCTTACTTTATTGTGAGTTGAATTGAAGTCCTTTAACAAGGAACACTTTTAACACGGTGTTGAAATCCTTTAACAGGTTAAGACCTAATAGTCTTTGTAAGCCTTTAATAGGGCATACCTTTCACAAGGTAGATCATGCCTCAAGATCAAACATTGTAACCTTCATTGGATACACTTTATTACTGCAGTAGTGAAGATTTATGGGTGTCATCCCCACCCTAGTTTTACTTCTCATTGGAGAGTTTCTGGGTAATTATATCTGGTGTCATATATGTGTGAATACTTACTTGTTTACATGATTTAGATGTACATGCTTTACATGGTATTTCAATTTACTTATTGAATGTATGAGATGGATGTGTGGTGAATATTTTATGGGTCAAAGTTTAAAGCACTGATTCACCCCTCCTCTCTCATAAATTTACCTTTCATATTGTAATTGCAACAGATTGTAATACATCAAGCTCAGATGAGGTCACTTCATCCAATGGATCAGGTGATCACATCACCCCCAACTAGGCAATCAAAAGGTATGTATGGGACTGATATTTCAAAAGTTATATTATACATTAGTTCTAAGAATCTAAGATCTAAAAAGATTATATATGCATGAATTAAGATGCAATGTATTGGTTAGAACCTGGAAGAAATATTTAGTTTTTTTTTAAAAATTTGATGTTGTTGCTGACCATGGAAAGTTTCATAGTTATTGTCGAGTGATGAAATTGTGATTAGTATTGGCCAAGCTCACTATGATAGCTAAGCATACTAGAAATCATGTATAATCCGAGCAAGTGGGAAGTCCTATGATAGTCAAGCTTACAATTGTGTAAGCACTAAGAATTTATTGCCGAATATGTGTAAGAACTTGGTATAGCTCTAATACCATGTAAGAATTTGGTATAGATCTGATATCATGTAAGAATTTTCCTTAGGAAAAAATTCACCCAAAACCAAGAAGCACAATAACTAGCACAAAATAGACCGACAGAGTATTATCACAATAACGCTATGAAATTCAATTGATTGTAATTGATATATTAAGTACACTAGAGGTGCTTGTATATGAAGGCCTCTAGGATGCATCTAGAATGCCTAGGAGTTAGCAATATGATAAGCCTCACAACTAGGCACATGTCCACTAGGAATGGGTTATCCTCCATTAAGCACAAGAGTTAGTGCAATGATGAGAAGATAAGCCTACAAAGGTGTGTCATGTAAAATTATGTTGTAGACACCATGTGCTTAATTAAGAGTGTGAACAATTATGTTGTCTACATGACAACTCAGTTGATTATGTAAACTAAAGTATTGTAGACACCATGTGCTAAAATAGAGTTTCTTACTCCTGTGTTGTCAACAAGACAACTCATATGAGTATGCAAACTCCTACTGATAAATAATAAAATAATGCATTTATCCTAAGTAAACTTAAGTAAAGTGTAAATAATAATTATTTACACTAACACCCCCCCTTAAGTGAAACTTAGGGGAATGCACTTAAGCTCACAAAAGCTATGATGAAATTCATAATGGGTCAGGGCTACTAGGCCATGTTAGGTACCCAAGTACAAATGCAATGAAATGTCTCTGCAAATAGAGAAAGAGGGAAAACCACATGGGAAAAACCCTCCCCCAAAAAGAGAGATATGTATAATAAAGAAAGATGCATGTATGGGTGGAGTAATCAAGACCCCCCCATTATGACATACACCATGCATATACAATAGAGATTCCCTCCATGAAATCCCCCCTTTAGTGAAGGATCTCCTAATGGTGAGCATCTAAAGATAGAAGAAAATAAAATGCTGACAAACAATGTTTCTCCCTTGAGGAAGAAGATACACCAAGTATAGGTGCAAGTATGCTTCCCACTATGGATAGGAAGATGGACGAGGGATCCATATGTAGTATGTGGTGGATGCTGCCTCTGAATCTACTCACATGTTGACAAGTCCTTAATGAATGTAGATGCCACGAACCAATCTAGTGAATGCCCAAAATAAGGTGGCAGACAAGGAAGCATGTCCATGAATGGAACTGAATCAAACTCTAAAGATGATGAAGCATCCAAATAGGAAAATGTAGGAAGAGAAGCAATGTTGCCCCCCTTCAATGATGTAGGCACACCTATGAAAGAAGCTCCTTGATGACTAAAGAAGCTACACCATGAAAGCTGAATGATGGTCCTCCCCATAGGAAGAAATGGTGCCATAGGTGCAGTAGAGAACACTTCCCAACTGATAGGAAGAATCCTCAAAAAATAGGATGTCTGAGGAAACTGGAATACAATCTCCAAAGACTAAGATAACACCTCATAAGTGAAAGAGTCCTCTTCTCCATCTATTGTAAAGAATCCATAATCATGTCAAAATTATCAAGTGGTTGAGGGTTAGAATTTGCCCTCATTATGAGTGAAGAAGTCTTCTCAACAAAGAGAAGATTAATCTCATCGATGATGTCTCCCACATCTTCAATGTGAGACTCCATGAACAACCCTGCAATGTCTGGAAGGACATCATCCCATGAAAATGAAGTAAGAAGACATGGTAATACCCGTTGCACTAAATTAGGAGCATCTATGGTTGGAACTGGATCAGTAGAATTAACAGGAGCATTAGGAGGTGGGATCTCATTTGGAGTTGGAGGTACCATAACTGGAGTGACTGAAGATAGAATGTCCTTTGGAAATGGAGGGACTTATGGATCTCCATATTCTTCCCAAAGAGCCATCCAAATGTCATGAAGAAAACTTTTCATACTAAGAGGATCAAAAGTTTCCTCACTCATACACTGATACAGAAAGCAAAGAAGTGCACAAAGATATCTCCAAGTAGGATTAGGTGGCAATATCATTAAGGAGAGATAATGAAACTCTTCTTGATTTTCTCTTAGATGATCAAGCATCAAAGCACTCCATTTGGGAAATTTCCTCATTGTCAACTTCAGTCATAAACCAGACTGACATATGTGACAAGACTTGATGAGATCAATCAATGAACCCCCCAAAATGCAAAAATAAGCAATCAAACCCCCTAATGTATGATTTGGAACTTTATAGGTAGTGTGATTACAATGGGCCACTTTGTCAAAATGGACGTAGTGGACTTCTGATTTTCTGTTTACAATCTCTTTTGATAGTTCAAATCTAGAACTTTACAATGTAGCTCAGAAATACAACAATTTTGAAGCAATACAACACAAAGAAGGACCTATTTCTAAAAGTGGTATTTTTGTCCACACAATCCTATAATATAATTATAGATCTAGAAAGTAGACAAAAAATTATTCACTTAAAAAAAAATGGAACCTAATTATGTGTCCAGATGAGCTCGTACTAAGCATTTGAGGTTGCAAAAATTGGGATTTGTGACTTGTAGCAAAATTCAGAAATAGAGATCTCAAAAATCTTGCACCAATGTGTAGATCACAAAATTCTATCCCAAAAAAAACAAATTGCTTGAAAAGAGGAGTCCATATGAGGGAGATATCACTTTTTGAAAATCATCTCTGTAATTATTTTTCTTGAATCACCATTGTCGCACCTTCAAAAATTAGATGACTCTAGATTTCACCTCAGATGTCCAATTTTGGTGAAAGAAAAGTCAATTTGGGGGTGTTTTGACCTTTTCAATATGATGCCAATATTTGATTTGCACCAACAAGCACCAATCTTGTCCTGCAAAAAATCTCTCCTACTAGCCTAATGGCCAAATTTTTTAAAGCAAAAATATGCAGATCTAAAAAATAACGTAGAGAAATTATAGAGACTAAAATAAAATAATATGCAGATCTGAAAATTAAATTTAGAGATCTAAAATGATCATACCATACTTGCAAATCAGGCCTTCGAGTGCCAGTTTGCAAAAAAAAATTGCCTCAAATTTGACTATGGCCCACTATAGGTGAATTTATAGCCAAAATTCACCGAATCGATGCTTCGGATGCAATGGTGAGGTCTACTTTGGCTCTAGATGCTCCCAATATCTACAGATACTCTAGATCTAAGTCAAGGTGTCCTCAAAGAGGTGAAGCAAGATCAGTCTCTAATGGCTATGAAATGATGCCTCCTATGGCTCTAATACCATGTAAGAATTTGGTATAGATTTGATACCATGTAAAAATTTGGTATAGATTTGATACCATGTAAGAATTTGGTATAGGTCTAATACCATGTAAGAATTTTTCTTAGGGAAAAATTCACCCAAGACCAAGAAGCACAATAACTAGCACAAAATGGACCAACAGTGTATGATTAGAATAACAATATGAAATTTAATTGATTGTAATTGATATATTAATTACACTAGAGGTGCCTATATATAAAGGCCTCTAGGATGCATCTAGAATGCCTAGGAGTTAGCAATATGATAAACCTCACAACTAAGCACATGTCCACCAGGAATGGGTTATCCTCCATTAAGCATAGGAGTTAGTGCAATGATGAGAGGATAAGCCTAAGCCTAGAAAGGTGTGGCACATAAAATTATGTTGTAGACACCATGTGCTTAATTAAGACTGTGAACAACTGTATTGTCTACATGACAACTCAGTTGATTATGAAAACTCCAATGTTGTAGACACCATGTGCTAAAATAGAGTTGCTTACTTTTGTGTTGTCAACAAGACAACTCATATGAGTACACAAACTCCTAGGTGTCTAACCTAATAAATAATAAAATAATGCATTTATCCTAAGTAAACTTAAGTAAAGTGTAAATAATTATTATTTATACTAACAATATGAAGGGTTATATAGTCTATTTTTGACTCATTTGCATTCATCAACAATTGAAGAGAGCATAAAGGAAAATTGGAAAAGGATATTCTAGCGTTTACAAACTGGATTTGACTGCTACTCGATAAAATTCATCATATTGAAATGTATTTTACTACTGCCAAGTTATGCTATTTAAATTTTTGTAAACCCTAAATAATCAATATGGCATCCATCTTTTTTGTGAATATTAGGAAAGAGGGAAAGGAGGTTTTTAATGTTCAATTAATTATTAATGATGTAAGACAACCACCTTTCCGAGCAATACCTGAGATAACATACAAAGGAGACCCATCTAGTGCATTGTTGATGATACCACCAAAATTTCTCATGATTCAAGATGTTACGTGTTGTTATATGGAAAAGATAGAAGTAGGTGACATGGAAATAAGAGATGCCTATGATAAATTGTGTGATAACGGAGTCTTGAGGGAAGAATACAAAATTGTAGAATGAAAAGGGTTGAACTATGCCCTAAATTTTTCTCAAGTATTTAAGACTGAATGGATACATATTATTCTGAACCACACACATGATAATCACATCTACTTAGAAGGTGGACTATTTAAGCTCACAAAGAGGATCATAAGCTCATAAAGAGGGACCATTCCTATGACCTTGCTGAGTTGCAACTACAACAATTATTAGAAAACTTGGAGGCCATCATAAAAGAAAAAAGTGCATCATGTAAATTTGGTTCTTTACTCATTTGCATATTCTTTTATGCACAAAACAACTTCCTCACCTTTGGCACAGTTGCTTGGCAGACCAATAGGCCTATTGCATAACAAATTTCAAAATTCATAGAGCAACTAGGTGACAATTTTAATTCAGTAATGACAATTTTGGTCTTCTAAAATGAATTCTAGAAGGTGTTATAATCTCTTCCATTCCCTTAACATTTTGAACATCAACATAAAGTTGAGTGTTTTGTGTATCTTGAACCGAAGATGACGTGCCTTGGAAATAAGATGCAAAAGATGGAATATCACCCACTTGATATGTTGATGTTGTGCCTTCCACATGATATGATGGAGTGTGTACATCGTTGGATATAGAAATTAGCATCTCTTCAACATGAGATGATGATATTACTCCAACATTGGAAGATGGTGCAGCTTTACAATTCAATTGTCTTCTTGAGCATAAGAGTCTCATTCATTCTCTTTGTCTTTCCAATTCTTCCTCTTTGTTTATTTGTATTGGTGGTTCTTGTTCCTCTTCAAAAGACAATTCTTCATTATTGCATTGCAATTTTCTTTGTTCATGTGGTAGTTTCATTTTATCTCTTTTAATTGCCAAAACTCTCTCCCTCTCTTTTGTTGTTTGAGTTTTTGGTTTCTTCCTTGACATGATGATGATTTCAATATGTCAAATTATTCAAACATCTAAATTACTTTCAATTAGTAAATTACATATCATTCAAATACATATACAAATTATAATTATTTCAATGAATACACAATATATATTAAACAACTTGTCAAATTTCTAACCATTTCCAAATAACAATTCATTCAAACATACAAATTTCAATGAATTCATTATATATTAAACTTGTCAAATTATAATGAAATTTTTCTCTATGTAACAAAGAATATTTAAAAAGGACCGCACTAACCTTTTCTATAGAAATAATGTTTAAAAAGCCTTCAAATGTATCCAATGATTGAATTTGGTGTTTGCTAGCTTCTAATAGCATGGAAGAATGTTCAAAAAGCCTTCAAATAGTGTATCCAATGATTGAATTTGGTGTTTGCTAGCTTCCAATAGAATGAAAGAATGTTCAAAAAGCCTTCAAATAGTGTATCCAATGATTGAATTTGGTGTTTTCTAACTTCCAACATCACGTAACCTGTGTTTTCTATCAGAACAACAGAAAAAATAACAAAAATAAAATAAAATAAGGGTTAGTAGGGGCTCAAACTTTGATTATAACCATTTTTTGATGTTTTCATATAATGTGTACGCACTATGAATCATGCACACACTATAGTGCGTACACACTATGTGAAAAATCTATCTCTCCTTATCCCACCCTCTTGTTGAAGTTGATGAAAGATCAACCCCATAACTCCCAAGAATCACTTGCATGCAAATACCTATCACAAAAAGAGAGACAAAAAAATTGTGGAGGCCTGAATTCTCATATCCATAGATGAGACATTCTTGATGAAAAAAAAAAGAGATTGCTATTATTAAAAGTGAATCAATCTCAATGAATGTTTACAATGAGAGATCATCCTTATAAAGGAGATCAAAACCCTAAAAAGGTCTAACCTAGGTTGCATCATAATAATTTAAAAAAGAATTAATCATTAGAAGGATAAAGTTTAGCTTAAGAAACTAGAGTTAATTAGAAAATATCTAATTACTCTAACACCCTCCCTTAAGATAAACTTAGGGAGTAGTTAAAAACCTAGAAACTACTACTGAAAGTAGAAATGGGTCTTGAAAAATAAGGCCTAATGAGGTACCCAAGCACAACCAAATCTCTAAAAAGAAGAGAAATAGAGAAAACCACATGGGAAAAACCCTACTCTAAAAAGAGATGAAAAACATGTTGAAATAAATTAGTGAAGGACTGAAGAAGCTTCCAAATTGGGGAATGTCCTAGAAGATAGGAACAAAAAATGATCATGAAGAGCACCATTAAACCATGTAGAAGCTGCAAAGCTCTGTCAAAAGTAACTGCTAATTTGAAGAACCTCCACTAAAATATCACCTAACCAAGTGGAGAAGATTGTAATCTGCATCAAATTAGGAGACACACAAAGACAAACAACTGATCTCAAAGATACAAATGGCATGAAACACTAAAGCCTAGAGAGCTGATCAATCAAACCAAACAAGCATGAGAAACAACAGAAGAACCCCTCTAATGTAGACAAGGGTGAGGTGACAAGCAACTAAAAAAGTGGGCCAAAAGAATTGCATGTCAAGGAACCACAATCAAGATGCATAAAAGAGTACATATGTGTGTACTAAGGTGATCAATCTCAGACATGTCATGAGGCTAATGTCATGGAAGGGACACTCACTGGACAAAGGAAGATGACAAACAAAGGCAAAACATCAACCCCCTCATGACACTTTAATCATGAGTAGTGTATGTACAATAAGGAAAAAGACATAATGAATCCCAAGAATACAATAATATTCATGAGTGTCCCTAGATGACACTACTTGAATCAGAAGGCAAAACAAGGCAAAACAACTGAAATAAAAATATAGATGCTGTATGACACTTTATCTTAGTATGTTTGTAAGAATGCATAAAAATGATGTCTAAATAGACTAGAAGAGATATAAAACTAGTACAATAGGTAGTACAAGTCATGATGAATCATCTGAAGCAAAGAAATTGATCCTCAAACCTGAACAACCAAGATATCTATCAAAATGCAGAAAAGCAAAAAATTGAATGGGATGTGCTTGGAGGAAAATTTGGAAAATAGAATGTTTCAAAATATGTCTCTCAGAGTGCAAAATAGAACTTCTAACTTTGACAGCCAAAATAGGCCACCAAAAAGCATCAAAAATCAAAATAAACTACATCATCATGATAGGCTCGGAATCAGCTTTCTGAAATTTCTTTTAGATTAAAAAACGAAGTTTGGATGAGCAAGTTATGGCTAAAAAATCACATGTAGGTAAAAAAAGTGCTGTAAAAGTAAAACATAAAAATTTACCACCTCTTGATCCATGCTAAAAATGTCTCAGAAAGTGTGCCAAATAGTACCAAAAATTACCTTACGAAGTGTGTTAGTTTCATACCAAAACTGTCACAATTTGTGTACCCAAAAATCTCAATTTTCGTCAAAAAAATCTCATTTTTTGTTACAAAAAGCGCAAAAATTGCTGCCTTGGGAAAAATGACAAAATTTGGATTATCAAAAGATCTTGATTTATGTGCCAAATTTTTTTAAAATCACTACTTTGGGAAACATAACAAAAATATCAATTTTCAAACAAAAAATCTTGATTCGCTTGCCAAAAATCAGAAACTCTCCGCCTTAGGAAATGTGACTAAAAGATAATCATCACCTCAAAAAATGTGCCAAATCTAGGAATAATATTTTTTAATCTCAAATTTCAATTGTGTCCAAATTTGACAAATTTTTTTATGAAAATAGGGGTTTTTGGGCACTTTGAGCTGAACAGTGATGTTCGTTTGGGCTTAAAGTGCTCCAAAAAATGGTGACCTCCCCAGATTCAATACAAAATAACTCTAAAATATGAAACTTTCTGAAAGAAAAAAACACAAATTTGAAAGTCAAGCCAAACTTCTCATAAATAGAATAGGGGCATGAAGATTTGGAGCTCTGATACCATGTTGAAGTTGGTGAAAGATCAACCCCACAACTCCCAAGAATCACCTACATGCAAACACCTTTCACAAAAAGAAAGAAGAAAAAACTATGGAGGTTGAAATTCTTAGATCCATAAATGAGACATTTTTGATGAGCAAAAAAAGAGATTGCTATTATCAAAAGTGAGTCAATCTCAATGAATGTTTATAACGAGAGATCATTCTTATAAAGTAGATCAGAACCCTAAAAAGGTCTAACCTAGGTCGCACCATAAAAATTAGCAAAATAATTAATCGTTAGATGCCTAAAGTTTAGCTTAAGCAACTAGAGTTAATTAGAAAATATCTAATTATTCATGTGATTTTTTAATATAATAATTCACTTTTGATAGTAGCAAACTCTTTTTTTGCTCATCAAGAATGTATCATCCATGGATTTGGGAATTCCAGCCTCCATTGTTTTTCTTCTCTCTTTTTGTGACAAGTGTTTGCATGCAGCTAATTCTTGAGAGCTGTGGGGTTGATCTTTCATCAAATTCATCAAGAGGGTGGGATAGGGAGAGATAGATTTTTCACATAGTGCATGTGCACTACGTACGCACTATAGTGCATACACAATATGTGAAAAATCTATCTCTCCCTATCCCACACTCTCCCATCCCCTACTCTCTCTCTCCCCTATCCTACCATCTTCCATCTCCTACTCTCTCTCCTTTATCCCACCCTCTCCCATCCCTTACTCTCTCTCTATCCCTCTCTCCCACCCCCCACTCTCTCTCCCCTATCCCACCCTCTCTCATCCCCTAACATCTCTCTCTTCCCCCTATACCACCCTCTCCCATCCCCTACTCTCTCTCTCTCTCTCTCTCTCTCTCTCTCTCTCTCTCTCTCCCACCCTCTCCCATCCCCTACTCTCTCTCTCTCTCTCTCTCTCTCTCTCTCCCTCTCTCCCTATCTCTCTCTCTCCCATCCCCTACTCTCTCTCTCCCCTACTATGTGAAAAATCTATCTCCCTATCCCACCCTCTCCCATTCTCTACTCTCTCTCTCCCCCATCCCCTATTCTCTCTCTCACACTCTCTCTCCCATCCCCTACTCTCTCTCTCTCCCACCCCCTACTCTCTCTCCCCCCTATCCCTTCCTCTCCCATCCCCCTTACTCTCTCTAGTCTCTCATCCCCTAATCTCTCTCTCTCCCCTACTATGTGAAAAATCTATCTCTCGCTATCCCACCCTCTCCCATCCCCTCTCTCTCTCCCCTACTATGTGAAAAATCTCTCTCCCTATCCCACCCACTCTATCTCTCTCTCCCACCCTCTCCCATCCCCTACTCTCTCTCTCTCTCCCATTCCCACACTCTCTCTATATCCCACCCTCTCCCATCCCCCTCACTCTGTATCCCACCCTCACCCATCCCCTTCTCTCTCTCTCTATCCCACCCTCTCTCTCTCTCTCTATATATATATATATATATATCAAAACCTCTCCCATCCCCTACTCACCCTCTCTCTCTCTCTTTCCCTCCATCTCTCTATCCCATCATCTCCCATCCCCTACTCTCTCTCCCCCTCTCTCCATCCCTCTATCCCATCCTCTCTCATGCCCTAGTCTCTCTCTCTACCTCTCCCTCTCCCATTCCATAGTCTCTCTCTCTCTACATATATATATCCCACCCTCTCCCATCCCCTACTCTCTCTCTCTCTATCCCCTATCCCACCCTCTCTCATGCCCTACTCTCTCTCTCTCTCTCTCTCTCTCTCTCTCTCCCCCCTCCATCCCCTACTCCCTCTATCTCTCTCTCTCTCTCTCTCTATATATATATATATATATATATATATATATATATATTCATGTAGCTATCTTCATCTTCATCTCCATATTTCTCTAGCTAAATCTCTCTCCCACTCCTCTCTTTTACTATATATTTCTCACACACATCTCTCTCTCCCCCTATCACACCCTCTCCCATCCCCTACTCTCTCCCTCTCCCATCCCCTACTCTCTCCCTCTCCCATCCCTTACTCTCTCTCTCTCTCTCTCTCTCTCTCTCTCTCTCCCTCCCCCTCCTTCCGTCTCTCCCTATCCCACCTTCTCCCATCCCCAACTCTCTCTCTCTCTCTCTCTCTCTCTCTCTCTCTCTCTCTCTCCCCCTCCCTCTCTCCCTATCCCACCCTCTCCCATCTCCTACTCTCTCCCCATCCTCTACTCTCTCTCATTCTCTACCCTCTCTCTTACTCTCCTTCCATCATTACCTCTCTCCTTCCCTCTATATTAAAATTTAGACTTATAGAGTGCATGCACATTATAGCACGTACGCTTTATGTAAGCCTAAATTTAAAAATGCTTTAAATAGCATGCATGCACTATTTAAAGCTTTGGATTCTACCAAGCCTAAGGCTTGGTTTTGCCTTAGGGATCCAACCCAAAAGTTTGGAGTCTCTAAATTGGTTTGAGACATGTTTTACAAAAAACATACACAAACGATTGATTTTTCTTGTGTGCTATCCTTCAAGTTTTCTCATGGTTGAGCATCAATAAAATCAAGTTACATGACATTGTAGATCTCTGTATTAGTTATATAACCATATAATTTATTTCAAATTTGAACTATTTTAATCCTTTCAACTATAATTTCTTTTGAATGTATGTCCATTTTTTGTCAAAAACCAACATGTACTAACTGGGGTGTAGATTTTAGCGCGTTCATCAAATTTTTGAACAACTTAGTTTTTAACAAATTGTTGGAAATTTGATTGAAAAGATCATTGTTAAAGAATGAAGAAGATTGTTTACAAAGAGGAAGATTGATGATAAAGAAAATTTTCAATCATTGTTTTGTCACTGATGTCAAACCTGCTATTTGCTAGAATGACAAACTGATGTCAAACCTGCTATTTGCTAGAATGACAATTGCTTATATGATCCAAGTACTATCACTTAGTTGATTGATGAAGAGGATTTAATCAACAAGATGTAAAAAAAGTACCAAAAGCAAAGGTTGAGTTATGGTTTTATAATGAAGTACAAGGATTAGTTAAGACACTAGTAAAATGATGTATTCATAATATACTTGAAGATACAAAGGCTGGCCACACTTAGAAACTTTAGAAGTATAAGTTATAACAAGGTTGTCTACAAAGCTTAATTAAGTTCATTAGTGAGTGCCGAGCAAGCTAGTTCATGCTGAGTAGATTTTTAGTTGGTGCTGAGCAAATACAAAATCTAGTGTGTGCCAAGTGATACAAAAGGAGCTGAGCAAAGTTCAAGTGCCGATCATCAAAAAAATTTAGTGGATGTCGAGTGAATCCACAGAAGGTGCCAAGCATTAGTAAAACGTAGTTGGTGCCAAGTAACATAGTATGTGCCAAGCACCAAAATTTTAATAGTGCCAAGTTGCTGCATTATGTGAAAAGTCAAGATTCACCAAATCTAAGTTGACAAGGTTGTTACCTTGAATTTTGTGAACCTGATGGAGGATAAAGATGATGAGCTAGTGGGATAGAATTTTAGATAAACCATTTTTAGGCGAATTCAAGATGATTCTTCATGATGTTTCTAGAAGGAACAAGATATGGGTTATATTCAATGAATCCTACCTAATCATTCAAACTAAAATCTAAGGAGGGAAGAATTGAGTGGGAAAAGCAATTCTAGACTTCTATTTAAGAAGTCACAGACCAAGAAGCAAGAGTTGTTGGGTCGAAGTTGCTAAAGGATGAGAAGGAGAAGGTATTAAGAAGGAAGAACAGAGCACAGAGACTTTGCTTTGATAAGTGGTCATATAGGAGATTGCATTGGTGTATCAAGCATGAAGACTCAAGGAGACGAAGCTTGAAAGGAGGTCAAGGTATTAGAGCTGTAGAGACTGAAAGCCAGGAAAATTGTGAAGAGCTGAACAGAGATCTAAAATTTGCAAGTTAAGTTGTGAGTTGTATCAGGTCAAAAGCTCTTATTGTTACTCTCTAACAATTGTAATAGCTAGGGTAAAATCCTATGGACTTATGTTGGTTTAACAACCATTTATAAATCCTTTAATAGGGTGACATTCCAAGTGAATGTTTTAAAGTCCTCTAACCAGATCCACTTCTAACAAGTTGGTTAAGTCCTTTAACCAGGTCACATCTAATAGTGTGTTGTAGCCTTTAATAGGGTAGGCCTTTCATAGGGCATCACTTTATAAGAGTGAAAATTGATTGGCATGTTATTGGTGGTTTTTCCCAAATTGGGTTTCCACATAAATAACTATGTTATGTGTTGATCTTTCATGTGTTATACTTGCATGTTGATTTATAGTAACTTACTAAGTAAAAGGTTTAGGCTTGGATAAATGAACAATTTGATGGGCTCTCTTTAATTGATGAAAAAAATCTATTTGGACATTATGGCCTTGAATAATTGATTCAATCCCCCTCTCAATTATTCTAAAGCATTTCTAATACAAACTATACACTATTCTACACACCTTGAAAAAAAGAAGTTTTGATTGTAGATTATTTTTTAGTCATTTCTAGGGGGAGCACACAGATATTTCATGTTTTTGGGATGTGTCCAATTAAAAAATTCATAAAATAATAAACATTATAAAATTACCCAAAAAATCTGGGATAAACTATATAGTATTAAGTAACTTTTGACCAGAGCGATTAAATAATTTTAAAAAAAAAGTTAAAATTTTAGGGGGCCACACTTTGCACTATGTTATTTTTTTTCTTCTAG